>CAJQUN010000274.1:0-600000 GCA_907163345.1 Haberlea rhodopensis | reverse complement strand
CTTTGATCTTGCCACCTCCATTCCAAGAAAATATTTAAGTTGTCCCAGTTCATTCATCTCAAATTCTTTTGCCAACTGCTTCTTTAATCTTTTCATCTCTTCCACGTCATCTCCTGTTAAAATAATATCATCAACATAAACAATGAGTATAGAGATCTTATTTGACTCAGATTTTTTCGTGAAGATGTATGATCAGATTGTCCTTGGTGGTAGCCCTGGTTTATCACAAATTTCGTGAATCTTTCAAACCATGCTCTGGGAGATTGTTTTAGCCCATAGAGGGATTTCTTTAACCTGCAGACTTTAGAACCAAATTCATTATTAAACCCTGGAGGAGGCTCCATATAGATTTCTTCTTCTAACTCCCCATTTAAGAATGCATTTTTTACATCCATTTGATCAAGTGGTCAGTCAAGGTTTGCAGCAATGGAAAGAATGACTCGAACTGTGTTGAGTTTAGCCACAGGTGAAAAAGTCTCAGTATAGTCAACTCCATACGTTTGGGTGAATCCTTGGCAACTAGGCGAGCTTTTTACCGTTCTAGTGACCCATCAGAGTTGTATTTTGTGGTAAAAACCCACTTACATCCTACCACATGGTGTCCACTTGGAAGATCACTCTTTCCCCAAGTAGCATTCTTTTCCAGAGCATTCATCTCCTCCCGGATCGCTTCGTTCCACTCTGGTATCTTAAGAGCCTCATGTACATTGTTAGGGACATTTCCATCTGAGAGGTAAATGATGCATAGGAAGGTGATAACTTGTTATAGGATACGAAATTAGAGAGTGGATGTTTAGTACACATTCGAACACCTTTCCTTCGAGCAATAGGGAGATCAATATCGTTAGGAGAAATCGACATACCTGGAGTTATTGTCGAGGGTTCATTGTGTTTCGTAGGATTAGGCACTGGAGTAGATTCATGGCTATGTAGTGGGACAGTGTCTCCCCCTTTCGTTGTATCTCTTCTCCTGGTATGACAAATATCATATCTTTTACTCTCCTGTCCTGTATCAGTTGGATTGTGATGTTGTAATTCGGGTTCAAGGTTCCTAATATTTTCAAATTCAAGACTGAAGTTTGTAAAGTTTAAAAACTCATCTTCCTTTGTACGACATTTCTCCCCCTGAAGATGAGTCGTATTGTAAGATTGGCCTTCAAAGAAGGTGACATCCATAGAAACAAGAAATTTTCTCGTCGTGGGGTCAAAGCATTTGTATCCACGTTGGTGTGCAGGATAGCCAACGAAGATACATTTAATGGCACGGAGCTCTAATTTAGAAAGAGTCGGATTGTGCTGATGGACAAAGGCCAAACTCCCAAAGATTTTGAGGGGAATATTAATGAAGCGTGAAGTTGGGAAGTGTTTGTGAAAGATAGATAACGGCGTTTGAAAATTCAAAACTCGTGAGGGTAACCTATTAATTAAGAAGGTAGCTGCCAAAATAGCTTCGCCCCAAAGATAACGTGGAACTTTAGTGTGGAAACTAATAGCCCGAGCGACCTCGAGGAGATACTTATTCTTTATTTCAGCTACTCCGTTTTGTTGAGGAGTATGAGGACACGAACTTTGATGTATTATACCGTGATGAGTAAAAAATTCCCCAATAGGTGATTAAAATATTCTTTGCCATTATCACTCCTGAAAATTTTAATACTTCTTTGAAATTGAGCCTGAATCATTTTGTAAAAATTGTGAAATATTATCCTTGCATCAGATTTGTCTTTCAAAAGAAACACCTAGGTCATCCGAGAATGATCATCAATAAAAGTTATGAACCATCGTTTTTCAGAAAGAGTTTTAATTTTGCACGGACCCCAAACATCACTATGGATTAAAGTAAATGGAGCAGATTTTAATGGTTGAGAGGGGAATATAGAGCGATGATGTTTGTCTAATTCACATGACTCACACCATAAATCAGGAAATTTTTTATTGATGAACAACTTAGGAAACAATCTTTGTAATTAAGTAAAATTAGGATGACCCAAACGATAATGCCATAACATAATATCACTAACAGTAGACATAGAGTGAAGACAACGATGACTATAAAGTTGTGTAGGAAAGAGTGAGCATCGAAAAGGTAGAGACCACCGTCATGTCTAGCATTGCCAATCATCTTCCCCGAGGCTAAATCCTGAAATTCACAATGAGAAGCAAAAAACACAATGCTTATGGATAGGAGATTATAAGATAGGAGAGGAACATGGAAACGTTGTTAAGAGATAAAGACGGAGAAACTGTGATTGATCCTTTCCCTGCCACCGAAGCTAGAGACCCATCGGCAATCTTAACCCGTTGGTTCCCAGCGCACGGTACATAGGAGGAAAAATATTGAGAGGACCCTGTCATGTGGTCTGTAGCACTTGAATCTTAAATCCAGAAGCTGTGAGAAATGGTGTTGGCTACAATTGCAGCTGATATACCTGTTTGGGCTAGAGAACAGGAGGGAGATTGGTTGGATGGACCCATACGTGTCTCTAACAGTTTGTACAAGTGCTCTAACTGGTCCTTGGTGAAGGGAAGAGATCCAGAAGGAGTTGGTTGCGAACCAGAGTCGTATACACTTGTTTGAAGAGCGTGTCCTCCATGGTTAGACCTTTCTGGTTTTTCCTTGAGATGGGCTGGTCGGCCATGAATTTCCCTGCATGTCTCAATGGTATGCCATGGTTTTTTGCATTTTTCACACCATGGTTTTTTCCTTCCATCACGTCGAGAGAAATCGGATGGAGAGTCCCTGGTGACAAGCGCTGAACCTTCAGTGTTCGGTAGTGTTTCATCGCGTCTCAACATAACATGACGACGTGCTTCCTCACGTCGGATTTCAGAAAAGACTTCACGAATATTGGGCAATGGTTTGCGTCCCAATATACGGCCACGAACCTCATCTAGATCTTTGTTGAGACCCGCGAGGAAGACGAACACTCTGCTGCATTCAATTTTTTTCTTGTAGCGTGAACTATCTTTCGGGTTTTCCCATTCATCAACATCCAGCAAGTTAAGTTCTTGCCAAATGCTCATTAGATCATTGTAATAGGTGGTGACATCTCTATTACCTTGTTGAATCTGCCACATACGAGTAGTTAACTCATATAATTGAGAATAGTTTTCCAAATCCGAATATGTGTCACGAACAGCCTCCCATACATCTAGTGTTGTGGGTAGGAACATAAATGATTTTGCAAGAGCTTGATCCATGGAATTAAGAAGCCACGCCATGATCATGGAATTCGCCGATCGCCATTGCCCATACATCGCATCAGTGGAAGGAGGTGGCTTGATCTCGCCATTCAGATGTCCAAGTTTACCCTTTCCGTCAATCACTAACCGTACAGATCGTGCCCATTCAATGTAGTTCTTACCATTGAATTTGTGCATCATGATGTGTATGTTAGAATCAGAAATAAGGGGGCTGGCCAATTGGGAGGATGCATTGCCCGGACCAGATTTTCCGTTGTCTAATGCCGTGGACAAGGAGGAGTCGCCGTCGGTGCCCATCAGTGCGGTTGTGTTATTCATGCCCAATGATTAGGGCTCTGATACCATGAAGAATTTTAGGGTTGCACACCAATGAACATCACGATAGGTTTAGGGATGAAGAAGATTTTATTTCATCACTAATTTTTCTGATATATCAATTTACAATCATTCCAAAATATATATCGAAAAAACCTATACAAATCATATCTCACAAAATCCCATAAAACTAGTAGGAGATAATATCATAGCAAACTTAATTAAATCAAATCCTAATCTAATCAAATCTTTCCATATTTTCTACAAATCAAATCTTTCCATATTTTCTACGTTCACCAATCAATTACACCACTACTCTCTTACCAAATAATGAGCAGTGTCGTCTTCAACAATTACTATACGGATTCTCAGATTTATTTTCTAAGCCACTAGGACTACCACCCAGCTGTGGGTTTTGCCGCCACATGACTCTTCAACATGGGACAGACCCTATTGTCGTCCGTCCATATCGCTACCGCATGCACAAAAGGATGAGATTGAACGCCAGTGCACCGAGATGTTACATCAGGGCCTTATTCGCCCTAGTGTCTCCTTTTTCTTCACCAGTATTACTTGTCAAAAAATCGAACAATTCATGGCGATTTTGTGTGGATTACCGCTCTTTGAATGATAAAATGATCAAGGATAAATTTCTGATTCCCGTGATTGACGAACTCCTAGACAAGTTTCATGGCGCGCAGTACTTTTCTAAGCTTGATTTTCGCACCGGGTACCATCAAATCTTGATGGCCGCTGTCAGCGTCCCACTCACTGCTTTTCGAACTCATCATGGACATTTTGAGTTCCTTGTGATGCCTTTTGGCCTCACCAACGCTCCCTCGACTTTCCAGGCTTTAATGAATTCAATTTTTCAGAAATTCCTCCGCAAATTTGTACTCGCCTTCGTTGACGACATTCTGGTATACAGTCGCACATGGGATTCTCACCTAACACATCTTTCCTTGGTGTTTGAAATACTAAAACATCAGCATATTTATTTGAAACGATCCAAGTGTTATTTTGGTCAATCTCAAGTTGCATACTTAGGGCATGTTGTCTCATGCCATGGTGTTTCGGTTGACGAGGCCAAGGTGGCAGCAATCACCAGGTGGCCGCAACCATCCACGACTCGTGCTTTGAGAGGATTCTTGGGTATTACGGGATACTACGGCAAATTCTTCCGTGATTATGGAATTTTGGCAGCCCCCCTTACCACATTATTACCCAAGAACGCCTTCACTTGGACCACGAAAGCTTCAACAGCCTTTAAAACATTAAAAAAAGCACTCACTTCCACGCCTGTTCTGGCTCTACCTGACTTCGCGTTACCTAATGCGATGCTTCTGGCTTTGGTACTGGAGCAGTCCTACAGCAACGTGGCCGTCCTATAGCATTCTTCTGTCATGCTCTCGCCCAACACCACCTTTCTCTTCCGGCATATGAAAAAGAACTCATTGGGCTCGCAAAGGCCATCCGCCATTGGCACCCCTATCTTTGGGGCCACTCATTCGTGGTTAAAACATACCACTACAGGTTAAAGTTCTTATTGGAACAACGGATCACAACTTCCCCACAACAACGTTGGATCAGTAAGCTACTTGAATATGCTTTCATGGTCGAATTTAAGGTTGGTAAACTAAATATTGTGGCCGATGCTTTATCTAGGCAACTCGAGGAGTTGCCTTCGCTTGCTGCCATCTCCATGCCTACTTGGGATTTCATGGATTCCATTAAAGAGGAACATGCTGCTTCCTGGAAATCCAAGAATTAATCCAGAAAGTTCAACTTCACGACTCACCCAATCCGTGGGCTCTTCAGGAGGGCATCCTTCTATACAAGGGGCGCATCTACTTACATACGGGTCTTCTCTGATTAAGGCCATAATTCAGCTTTTTCGCGACACTCACCACTAGGGTTACCAAAAGCCACTTCACCGTCTCATACTGGCCAAATGTGCGTCATGATATACAATCATATGTGGCTGCCTGCCTAGTTTGCCAATGCAATAAAGTGGAATCCTTAAAATCCGTAGGGTTACTACACAGCCTCTCCCCATACCTCATCAAATTTGGGCGGACATCTCAATGGATTTCATTGATGGACTTCCATTGTCGAATGGCAAAACATTACTCTTTGTGGTGGTAGATCGTTTTTCTAAATATGCGCATTTAATGCCCATTTCTCACCCATACTCGGCCATCACAGTGGCCCGCCTTTTCTTCGACAATATGGTCAAACTTCATGGAGTACCGGAGTCCATCGTAAGTGATCGCGATGCGGCTTTCACGAGCTTCTTTTGGCGAGAACTCTTTCGCCTCCATGGTACAAAACTATGTTTCAGCTCGGGTTACCATCCACAATCGGATGGACAAACAGAGGCAATTAACAAGGTAATTCAGATGTATCTGCGTTGTTTTACAGGGGACAACCCAAGGAGGTGGGTTATTTGGTTATCATGGGCTGAATTCTTTACAATACCAGGGTTTATGGCCGGCCTCCCCCACGCCTACGAGATTACTCTCCTGGCCTTTCACATCTTGCAGCCATCGACATGGAACTTCAGGAGAGGGATAAAATGCTGGAAGAATTAAGAGAACGCCTCAAAAAAGCCTAGAACACTATGAAACAACGTTTCGACGCAACACATCGTGAGGTGCACTTTCTTATTGGTGATATGGTACTCCTTCGCCTGCAGCCCTATCACCAAGTTAGTCTGGCCTACCGCAAATCAAAAAAACTGGCTCCTCGCTACTTCGGACCGTTCAAGAGTTTAGAATGCATTGGCTCAAATGCTTATAAGCTGGAATTACCCGAATCCGCAAAATTACACCCAGTTTTTCATGTGGCCGTATTGAAGAAATTTAATGGCAGCTGCCTAAGCACACCTACACTTCCCCCAATTGATCAATCCGAGTTCTCCCCAATACCACAGGCGATCATTGACACACGCACCAAGCAGGGCAGGGACTGAGGTATTGGTACATTGGCTTGGCCTCTCATCTGCCGAAGCCTCATGGGTCAAAATTTCCGTCCTTCGTATTTGCGGACAAACACTATTCTCAAGGGGATATGATGTAACGCACACTGAGCACATAGAATCCAATGGGAATCCTGAAGAGATTGGAGATAAGATCTACCGAAGATTTACTCATGGCAAATTCAAGAAGATTTGATCAAACCAATCTCTTTATCATTCCCAAGATTTTCTCCTGATGATCTCAAGTTTTGATACGATTCTATTTTTCCAGATTGTTATCTAGGATTTGGTTTAGATTAGGGTTGGTTTTTATCTTTATCTAGTAAAGTATTTTATTTTCCAGCAGCTAGGATTTTTGAATGTTATTTATAGGTCTTTTGGTGATTCAATAAAGTTAAGTTTTTCCTGAATTATTATTAAGTCCATCCGAGGACGTTCACCACTCTCTTCCCTCATCTCTTTGCTTCCATCACACGAGACACCATTGGGAAATCTAAGAAAATACAAACATACCATCTGAATCCACTGGTGTTAATCATAGACCCATAACCCGATCCCTCACATATAACATACCGCTTCTAGTTATTCTTTAGGTTGATCGTACACTGGCGTTAAAGATAATTGGGATTAACTTTTGTTGCTTCAGCATGAAACAAATCTAACGAGTCTAAAATTTAAAATGGAAATTTTGTAGGTTTGTCATGAATGCACTGAAAGCCAAAGAATTCTACAGGCGTGATGTCCAATATATTGTCCGAAATGGAAAGGCTCTTATAATTAATGAGGTATTCAACTGCTGATGAAATACTGATTCAGTCGGTTAAATGCTTATTGATCTATTGATAATTGAAATTGGAATGAAATACTTTTTAATAAAAAGCTTTCTGGTTAGTTTTTTTGAAACTTTATGTTATAGGGAAGATATGGCATAAAGATTCCGAGTTTAGCATGTGCTTTTTGGCCGGTACTTATAAAATGCAAATTTTCATTCTAACTCTTTGCCATGGAAAAGTGGCATGTGGTTTACTGTTATGACGAAAAAGAAGTGAACATTGGTCTAGTGTTTGTGCAGTTTCTTTCATATGGAATATTTTCAGTTGCTCACATTTTGCAGTTGACTGGTAGAGTAGAAGAAAAAAGGCGGTGGTCTGAGGGCATCCATCAGGCTGTGGAGGCTAAAGAAGGGCTGAAGATTCAGGTTGCTTGCACATTCGGCACTAGTTTTTCCAAGATTTGCTTGTCATGATCACATCCTGACTGACTAATTTTGTATATAAAATGCGCTGTAGGCTGATTCTGTTGTTGTTGCCCAAATTACTTATCAATCATTATTCAAACTTTATCCTAAGCTATCAGGGATGACTGGAACGGCAAAAACCGAGGTAATTTCATTTTGATTGTGCAATTGTGATTCTTGAAGATTTCTTGTATGTAAAAGTTTCCTGTTCGCTGCCATAGGAGAAGGAATTTTTGAAAATGTTTCAAATGCCAGTCATTGAAGTACCCACGAACAAGCCCAACATTCGTTATGATTTACCCATTCAAGCATTTGCAGTAAGACATTTGATATTACTGAAGCTTTTCTATTTTCCAGTCGACCATTACTTCATCATGTTACAATCGTAAATTTTTTCAGACTGCTGGAGGGAAATGGGAATTTGTTCGTGGAGAAATCGAGTATATGTTTCGGCTTGGCCGCCCGGTATTGGTTGGGACTACTAGGTATGATTCATAGACATATAAGTTGATAATGTGGTTTCATCATATCTCCAAGAGTTCGATCTTGGGTCAGTTCAAGCTGATAACTTGATATCTGTTGTCACTGGAACTATATTACTCAACCTGTGTTTATACAATCTGTATCTACACATTTTCACTGTCTTTTGGTTGATGTTGTATCTTTAAAATCCAGTATCAGCAGGTCGAATGACAACTTTTATTATTGACTCAGTGTTGAAAATTCTGAACATCTATCAGCTTTGTTGAGGGAAAGGGGAATTCCTCATAATGTACTCAATGCACGCCCAAAGGTTCATTTCTCATTCTCCATACTATATCCCGTATAAATTTATGTACACATTAACAATATCTCTTTTATAGTACGCTGCTAGAGAAGCTGAAATTGTTGCCCAGGCCGGTAGAAAACATGCAATTACCCTATCAACAAATATGGCTGGCAGGGGCACTGATATAATACTTGGAGGAAATCCAAAGGTAAATCTACTTTTAGGAGTTCTATTAGGTGATAATGACTTGAAGCTTGTCGCTAGGAGGAAATTTTGTATTTTACATGCTAGTCTTTATTTTGTTTTGCTCGAAGTTGAGATCGTGACTAGTGTAACAGTGACATTTTGTTATGAATAAATTCTCCTTGATATTATCACAAACAAGAAAACAAAATGCAATAGAACACTGAACTGATAATGATATAATCTGAATTCAAAGAAATTACAATGCATAAAACAAAGTCCTTAGCCTACTGTTATTCAAGAAGGAAATCCTTCTTGCCCAAGCAATGCTTGACACTATTTCACAAATTACAAAATAAACTGAATGCCTCTAACCCTCCCATTCTCCCCACTATATTCTCCACTCCATGCATAACTGCTACACGTCTTGTATAACTGCTGCCTTGCCCCTTCTTTGGTAGACTTGGTAAACTTTGGGCCTTACCTCTTGGGCCTCTATATTTGGCCCAATTGGTTCATGGTTTGGCTCCAAATATTTTCTGCCCGTAACATTACCGTCTCCGTCAAGATCAGCCTTGTCCTCAAGGCTGAAGTCTGGAAATTGTCGCTGAAGCACGTCCAATCTCTCCCAAGTTGCTTCCTCACTTGGTTTATTTTTCCACTGAATAAGCACCTGCTGAACGTCCTCTAATCCTTGCTGTATCATTCTGTGCCCCAGTACATTTTCAGGAATTTCACCTTCATCTAGTTCCACCTCCAACTCTTTAGGCAATTCTGAACTTGCTGCATATTCGCCTTTTGCTTTCTTCAACTGAGATGCATGAAATACGGGGTGCACCCTCGTTCCGTCGGGTAAATCGAGCTTATAAGCTACTGATCCGATTTTCTGGATGACTTGAAAAGGCCCAAAATATCGTGCAGCCAACTTTTGATTAATCCGTCGAGCTATAGTGACTTGACGGTGTGGTCTCAACTTCACAAACACCCATTCTCCCACCGCAAAAGCTTCGTCCCGCCTTTTAATATTAGCATACTTTTCCATCCTTTGTTGGGCTCGCTGCAAGTTATGCTTTAGCTGCCTCAATACCTCATCTCTTTCCTGTAATTCAATTGCTACTGCCTCTACTTTGATTTCTCCTGGAATGCAACCAACTAAAACAGGAGCAGATCTCCCATAAACAATCTCAAAAGGTGTTGCTTTTATGGCTGAATGGAAACTCGTATTGTACCAAAATTCTGCCCAATGTAACCACTCGGCCCAAAGTTTAGGTTGCTCGGAAGCAAAACATCTCAGATATGTTTCTAAACACCTATTTAAAACCTCCGATTGTCCATCCGTTTCCGGATGGTACGCCGAACTCATCTTTAGTTGAGTTCCTTGAAACCGAAAATACTCCTTCCAAAAATGGCTTATGAAAGTTGGGTCCCTATCACTTACAATTGAGTTGGGCACTCCATGAAGCCGCACCACCTCTCTAGCAAAAATTTCAGCCACCCCCTTCGCTGAGTACGGATGCTTAATCAATACAAAATGCGCATATTTCGACAAACGATCTACTATGACCATAATAGCATCATATCCCTTTGATCTTGGAAGGCCCGTAATGAAATCCATGGCAATGTCTGCCCAAATTAATTCTGGAATGGGCAAAGGTTGTAATAAACCAGCTGGGGATGTAGCTTGATACTTTTGACGCTGACATTCATCACATTCCGCTACAAATTTATAAATATCTTGCTTCATCCCTTTCCAATATAAATTAGACGCCAGCCGTCTATACGTACGATAAGCCCCGGCATGACCCCCTGTAGGGGTTTTGTGGTACTCCTGCAAAAACTTGTTAACCCAATCTGTTCCACTAGGAATCACTAGCCGCCCTTTACAAACCAACTGGCCATGGATCAAGTAAAATGGTGAAGGTTCCTGTGGTTTTTCATTGATCTCATCAATTTTTGTCTGTAGAAATGGATCATCTCTGACTGCTTCCTGTAACCGTGTCCTTTCAACCCATATTGGAAGACTTATAGCCTGAAACTCTGCTTCAAATCCCACCCTTGACAATGCATCAGCTACCTTATTAGTGATACCAGCCTTATATATTATCTCAAAGTCATACCCCAATAATTTTGCAAGCCAATTCTGCTGGTCCGGAGTGGTGATGCGTTGTTGTGTAAGATATTTAAGAGATTTTTGATCAGTGAGTACCTTAAAACGACGTCCAAGCAAATACGGCCTCCAATGTTGGATAGCTAACACAAGTGCCATAAGCTCTTTCTCATATACTGATTTGGAAAGTGCTCGTTCACCTAACGCCTTGCTGAAAAAAGCTATTGGTTTTCCTTCCTGCATGAGAACGGCCCCCAGACCCCTTCCTGATGCGTCGCATTCGATGACAAAATCTTTGTAGAAATCTGGGACAGCAAGTATGGGTGCTGTAGTAATAGCATCCTTCAATGTTTCAAAGGAATTTTGTGCCTCAACATTCCAGTGAAACCCATCCTTCTTCAACAAATCAGTGAGAGACTTGGCAATCTTCCCATATTCTTTTATGAATCGCCTATAATACCCCGTCAATCCCAAAAACCCTCGCACACCTTTTACATTTTTTGGAGCAGGCCACTCTTTAACACTTTTGACCTTATTTGGATCAACCTCTACTCCCCTCTTGGATACAATATGACCTAGATACTCAATTTGCTGCTGTCCAAAACTGCATTTTTTTTTATTTGCGACAAAATTGTTCTCTTGTAACACCTCAAACACCACTCTTAATTGCCATACATGATCAGCCCCTGTTTTGCTATATATCAATCTGTCATCAAAAAAAACCAAAACGAATTTCCTTAAGTAGGGTCTAAAAATCTCATTCATTGTGGACTGAAAGGTAGCCGGGGCGTTTTTTAACCCAAACGGCATAACTAAGAATTCATAGTGGCCCGAATGAGTTCGAAAAGCCGTTTTAGCTACATCATCTCTCTTAACTCTAATTTGATGATACCCTGCCCTCAAATCAATCTTAGAGAACACACTAGCTCCACTTAATTCATCTAGCAACTCTTCGATTACCGGAATTGGGTATTTATCCGGAATCGTGATATCGTTCAAAGCCCTGTAGTCCACACAAAACCGCCAACTCCCATCTTTTTTTTAACTAGTATCACTGGGCTCGAATAAGGGCTCGTACTTGGTTGAATTATTCCTGCCACTAACATTTCCCTCACCAACTTCTCAATTTCATTTTTTTGACTATGGGCATATCTATAGGGACGTACCCTTACTGGCCCTTCCCCATCCTTAATTATTATGGCATGCTCTTGCTCTCTAAGTGGTGGTAGCCCTTCTGGCTCTCTAAAAACAGCCTCAAACTCACCCAACAGTCCCATAATTTCCTCAAAGCACTCCCCCTCCTCTACATACTGCTCACTATCTTTTTTTTTCTGTAATAGACAGTAACATTCCTATAAACTCCACCTCTGTTGTTTTAGTAATTGACGCCAAAGTCGCTGGGGTTCGGCTCAAAGTTGGATCTCCCCACAAAAGCACATCTCCTTCTCCTTGTTTGAATTTCATGCTCATTTTTAGCCAGTCCACCTTTACCTCTCCTAGAGTACACAACCAAGCTACTCCAAGAATCAAATCCACACCACCCAGATCAAACAAGTACCCATCTATCACTATGCCACAATTACCCAAGTTCACCATCAATCTCTCACACATGCCCCTTGAATATACTCGGTGCCCATCTCCCAAACGTACCCCAAATTCCTTAGTATCCATAACTGGTAAGTTGAGTTTACCTACCAATTGTTCAGAGATGAAGTTGTGGCTTGCCCCACTGTCAATCATAACAATGATCGGCTCCCCTCGCACACTCCCTCGTATTTTCATCGTCCTAGGTTGGGAAATCCCACCAACCGAGAACAGGGACAGCTCGAAATTGTTCACCTCTCCTTCACATTCAGCTTCTGTTTCTCTTCCTTCAGTCTCCACTTCTCCACGCAGTGATCTCGCTTCTTCACCCTCATCTTCAGCCATTATAATTAGCCGTAAAGACTTACCCGGACACTGGTGTTGGGGATGGAATTTCTCCCCACAGCGAAAACACAATCCCCTCTCTTTTCTACGTAGAAACTCTTGATACGAGTATGTATATCCTTCACGTGGTTTCCCTTCTCCACTCTTTGCTATTTGTGTTGTATTGGTTTGATGATGATCGGTGGTTGGGTGTTTGTATTCTGCATTTTTTGTGGCAGTGTGGTTTGTGTAAGGTTTTGGGTTTGTATTATATTTTATGGGTTGGGAAAAATTTTGGTATTTGGATCCTCCACCAAGGGCCCCAATTTTGTTAGCCCAATCTCGTCCTCCCTCCACTGGGCTTCTTACTTTTTTTCCCCACTCTCCCCTGCTCAATTCTCTTTCCACGGCTCTTGCAATTTCCATCGCCCTCATCACTGATATGGGTCTGTGCGTCTCCACCTTGTATCTAATATCCTTCCTTAACCCACCCAAAAATATCCCGATATAGTGCTCCTCCATCAATCGTGGAATCTGCCCGATCAACAATTCAAAGTTTTCAACATATTCCCTTACAGTTAGGGATTTTTGTTTCAACGTTGATAATTGTTGATATGGGTTCTCGGCCATCTCCCCACTAAACCTTCTAACCATCTCCAATTTTAATTGTTCCCATGATAAATTTGGAATCCGCAGCTTAATCCATCGGTACCAGTGCATCGCCGCCCCTTCCATACACACACACGACATAGGAACCTTATTCTGTTGTGGTGTGGTGTTGATGTCAAAGTACTGCTCAGCCTTCACAACCCATCCCACCGGGTCATCCCCATTGAAACTAGGTAAATCCATTCTTCTCAATGTATGTCTCATTTCATCGAACCCATAATTCCTTTCAACTCCCCGATTATCCCCCTCTCCCATATCCCCATTTTGCCAATGTACATGTTCCTCTTCCTCTGCCTTTTCTCTGTTCCTCTCTATTCTTCTGGCCATGTCACCATCTTCTTCCTTCAGTTTTTTTTCGTTGATATAACAGAGTATCGCCCCCATCGAATTTTTTATTTCCTTCATATCTTCTTCTATCCCTTGTTTCCATACTTGATTTTTTTCATCCAGGCTCATCACCATCTTCTCAAGAGAATCATATTTTGAATCTGAACGTGTTGTAGTCATCGTTCCTTAGGCGTCTTCTCGTATCCGGCAGGTCGGACCAATTGTTATGAATAAATTCTCCTTGATATTATCACAAACAAGAAAACAAAATGCAATAGAACACTGAACTGATAATGATATAATCTGAATTCAAAGAAATTACAATGCATAAAACAAAGTCCTTAGCCTACTGTTATTCAAGAAGGAAATCCTTCTTGCCCAAGCAATGCTTGACACTATTTCACAAATTACAAAATAAACTGAATGCCTCTAACCCTCCCATTCTCCCCACTATATTCTCCACTCCATGCATAACTGCTACACGTCTTGTATAACTGCTGCCTTGCCCCTTCTTTGGTAGACTTGGTAAACTTTGGGCCTTACCTCTTGGGCCTCTATATTTGGCCCAATTGGTTCATGGTTTGGCTCCAAATATTTTCTGCCCGTAACACATTTTAACAGTGGCATTTGTATTCTCTTCATCAGATGCTTGCTAAAGAAGTCTTGGAGGACTCCTTGCTTTCATCACTCACGCAAAAGGTTCCTGATTTAGAGGTTGATAGAGGTCCAACTTCAAAAATGGTGATAACTGATTTTATAATGAAAAACCAATGTTAATGGCATTTCTTCGTCATCCCTAACCCACATGCATTCTAATGCAGGCCTTTTCTAAGGTAAACGTTGGACCGTCATCACTAGGTTTGCTTGCTAAGACCGCTGTTATGGGTCTGTATTATCAACTTTCAATTATGGTTTCAAAAAAATCGTTTTGTTTTCAGTCCTGTGTATTTGGCCCTTGTAATGATTTGGTTCTGTGTTGATATTTCAGCTAAATATGTATACAAAAGTGAGGGTAAGATATGGACTTATGAGGAGGCTAGAACTATGATTTCACAGTCTATTGAAATGAGCCAGTCGATAGAATTGGCAGAGTTACAAAAGCTTGTTAATGAGCAGTCAGAGATATACCCTCTTGGCCCATCTATTGCTCTTGCTTACCTATCAGTTCTAAAGGACTGTGAAATTCACTCATATAATGAAGGTTTAGAGGTGAAAAGGCTTGGTGGTCTTCATGTAATTGGAACTTCTTTGCACGAGTCTCGGAGAATCGATAACCAGGTGAATTTTCCACTGTAGTAGTGTTTAACTAGTGAGAAATAAGAGGATTATTTGGAGTACACATTTTATCCATTTAAGAGTCTTTCACGGACTTTTCTTTTTTATGAGGAGACATTTATTTGACAGAAAAAAAATAGACTATTTCGGGAATATTCAGTATTGTTGCATATGTTGCAACTGTGTTTCTCTAGCTTTCATCCTCCATTTGATTCTTACGTTCCTATCAAGTGGGGTGTTTATGTTATTTGTATCAGCAGTCATTTACACATACCTAATTAGGATAACATTGTTTTACTATAGCTACGTGGCAGAGCAGGGAGACAAGGGGATCCTGGATCAACACGATTTATGGTTAGGTAAATTGCAAAGTTTTTTAGATGCTTGTTTCACATAGCTTGTGTAATACTTTGAACCGGTGATATTACTGAATAAATCAAGTGGCATGAGAGAGTCTCCTTAAAATATTCATCTTCTGCCTTCTTTATAGTCAATCATTCTTCCACTTATCCAAGAATAAATAATCATATCGAGCAGCCATAGAAAGGAATAAGGGACTCATGGCTGCAAAAACTAAATTCGTTATTATGTGGCCAAGGAAGAAGAGATCAAGTAGTGATGGTTCTGGTTTTGGTAACTCAAAACATCTTGTTTAAGCGACACTTTCGTTGATGTAACACATCTGTAATTGTTTAAAAAAGGGTAGTATTCTGTTTCATAGAATGTTATAGTAAAGAACTCAATGGGAGCAGGCTGAAGTAATACTTGTGTTAGAGCCTTCCGGAACATAGTTCTGAAAATCTTGACATACAGCAAGGTTTCCAAAGAAAATAAACAGGAAAACTATGTAGAAAAACCAGTATTGGTTGCCTTGAGGGGTTTATTGTTTATGCATTTTTATCAACTTGTTTGCTCTACTATTTGGTAGGATTTAAGTACTATAAACGTTAACTTACACGAATGATTCCTCAACAGCTTGCAAGATGAGATGTTTCAGAAATTTAATTTCGACACTGAGTGGGCGGTCAAACTTATATCTAGAATCACTAATGATGAGGATATTCCGATAGAGGGCCATGCAATTGTGAAACAGGTATACTCGGGGCTGTCATTTATTTTTGTCTCCCTTTTCTTGTGTGTGGACATATTTTAACTGATCCTTCTACTGTTGCCTTTTCAGCTTTTATCCCTGCAAATTAATGCAGAAAAGTATTTCTTTGGCATAAGAAAGAGTCTAGTGGAGTTTGATGAAGTTCTAGAGGTAGCATCTTACTGGCTAAGACTTGAATATTGCAATTGTTATTCAAAGACGTGATAGGTCAATAGCTATATTTCTTTAGCTAAGATGTTAAAATCTAATTACGTTATCAATGTTTCTGAATGCTAATAAATTTGTAATTTTTAGCATATATTGGTTATTTAGTGTAAGCTCTCACTGTGCTGTGCAGGTCCAAAGAAAGCATGCCTATGATCTTTACCAAGTGATATTAACTATGTTTCTTTAGCTAAGATGTTAAATCTAATTACGATATCAATATTTCTCAGTGCTAATAAATTTGTAATTTTAGCATATAGTGGTTATTTAGTGTAAGCTTTCACTGTGATGTGCAGGTCCAAAGAAAACATGTCTATGATCTTCGCCAGTTGATATTAACTGGTGATTCTGAAAGTTGTTCAGAGCACATTATCCAGTGAGTACCTTTAAACTTTCAGTGTGCTTTCTGAAAACTAAAGAAAGTACTTTTCGGCTTCTGTAGTTTGCATGCTCAAAGGTGTACTCCATGATGTATGGATATGCCAAAATATATCTTTGTAGTGCCTGAGCGCTGCACAAATGTTTGAATTTCCGAAATAAAGAGATAGGAAAAATGTGGATGAAAGAGTCGTACCCAACACTTTTACAAATTTCAAGAAGTGCAGAAAAAAGTTTATAATTTTTAATTATAGATCCTATAAAGTATGAGCCTGTTTATAATGTTTTTACTCTCTGTTTCACAGCATGAAAACACTCTTCTTAAATTGTTGATTGAGCGTTAGAAAATTTCATTATGCTTGAAATAAATAAAAGCTGTCCGGTCCTAGTTGCTGCCATCATTTGAGTTTTCTGATGGAGTTCTGATTTAGGTATATGCAAGCAGTGGCAGATGAAATTATTTTCAAGAATGTGAATCCGACGAAGGTATGTGAATTAGTTTGTGCGTTACCCAAGTGGTCTATTCCTTTGTTTCTTTTTCTTTTTTTCTTCTTTTTGGGCTAAAAGAGAAGGTAATATTGAATTTAGCACCCAAGCAACTGGAGTTTGGGAAAGCTATTGAAGGAATTCAATGATGTTTCTGGGAAAGTTTTGAATGGTGCGTAGTTAATTTTATCTGCCAGCATTATTTTCTCAATGATCTGTACTCTTAAAAAATTGGAATCTCTCTAGACTCATTTGCAGGGGTCACTGAGGAAGCCTTGCAACAATCACTCGTCCAACTTCACGACTTAAAAACTATAGACATCGATGACTTTCACCTTCCGACTTTGCCTAAACCTCCAAATGTTTTTCGAGGTATCCGCATGAAGAGTTCGGCATTGAAACGCTGGCTAACCATATGTGCTGATGATTCAACAAAGTATGTTTTGTGTCTTCAACATCTCAACTCTTTTGAGTCTATCTTCTGATTATTATTAACCCTTCTGTTGTATCAGATATGGGAAGTTCAGATCAACTGTTAATCTTCTTTGCAAGTACCTTGGAGATATTCTGATAGCTTCCTATCTTGACTACATTCAAGAATCAGGCTATGATAGTGCCTATGTGAAGGAAATAGAGGTATTTCCACTATTATGTGATTTTCAATGTCTTTACTAAGGCAAAATTACCCTTTTCTGGTTTCGAAGTTATAGAGGGACTCTCAATTTTAATACTTTATTATGCTAGTTTCCTTTTTAGTCTTGTATTACCTGCCAACACATTTTTTATTTTGGCCGAAAATTATTAATTGAGTGTTAAACTTTCTCTGATATAGAAGCAATTGCTATCTTTTCCCTCGTTGGTTGAGCACATGACTAAAAATCAAGTTTCAAATTCAAGAGATAAGTGGGCATTACTTTAGAATTGAAATCTGCTTTTAAATTGAATTTTTGGAAAAAAATGTTTGTTTTGAGTTGGGAATTTGGCAAACGTACTAAATGTCATTGGCCTAATAAACTATTTCTTGCTACAGAAGTCAAATGCCTTAGCATTGCGATACTTATGTTACTAAATACAAAATTAACATCTGTAACAAGAGACAAAAAATGCAAGTTTGCTCTTCATGAATCTACTCTTCTCTGACAAAGTAATTTCGTCATTTATAGAGGGCTGTTCTTGTGAAAACTCTGGATTGCTTCTGGAGGGATCATCTTGTAAACATGAACAGGCTTAGCTCTGCGGTATAAAACGTTATTATCTATCCGCAAGTTATGTGCTTTTTGATAAATGAAGCTTCATATATCATCATCACAATTTTTTCACTGGTTTAGGTGAATGTAAGAAGTTTTGGGCATAGAAATCCACTTGAGGAATATAAAATCGATGGTTGTCGTTTTTTTATTTCAATGCTTAGCGCAACGAGGAGGGTAACTGTGGAATCTCTATTTCGGTACTGGTCATCTCCAATGGAGTCTCAAGAATTGTATGTGTAGCGGGATAATATTAGTTCTCTTGCTGAAGGTACATGTCCGATGCTTCTTAAGTTTTTATCATCACAGAACGTCTTCTCAGTATCATAATTACATTAAACACTTGTAAGGTTTTGAAAGCGTTTGCATTTGAATCCAAAATAGCCGAATTATCTT
Organism: Haberlea rhodopensis; assembly: GCA_907163345.1. Classification (NCBI taxonomy): domain Eukaryota; kingdom Viridiplantae; phylum Streptophyta; class Magnoliopsida; order Lamiales; family Gesneriaceae; genus Haberlea; species Haberlea rhodopensis. The sequence goes on along the minus strand of CAJQUN010000274.1, from coordinate 581,207 downwards.
CATTTTGAACTGCTTTGTATCAGTTAGATTAATGATCTTTTTTCCCCCGAATATTTCAGCATATCTTCTATTCCTTTTTCTTCGCAGGGTAAATTCCAAGGGTTGATAAACATTAACAATCCCCAAAAATGTTTAGTTCCAGCCATGAACCCACTACAAAAGGCTACAAAGCCATTTCTTGTCACCTAAGTTATTGCAATGGCTGATTGCGTAATCTGTATACTTATTCAATGCTTCTACGCATTATACAGCATCATAAGTTCCAAAAACTGCATTTTAGAAAGCATTTCCCGAGATTAATCTCTCTTATGACCAAGCTTTGCGGAGCGTTTCTTGACTTATTATTCGAGGATGAATTGATGCTGGATGGAGATGAGGAGACATTCCACAGTTTCTCGGTTTCAATTTTCATCCAAGTTGGCATGTTTTTGAGATCTTTAACGTCTGCATATAGTTGATACAAGGATGGTATGTGGGCAGCATTTCATTCCGAGAGGTTAGGAGCAGACACTCTGTTCTATAGGTTATGGAATTGTACAATATGTGGGTTCAGTATGTTGTAAATGTTGATGCAGATTGGAAGTGTAACTTGAATTTTATGTTGAAATAATGATACATTAATTTAGATGTATTTTTTGGCCTTTTGCCTTCTAGATGGGTACCTGAATAACGGTTATTTTGATGATATCATTAATGGTAATATCGTTAGGAGTAAATCTTACCATACATTTGAAATATTTCATTTGCATGGTCGATACATCATTTGGAATTCCCAATGTAATACATGATGCTAGAACACTACCCTTGGGGTAGCATGAGATATTCCCGGAATAACTAATAGTATGTTACTTCAAAGTTCATATGATTAAAGTTGTGACCATTTTTTGCCCTACCAACTTGACTTGACACCTAATTATGTAGTCATATCAGTAAATCTGAAAACAAGCCAAGTTAAAAAATGGACAGTGATGAGTCTGATTAATGTGTACATCAAAACATTATTATATTACCTAAGAAACAAGTCCAATATTCATTGTTCTAATTATTTCCCCCTCAGATACACATATACAAGGAACACACTATGTCATGTCTCTTCGACCTCACATGTATCAGGGCAATCTTCCCACAAACATTTCGTATCATCCGCAACAGTCGATACTACATCTTTGAATAGAGGATGCTGTTATTAATATTATACCTTTTGACAAGATCTTCAAGCAGTTTTGACATTCCATGGAAGACCTGAGGAAGAAATTTGTTTATATAAGATTGCGGGTTTTGCCGAAGCATCAAAAGCAATTCAATCTTAACCTAAATACCACGTTTCGATCACTGTCTCGAGGTGTTGTACAAGCTAGTAAAGACAACTGTTGTATAAAGTAGTAGTGGTTAATCACCAACTAGCTCAAACCAAAAATGGCAAATAAAAAAGAGGCAATGTTGCCCAACTAGAAAAATTTATTATCAAGAACTAAAGGGCGTTAGTTGATAAAGCAACTTATGTATATAACCTCACTAACCATGGTGCCAAGTCGCATTCCCTGATAAAACAAAGAATAACAATCAAGAGTTATACCTTGATTGTTCTATCGGCCTGTCCAACAAATAGCTTCCCTTCCCAGTACACGAGAGCAATTATTACAGAATCACATGCAATAGTTCCAATGGGAAAATAGCAAAAAAGACTACGCTATGCTTAATTTTTCCACAAAGAACGTTTCCTGAAAGAATATTCAAGAACATGGCATCAAGTTCTGAAAATAACTAACTAAAAAGTTAAGTAGACTCAATTGTACTATCAGTAAGGCCTTGTGTTTAACTCCAAAGTATATGAAATTAATGGTTGCCAATGAAAACTGGCACATAATTTAGTCGGGTACCTGCACACAAATTTTCTTGTCCCATCCCCCGCTAAACAGCCATTTCCCCTTCTTGCTGACAGAGAAGGCCGAACCATTGTGTGTCTGTGTGGACTGCAGAAGCACATTGTTATGCCATACCTAAAAGGGAAAAGGAAAATAAGAACCAATCTTTCTATCACCAATCGGAATACAAATTGCTCTAACAATTAGTAAACTCCTGTTTTTAGAACGTTGATTTGGAATGCATGCACTGGAAGTCTGGAACGATGCCAACTACAGATTGGAGCTATTGGATGCTCAAGATTTCTCTCTTTCCTTTTTTTTTTTTTGGCAATGCAATTTTTTTAAGAAAATGAAACCAGGTTACCTTTATGCAACCATTTTCGTGACCCACAAACAGCAAATGGTGCTCTGCAGAAAGAGATGTGATCGAGGACATATTTCCGAGTTTGTCTTCTCCCAAGACTGTTAAAGAACTATGATCACTAAGAGACCATAAGCGGACAGTCCCATCCCAGCTTCCACTATAAAGCACACCATTGCAAACTACCAGTGATGACACGACTGACTTGTGACCACTCATAGAACACGATAGGGTGTAATCCTGAGCAACATTGATTTAAATACTGCACTCATGGACTGAATTTAACTAGTGGAGGAGTTACACAAGAGTAGATACCTTCAGCGACCATGCTTTTATTAATTTGTCACCACTACCTGTGTATAGATATTCAGTTCCAGAAACAGCTAGCGCATGAATGCCACTATAGCGCCAATCTTTCTGCTCGCATAACTTCTTTATTGGTGCATCATCAATGGGAAAACTGGCTTCCCAAATGCATATAACACCTATATTATCGCCACTGATGCATAATGGTTCTGTTCCGTTGACAAAACTTACAGCCATAACTCTATGATCGTGACCTTTAAAAGAATGCACATGCGTGAAATCCTGATATTAATTTGACAACAAGAGTAATAATATTAGACGGAGTATTCTGATGATTTAAAACAATTCCACATGAAAGATGCATCCACAGTCTGAAGAAACGGTAATAAATCTTGGATTTCGAAAGTTCTTTAAAGTAATATAAGTACTCGTTCTTGTTAGATCGCTTTCAATCTATTATTTCCCCTATATATTTTATATAAATGTATGGCATGCATTGCAAAGGCATATGCCATACATTTACGTACAAATATATGAATTCCAGTTATATTCTCTTAAAACGGACATTTGGTCAAGCAAATGCCATAAAATATCTGAAATGCGATGTAAAATGCCTGGATAATACATTTTTATAATATTTAGGAAATAGAAGCTTGTTTTGTGATTTGTATGCAAATAGTAAGGAAGTCATTCAACACAAGGAGAAGTTTCTGGTCAGATATCTTTCTAACAGAATGCCTTGTAAAAACCTTATTTAAAGCTGTTTTAGGTTAGGAATACTTGAAATCTGTATGTTTTGCGGTAAATTTGTCATATTCTGGTCCTTGAATCTCAAGTTCATCATCAATATTTTGCGCCTAGGTCCTCAACTGTTCTTGATCCAGTAACCAATGTCTTTCAATTGTGGATACTTGCATAAATCTCAACTTCTAATGGAGTTGTTACATTTCATAATTCAAGGTGACACCTAAATTTGCCTACTCAATGACAATTTCTAACAAGAGTTTTAGCACAAACCAGATACCTGCGGAGACCATACACAGACAATCTTATCATATTAGGAGCTGAACAGGAAACCTCCTACACAATGAAGAATAAATGGACATCAAACATCAACCTCATAAAAACAACAAAAGTGACACTTACATGGTGTTTGAAAGGAATAATTTACGAGAAAACGGTGCCAAATTCTTGATTTAAATCCACTCAATTAGTGTGGATAATTTTCAAATCTGTCAAATCGTCTGACGACCACTTAAGTTTATTTTTTCAACCATTACAGTGTACTTCAAACCATCAATTTAATGAAATAATTCATTCCTCCAAAATCCATCCCCCAAATCAAATACTTCAACCAAAAACAACCTTAGTTCATCAGAATCGAGAGGCTTCAAAAATACAAAATTGCAGGTGCATAATTGATCAATACACACATTCTTCTTTTAAATACTTGAATGGATATACTGGTTACACAGAGCAGATTTGTAAGCATTTTCAAGTTTCGTCTTCAGAGCCTATTTAGATTGAAGCCCAAAAAACCAGTCAACCTGTGATACCTTCGATTTTATTGTTCAATTTTTTTCTTGTTCCTTCCAATTTCACTCATTTCTTCATCTTAAACTGCGGATAATACAGAATAACTTTTTTCAGAAAATATGGCATTACATGTCATTTCCACCAAACAAGACTGCAGAAATAGGTTGAAACTGCCGAATGGCTAAAAATGTAGCGAAAGTAACAATATGATAAGAATTTCTCTATAAGGAAATCAATAAAATGTCAGAATTGCTTATACAGTTCAATACCTAGCTACTAGAAGTTTATCATCTCATATAAAGGACTAATTTATTCGTCCATATGTGGAAAAAGGTGATCAAATCTTTTACTACATTTTTAGTCTATACATTTCTATCACTATCAAAGAATAAGTAACAACAATCTTGGGGAAAGCTATATCTTTAAATTTGTGACAGAACTAAAGAAAACTAAGAACAAAAGCTAATGCATCATAATTACTATCGGTTTATGTTAAGTCATATAGTCTACTCCTTTTGGTCAAACTTCAACTGCTGAAAGGTCATTGAAATCCATCAAAAAGCAAGTAAAACAAACACCTCACAACTCAATGCATCAACTAATTATATAAGTTGTATAAGAATGAAATGGATAGAAAGGAAACATAAGGCTATCATGTAATGCTGCAAAACGTACCTCCAATAGCTAATCCTGTGATACAAACAAAATGTCCTTTCATATCAATACATTTGACACGTCCCTTGGACACCCCATCACCAGCATCTCCATTTATTGCTCCAGTTTGATAAACTTTATCTGTTTCTCTATCACCTTGAAGACCTATTAACTTTTCATTAGTTTCCTCGACTATCTGACATAGCTCACCTAGCACTACACAGTAGCCTAAGTTTTCGTTATTCATTTCCGACTTTAATGTAATTCCTGTATCATAACATGGTTGAATAACAAACGCTCTAAGGAATTTCAATAATTCAGTTATAGCTGCGGGGTCAAATTTTAAACATCTGCTCAAAATATCCTTTAGGACAAAACATTCGCCCAGTCTACCTTTTAATAGAGCCATTACTTTTTCAAACCAAATCAAATACAAACCAGAATAGTCGAACTCCTTTTTGTCAGTAATTGCACTGGCAACAGTATGTAAGTAAGTTCTAATCTCTCCTATGAAAGTGCTTCCAACAATAAGCCAAACCAGTAAGCTAGCGAACGACCAAACATCTGAAGCACCTGTAACTTGACATCCCAATTTCCCGCAGTTCAAATCATAACCCTTCATCATAAGAAACTGTAACAACGTCTCTGGACTAATGAACACCAGATTTTCATCCTTCAAACTAATTTCCAAATCTTTGTGACCCCTTTGCATCATTTTATTCAATCTCCTACCCACGTTCAAGATCGCAGCTAAATCAACAAAGGCACGACCAAATTTATTGAAACCAAGACAACTCACACTCAGACAACCAATAGCCAATCCTTCCAAATGCAAACAACTTAAACTTCACATAACTCCATTCCAAGCATCCCAAAACCTCTCATGTTATCAATACTCAACCTCTCCCCCGCCTCTTTCTTAATCATATTATTGAGTAAATCACATGAATTAAACTTCTCAAAAACAACATAAACATACTTATCATTCTCATCATACCAAAACCCATAAACCTTTCCCACATTACAGATGCTGAAATTCAAACGCAAGATGAAACTCAATTCACTTCTCTCCTTCTCTTTCATCGCATACAAAACGCTCACGATTCTTCACTCGTAACTGTGCTTGAAATGATTTGTTGGACCTTCATCCTCCATAAAGATCCCAACTTTAACGAGTCCCAACATTTCATTCTCGCCCACAACATCCCCCGTAACGTGATCACTCCCAAAAGACTTCAAAATTCCGGTATCTAACTATTGGTTTATTTAATAATGGACTTGAGGGTTGTCCTTAAACTGCGTTTGATTGTTATGATAAGATAAATGATGTATAGATAAAAAAATTGATTATGATTTGATTATGAATTGATAAGACAAAACATGGATATGTTATATTGTTTTTGGTTCTTATGTTAATAAAGTATGATAAGTAATAATGTGTTTGGTTTACTTGATAATATGTGGCATAGTAGTTTTATTCATAAATTACAAAAATACATTTGAACAGTTTTTTCACATTTTTTTTTATAATTAACAGCATAGTTATCAATAAGACTCACAAAGTAAGACAAAATAATTAATTTAATTAATTCAAAATAAGACAAAATATGTATTAAAAAAAGACAAAATAATATTAATATGAGTACAAGGGGTACTCCAACCATATACAAACCGCCCTACACTACGAAGATATTACATGGTACAATAACGAAGAGCTAACCAAAAGCAATAAAAAAATTAAAAAAAAACTACATAAGCTTTCTTCTTACGGCCAAGATATCCTTGAGATACAGATGACGGTCCGATTCGAGCATACAATGCTAGCATACCAACTAGAGCAACAATGACAACCACTCCGACTAGAAGATCCGCATCAGAAAGCTCAAATTTAGCTTAGAAATCTTTCCTCTCCTTTTAACTTCCGCAAATGTTGCACAAGATGAATCTAAAAACATCTGAAGAAAATTAAACAAACATATATTTTTATACAACAATGTGATCTGAAAATGTTAATAATTTTCCTAATATTCCATGACAATAAACACTGATAAATCATTACATTCTATAATCACGAATAGCCACTGAAATAAGAAATATTTATCAAATCACACAAGGGAACTGATAGCTCGCACTGTATCAGAATCGTCAATTTGAGATTATACATAGGTCTATTTCAATGCTGCCAGTGCACAAAATTAGCTTGAGGCATTGAATCTCAAATGTTGATATATTTCGATACAATGCTTGTGTCATAATTTGGAGATCAAATGTTAACTCTAAGCTAGTTGACAACATGGAGGGAATCTAGATTTTGTTCTTTGTACAAGTGCTTCTACTAACTAAATGTGTTCTCCCAATGGAAAATAATAAGAACAAGGTACAAACCTATGTTCCCATTTTGAAGATAAGTGATGGATCAACCAACATCCTATTCCAGTTTCCATTTCCACCACTCCCATCAATGAAATCCCCAACACCACCATCTGATCCATCTCAAGTACTTTTTATTGGGAGCTAGAGAATTAGTGAAAGTCCCAACGACTTGGAAATCTACTCAAGCCTACCAAATGCAGCGAATTAAACATAAAAACAAGAAGTAATATATCTAAGTCACTATATGAGCCAACAACCACACTCCACCACAACCAAATTCAAATCTGATACATGTGGAAATAACAATCAAACACATATGAAAACTAACACACCAATTAACACCAGGAACATCAACGACTTGGATAAAGAAGGGGGAAATAGGACAGCTTCAATCACAACCAACTATTGATCCCAACACTGGCATCAACCAATTATAATTATGTTTCATCAAAAGTAAAGATGAACCTCATTTTCAAATATGCAGTATAGTACAGACGCAACAAGCCCACATTAACAAATAAAAAGGTTCATAAGACAAACTAACGACACACGATGGAAAAGAAAAAAAAAACACATTCTTTTGCGATTTACCTATAAAATTAGTGCCCATATTCGAATTTGAAATACGCCAGGATAGGGCTACAATGCCCTCACCTTCATCTTAACATCGTTCACCTAAACCTAAATTTATTCAACAAAAACAATGTTCTAGTTCCTCTTTCACACACCTAATTCTTTTCATAATCATGACATGGGTTATCAAGAATAATCGATATCGCATCTGGGCTCACCGTTTTGTCCATCTTTGTTTCACGTATTTCAGCTTCTCTCTAGAATTACAAGAAGGAAAATTCAAATAGCGGGTTCTGGTTTTCGAGAGAAGGATGATGCGGAATGGAGTCACGGGAAGAAGAGAGAGCAGACTGTTCGTAGGCGGAGAACGAGAACGAGATCGATGAGGAATGGAGTCACGACCTTAGTGACATTCAGCTTCACGCCTAACTGCGCACTGTTCCTAAACGCCTCACGTTGCTCCTCGCTTCACTCACTCTGTGTGTCATTTTTCACCTCCTTCATTTCTCTCTAGAATAACAAGAATGAAAGTGCAATAACAAAAAGAAAAACCCAGGCCAAAAAGCCAGAATATATGATACTATCGATTTCTTAATTAGTTCTTACATTGTGTTTTTTACTTCTATTATATTAGATTAAAACTGAAAAAAAGTGGTGGATACATCATTATCATGTGATAGGTTTATTGTTTGATTTGTAATTTGTTTATGGATATTTTGAGGAGTTGTTTGATGTATTAGTGTATGAAGTTGAATTTTCTTCGAATAACCGATCGTTCCCAAAAAATAAAAAAAAACCGATTTTAACCAAAATCGGACCAAAATTGAACCGGAATGTTTGCTTTAAATCGAAATCGTGCTGAACAATTTCGGTTCGGTTTAAAAATTTGAAAACCGAAATTTCGGTAATGCACACCCCTACTTCACTCCCCTCTCTCATTTGATATGTTTTGGTGGGAAGGTGGAGGTAAAAAATGTCATCCGACACATATCATGATTACTGTGCAAAACTGGATACCTAATACCTGTGACATATGTGTTTTCAAGCTTCAACAATAGTTTAACCGGGACATCAGGAGGTAGATAACTAAAAATATAGCCAAACGCTTGATTATGACATTTTCTCCCTCTAATCAAGCCTTAAGTGATGCAACCAAATGCATAAGTAATGCAACCAAATGCAATCTAAGAGTATTTTAAACATTGAAATGATATATTTCCTTTGAAATATATCATTTTAATTGTTGATGCACACCATAATATTGTCACTAGGGTAGGTATCAAATTTTCTCTACAACTGAATATTCCTACAACTTTATTGCAAATATATATATATATATATATATATATATATAATCCGGAAGTTCACACACTGCATATGAAAATTAACGATAAATATGAGGTAATGATTTTTTTTTATATTTATCATAAGGTAATGATTATTTAAATTAGGGTAAAAATTGAACAAAACAACTAGTGTGGAAGAAATATGGTAAGTTAATTTGGTAGGAAGTGGGAGAAGATGTGAGAAGATTTAGAGCTTGTTTCGCAGAACTTATAAGCTCAAAACAAAAGAAAATTATACTATATTTTAAAAATTAAAGTGAAAAGTGTAATATATTTAACAATAATGAATTTAAAATTAAATTTAGAACAATTTTTCTTGTAGAAAATATGGATTATCAATAATTAGGCTCCGTTGGATTAAGTATTGAGATTATTAATCTTTAGATTACTTATTTATCCCATGTTTACTTTGTTGTATAAAAAAAATTTTATCCCACTATTTTTATCACATTCTAATCCCACTTTATAGTAAAAAGACATATTTACCCTTTTCCCACATTTTTTTACTATTTCAAAACTTGAAATTCCCTCCAAAAAGTACAACGTATTGCCGACAACATTATTATTATTTATTGTATTTATATTATTTAATTTATATTATTATTGTTATTATTATTTATTATTATTTATATAAATAATAATATTAATCGACATATAAAAAATACATATAATAAATAAATAAATATATATATATATATTATAGTATATTATGGTTATTATTATTATACATAGAGGGACATAGAGGATTTTATACTAAAAATAATTAGGAGGAGATAGGGATAGAGGAGATATGGAGAGAGATAGGGGGATGAGAGGGAGAGGATTAGGAGGAGAGACAGGGAGGGGGAGGAGAAGAGAGGAGAGAGAAAAAGGAGGAGAGGGAGAAAAGGGGGAGGGGAGGATAAGAAAGGGAGATAGACAAGGAGGAGAGGAGAGAGAGAAAGAGGAAGAGGAAGCGAGAGAGAAGAAAAAGAAAGAAAAGAGAGAGAGAGAGAGAGGAGGGGGAGGAGGAGGAGACAGAGAGGGAGAGAGAGAGGAGGGGAGAAGAAAAAGAAGAAGGAGAGAGAGGGAGAGAGAGAGGGGGGAGAGGAGAGAGAGAGAGAGAGGGGGAGGAGAGAGAGAGGAGAGAGGGAGAGAGAAAAGAGGAGAGGAGAGAGAGAAAACGGGGAGAGAGAGAGGAGAGAGGAGAGAGAGAAAAGAAGAAGAGGAGAGAGAGGAGAGAGGAGAGAGAGAATAGAAGAGAGAGAGAGGGAGAGGATAGAAAAGAAAAGAGAGACGGAGATAGAAGAATGATAAGAAGAAGAGAAGAAGAGTAGAGGGAAATGAATCGAGGAGAGATAAAGTGATGAATAGAGAGAGAATAGATAATATTAATAGAGAGAGAACTGTAGAGAAGAGTAGAAGATAAGAGAAGATAATAGATAAGATGATAGAGAGTAAGATTATTATGATAATAATTATTTTAAAAAAATAAATATACGTATAGTATAATAATTAATATATAATAATATAATAATATTAATATATGGTATATAATCTATATGTATATATATCTATATATTATATATATTATTTATTTTATTATTAATATTTCTAAGATAATAATAATATTATTTTATTAAATATATAATAAGAATAATTATTATATTGTATCGTACTAATAATCTATATTATAGTTTATATATTATGTAGTATTATTATTATTATTTATTTATTTTTATTAGTAGTTTTTTATAATATAATAATAATAATAATTATTATTATTTTAATTAGATAATAAAAATAATAATAGTTATTATATATTATTAATATTAATGTTATTGTTATTATTATTATTATTATTATTATTATGCTAAGGATATTTTAGTAATTACACCAAATAATAAATTTTATCAACCATCTTATCCTCAAACCAAACATCATATAACTTATCACACATTATTTTTACAATCATTTCATACTTTTTAATCTTTACATTACTTATCACATCCTTCAAACCAAACGGTACCTTAGTGTATTAAATATGCAAAAGTTAGTTAGAAATAAAATATTTGATCTTGACCAAATGGGATTTTTTTATATAAGAACTTCATAAAATAAATTCTTAAAATATTTTTTGGTACAAGAATCGATTTTTTATACGGTTTTCTATAATTTATTACAAAGCTTATTTAGGAGGTTATAAGTGTGTTTCTAATTGTTTATTCAAAGTATTTTTATGTTGTTTTTGTTTAAAGTTAAAAATAGTTGATTTTAAGCAAAAGCTATTAAAATAAAAAACAGCTTAATATACATCAAATTATTATAACATTGTCATCATACAAGTAAAAGAAGTGAAAAAATCTCATGACTTGATTATCTGCTTCTATTTTTACCTACTTAATTTTAGAGAAACAATAACAGATGCAATTAAATAAAATACTCAAGATCTATTTTTTGATCTGAAAATTAGATACTCAGTTTTGAAAATAATATAGCAAATCAAGTAACTTTTCCATCAAACAGCGTTTTTTTTAAGTCGCTATTCGATATCTTGGCTTTTGGTGCATTTGGGCCATTTTGTGCGCCTCAATCCAAGTTTCCCACTGTCAGATTTTGACTCAATTCCAATAAGGTGAGACTCGATCCCACTGTGTTGAAACCCTTTTGAACTTTCAATTTGTTTATGGTTGAATCCGTTGAAATTTTTGCAGATCGGGGTTGGTTTGTTGTCAGTTTTATGAAGATATTGACCGATAGATTTGAATTGGGTTTTTTGCTGGATTGTTAAAAGTGAGCTGCATTTCAGATTAATTTTTAACTGGCTTAGTTTAGCTACAATTATTTTTTGTTCTCCTCTCTTTTGGGCGTAATCGCATGTCTTTTTTATGTTACATAGGGTTGACATTTGACAAGCTGCAATTTTGTAGATTATGTGGTTCCTTCTGTTTCTTTTAAGTTTCGAAATTTAATCATTTCACGGTCGGATTTCAGGAGTGAGCAGGTGGGTTGGTTTGACCCAAAAAAAAAATATTTTTTAAAATTTTATGTCCAGATTTTTTTGGAACTCACAAGTTTTGCTCCAAAAATATATTAAGTCACCACTTGATGGCATCACTGGGTTTTTCATGGCATACTGAATTTTATGGCTAAGAAAAGATGGCGTAGTGAAGCTACATAAATCTTGAAATAATGTGTGTATTTCTGCGTGTGCTAGAAAGCACAGCTGTTATTGTTCTGTATATATGTGACAAATTGACCATTTTTGTGATTTCTAACCAGTAACGTTATATTTGTATTTTTGTCTAGAAGATGTGTGTCATGTATATCTGCTTGATGAGAATGTAGATTACAAACCTCCAAAAAAGGGGAGCCGCCAACTTAGATTTGAGCTTAGCATATCACAAATGTTTCATGAGTTTTCCTGTTTCTTGAACTGAAATCATGCTGGAGGATGACAAGAGGATCTGCAATCTTGTGATAGTTTTCTGCTTGTAGGCTTTCTGATTTTGGCGGTCTAACAATCAATTTATGCATCTTTACAACTTCAGAATATTGTTTTCTTGAGATAGATTGAATCTTTGGGTAGTTGGTTATCTGAATTCCAGTGAATAAATTGGTAATCAATACTGGCACTCATTTTTTAACACATCAAATGAACAAGTGCGAAATGAATTTTACTCTCTTAATTGTAAGTGCATATCTGAGCAAATATATGATAAGTGGATTGGGAAACTGCAAATTTGAGTTTAAAAAAAAAAAGGTGGACTGACACATATGGCTAAGCATCCAAAGAAATCTCTGACTTGTGGACTACAGCTGCCCTTCTTGGAGTAGACACAATAATTAAAAAACTATGATTACCACTGATTTAAGTTACTCTAGTAATAAACTGTAGACCATTTGTTGTGAGCAAAAGTTGTATTGATGAAGAATGAGGTTATTTAGTTGTTAGATCGAGAGTGAAAAGTGTGACCAATTAAAATGTTAGTGAGAATATGAAAAATTAATTTCCAGTTACTTGCGAGTAAAAATTGCCTCATTTTTTTTAGCTTTGGGATTTTTAAACATTTTTAAATATAGTTTTAAGGATTTTGGATTTTGTTTGTCTTCTAGATACCTCTTAGTCGATCCATTCCCATTACTATACTCGAGGAATGTTTCATAATTCTAAGCTACTCACCAGAGTCATTTGAGGCTTATCTCAAATCTGTACGGGATATGTATGTAGCTAGTTTGCACTTTGCAGTATATAAATTCTTCTAGTAAATAGTTGTTGCCATATATTAGTTTCAAATTCATTTGGTAGCATTCAAGTGAGTTTGTTAATGTTTCCTGATTTCCGGTTGTCATTTCAGTAACATGGCTGCAGCTGGGAGTTCAATGATGTACTCATTGCTCCTATTCATTGTTACTCTTTCTCTACAAGAAATGTTTAAATCAAAGTTAGCATCTTCGGAGTTATTTACTATTCTTGGAGGATTCACCAGCTCTCTCATTTTCCTTTTGCTTCTGACGGTAAGAGAGAATTTCTTGCAATGGCTTTAGTCCTGACGGTATAAGGCACTGTCTGAACCTTTTTCGCATAACTATTTAAATCCTCTACTTTCTTTCTTTACTTATTTTTATAAATTAAGATAATCGTCCAATTGAAAGAGTAGAGGATACAAAAGTGCAGTATCTTCATGGAAATCCATGCCTGCTAACTATCAATTTCCAATTCTTAATTGGCAGAAAAAGGATACCAAATTTTCAAGTGAGGCCTCCTTTATTATGATAAATATACCCGGTTTTGTTACCATTGTTTTTTTTTTGTTAAATTTCAGTTGGTAATGTTGATGATTAGTGTTTGAGATTGCCCTTTCCAATGTTGTGCAATCAGAGCCTTATAGAGATCCTTTTCCACATGCATTTTACAATGTTTGGTTTTAATCTGCGAGTTTTGGGGTATGTTTTGAAAAAATAAATGGGTTAGTTACTCGTTTTTTTTATATAAAAAAATTAAGTCTGTAGCCAAAACCATCGTGGAAATGGGAATAAGCCGCCTGATACCCCATTCCAGATTGTTGCTCGGGCCAGATCGGGCTGCCGGGTTTTGCCAGTCTAAATTAAGCCCTAATTGTAAGTACCACTCGATTCAACCCTCATCCCAGCACCGGAAAATTGGTGCTCTATGATTGTGTGAGCAACATGCTTTGTTTTATTGATTCATAAGATGATTGTGGGTATGTACCTCTGACTTAGATTTTTTCTCCAGTTCATTGGAAATTATCAGGAAACAAACGGTATCAAGACGGGATGGGGCACTGGTAAGTGCTGTAGTTATTTCGTCAAATTCCTTTGTTTCATCTACTTGCTTCAAAGCTCGAAAGGTAGTCAAGTTTTGCCTTGTTACCTGAAGGGGATCACCTAATATCAGACTAGTTTCAGCATCACTTCCGCCTGCATCGCTAGCTTGCTGCTTAATATAATTCGTTTTGGTTTGCCTTGCCCATTCATCTTCACCTTTTCCATAATGCAGTTATAATCGCTGAAGCCGTGGCACTCGTAGCAGCTAGCACCGTTCATCGAGTTTGTATCACAACCTGGTATACTATGCATATGCTGAAAGAAAAAATTAAAGCTAATGCCATTGAAATAATTCTTTTATAAAGTTTTCTTGATATGTTTGCAGCTTTCTGTTCTCGGCTGTGCTACTTTTTGAGGTCAACAAACTATCTGGAATTATTCTCACCAAAAGTGAATCTAAGGCAAAAAGATTTTGATTTGAGAGTGATTCCTCGAGGCAAAAAGATTTTGATTTGAAATAATTTTGGTTAGAAAAACCATAATTCTCTCTCCCTCTATTATTATTATTTTTTCAATGTGCTTCTAATGTTGGATTTGTTGGTTAGATGAGTAGACTCAGAATTTTAAGCCATTTTCACATATTTAATTCAACCAAAAATAGTGTGAGAGTTCTCAAATCATATATAAAGTTAAAGAGTAAATTTAATTGTTCCATGATTACAGTGTATTTTATACCTCATCTTTCTTATATTTTTTTGTTTATATCTCTGGAATAATTACATTATTCAGCCTGTTTAGGGTCCGAACCGTTTTGGTCTCTCTTTCAAAATGGGCACAGGATTTAGCATTTTAGACATTTAATGATTTTTTAAGTTTTATGTACTTTAAAGTCTAGAGGTATTTACTCTGGATACATAGAAGTTTAGTGATATTCAAAATAGACTTTCGTACAGTTTTAAAAAGTCAAATGGTATTCAAACTTGACTTTCTAAAACTATAATAAAATCTGTTGGTATCCAAAAGTTCAAAAGATTTCTAATGAGTCGTATATAATTCTTTAGTACAAATCTTGAAGCCTTAAGTACAACTTTAAAAAGTAAAAAGTTCTCCCCTATTGATACTGAAGATTTGGACAGACTTTTAGTTAAAAAAAATACTCGTCTCTCTCCCCCTTCAACGGCGTATCGCTCAAATCTCTTCGTCTGAAGCAATTCTTAATAACAGGTCGAGATCCGGATTATCGAGCGAGGATTTTTCCATGATAATTCTATCCACTGGGGATTTTTTATTACTAGAGCTGTGTAGGGGGAGCGGGCGTGAGGTCGATGGGATGGGGAGGGAGGTAGGCACGTGGTGGATCTTGTGGTTCTCACAAATAGTATTCTCTTCCGTAGTTGGTCTCGATATATTTTTGTTCATCGCCGTCGTGTGGAGTTAAGAGGGGGAGAGCACACAAGGAGAAGACAGTTAAATTCAAAAGTAATTCATAATGTTTTTTCTAGGGAAAATTACAAAAAACCGTACTATAGTTTAGTTCGAATTTCACTTTGCAATCACTATTTTGAAACAATTTACATTCTCGACTTTCATAAGCTATAACCGTTTGCATCCTCTTGACTTGGTTTGATATTTTTATCGAAGATTTATCTCAACATTCCATTCTCGATATATATCCTCAAACTTAGAGTCATTAAAGCTAGTTATTGCAAATTTTACAAAAAAAAACAATTTTTGGGATGTCAAAATTCCATTCTTTTCGAAATTAAACGATTAGATAATTTTGATATCCAAAATATTTTAAAATTTGCAATAGCTAGCTTAATAGGCTATATGTTTGAGGATATAAAGTGATGATTGAATGCGGCGATGCATCTTCGATAAAAATACCAAACCGAGTTAAGAGGATGCATAGTATTACAATTTACGAAGGTTGATGATCTAAACTGTAATTTTTTAAATAATGGTTGCAAAGTGAAATTTGGATCAAATTATATGATGGTTTTTGTAAATTTTCTTTTTTTCATAATAAAAAGTCATAATTAAATGTATTCTATCTGTACCATATTATATTATTAACTAAAAAGTTTACATAATAACTATTTAATTAATCAAAAAAACAAAACAGGAACTTTTTTTTGTTGTTGCATATTTCGTAAAAATAGTTTGTATCAAAAAATCCACATGAGAACAAGGTTATTCACGTAATCAGTTGGTTCCATTATAATATTTATAAATATCTAAAATCTTATAATAAAATTCATCAAATTCTACGAAAAAGTCTATTCCATATCATTTATAATTAAAATAATTAAAAGCCCGAATACGGGAACGTATTCGCTTATTTAATGGAGCCGAAACTTTTGTACCTATATATTTATGATCACATTATGTCCCCTTGACAAATTACTGCAAGCCTTTTATGACATTGAATGCAATATTTGTGGGTACGTGTAAGTGAGTACAACTATATATATATATATATATATATATATATATATATATATATATATATAATTATTTACTAAATCGGCCAATTTGTCAGATATAGAGTCTAAAGGACGGAATATAAATAAATCTTGAGGCTCGAATTAGATATCAAAGTTCGATTCGAAGTTCAAATAATAATTTTTTACTCAAATTCGACTTAAATTAGAACCCAAGTTCGAATTTAGCTAGAAAGATTCGCACGTGTTCACGATTCAAACTATTGCTCTAAAATAAAGACTCGAAATATATATTTACTAATATATATTTTATATTTGTAAATTATTAAAGCTAATGGGTGGCTCGCAAACCGTCGAACAAAATAATTTGGTCTTGAGTACGGCTAGAAAAAATTCAAAGATGTTGTGAGTGCGGATTAAATTCGGCAATATTGATTAAAAATCAAATATTTTTTGAATATGTTCGATTCGTTTACATTCCATGAGATACAAAAACTTATATATATATATATATATATATATATATATATATATATATATATATATTGTTAGGTTCGATTTCGGGGATGGGTTGTCAATCCACACCCCAGTTCAACCAACTCGAGCTTCAATAGCTCGTGTTCTTGAAATAATTGTACCGAGAGATTATATCGAATTCGTTTACAAAATCGAGCGGAAGACACTCGACAATTTTCTCAAAGTCACTGCAAGCTGGCAGAAAACTAAAATGCTTCAAAAATTGTTAGAAAAAACTCTCAAAATAACAATTTAAAATTAAAACGAGTTTAGAACAGATTGAACGAAAATTTGAACATTTAAAATAGATTTTAAAATTATTTTAGTGCAAAATAAATACAATGAAATAAATTTTTATGCTAAAAATTTTCATACACCAAGTTTTTTGAAAATTATGCTATGAAATAATTTCATGCTCATGAGAAAGATATGTTTAAAAGATTTCTGTCTAAAATCATTTAAAATGCTTTCCAAGAACGACACACTCTGATACCACTTGTTAGGATCGATTACGGGGCTGGGTTGCCAATCTACACATGAGTTCAACCAACTTGAGCTTCAATAGTTCGTGTTCATGAAATAATTGCACCGAGAGATTATATCGAGTTCGGTTACAAAACCGAGCAGAAGTCACGCGACATAACCCGCTCTATAATCGATTAACCATCTGAAAGACATTTTAAAGGTATGCAAGAAATGTAAAAACAGTAGGTAAAATGCAGTAAAGTAAATACACAAGAATTTGTTTCTAGAAGTTCGAATCACAACGCTTCTACGTCTCCCCTTCTTCTATTGCATGGAAGAATACACTAGAAGCCTTTGATTTATACAACTCTTTGTACAAACCCGATCCAGTTGGACATTCTTCATCCAACTAAAACTACTAGCAACTCAACTATGTATGTTCTTTAACGTCTTACATACAAAGACCTCTCATTCAGTTGTGATGAATCAACAACTGTAACAATGGTATTCACTCTTCTATTTTAGCTCACAAATACAATGAATACAAATGCACAAATGATTCCATAATGAATCTGATATAGCAAGGTAAGATGTGCCAAAGGTTTGGGGAGTGCTCTTCATTAAACATCTTTTTTATTTGAAGTTCCCCAATTGAATTTCCAGTGGGTTTGCTTTGGAAGACTTTGATTGATATTCAATCAGATGTTATTGAGCTTTCAAATCATGTCTATGTAGCTCCAAGTAATGATATATACGTTAGATACAAGAATATAGCCGGTGGGACAGTTTTGGTAAGCTTTCAAACATTGCAACTGTCATATTCTACTTTCTGGTCTATTTTTGAAAGTCCTCTGATCGGGTTCGTTGGTCGAATCTGCTGCCCGAAGTCCCTGTTCGAGTCCGCTGCTCAAGTCCGCTGGCCTCTACTGGTTCAATGTCCGCTGGCCTCTACTGGTTCAATGTTCCGCTGGCCTCTACTGGTTCAATGTTCGCTGGCCTAAGGTCTGCTGGTACCCCGCTGGCCTCTACTACTTCGGTGTCTGCTGGACTCTATTGGTGTGAAGTCCGCTGGCCTCTACTAGTTCGAAGTCCGCTGGTCTCTATGGGTTCAATGTCCGCTAGCCTAAAGTCTGCTGGTAACCTGCTGCTCGAGGTCCGCTGATGTTTCAGCTTTGTACCAGCAGACACTTGCAGACATGTTTTCGTCAAGTAAGCCTTCGAATCTAGTCCGCTGGCCTGAAATACAACTTTCAGAGAATTGAGTTGGCTATCCGATGTCCGAGCTATGAGATATGATTGATTTAGTCAACACAGCTCGGGTCTACTGATTGTATCTACTGGTCCAAACCTTTGCTTTTGTTTACTGGTCCAGTTTACTTCAACACATTTCTTTTCTAATCATCAAACTGTAAGATATCATCTATGGACTGCACACTTAATGAAATATGTTAGCAACATAATAACAAGTTTTGTTAACCTCAAAATCAAGATTATTCGGGTTTTCAAAACCCAATATATATATATATATATATATATATATATATATATATATATATATATATATATATATCCGACTTAGTAGATTATCATACTTTGGTTATCATACTTTGGTTATACGTGCAAGATACTCCGCGGGTAATTTCTACATTTATAAATTTATCAACTTTATAAACAATACTAATAATTAACAATTATGAAATGACAAGAAAGAAAATTAAAACTGACAAATTTATATGCTGAATGTAAATATTTATTCATAATGTATTATACTTTAAATTATAAATTTCTTTCTTGATGTGATGAACCATTTAGAAAAATTCATTATTTTATTTAATAATTAATCTTCGTTTAATTAAATATAATATTATGGATTTTTATATGTTGTTTGACTGTTGAATCTAAAATTTAAGAATCTATTAATAAGAATGCGACTTGTGGATTATTTATTGGGTTGAAAAAGGCACCCAATTATAATTTATTATTGTTATTGTTATATCCATGCTTCATATTGATCAACGTATTTGAAGTTTTTATTTTTACATATTTATACATTATTATATAAGATAATAGAAAATACAAAATAATTTTAATCTTATAATATCTTTTTAATTGTGTAATTCATTATATTGTATCTCTATACACATCTTTAGAAAAATAATAATAAAAATTGTTTTTGTAAGTTGACACAAAATGATTTTGATCCTTAAATTAATCACAATTTGATCTTTAATTTAACAGATTTGTTTTTTTTTTTTTGTATTTTTGGTCTTATTTTACCACTATATGCAAGGGCTGAGCTAGGGGTATTTAACGGGTCGGGTCAATCCGGACTCGACCCAAAACCGGATCGGTTCTACAGTTTCGGAACCAGTATCTTACCGGTTCAAACCGGAACCGGATCCGTTATTTAAAAAAATTAATTTTTTTTAAAATTTAGATAAATATATTTAAGGTTAGTTTACAAATACAAAGGCCCATAGCTCAATTGGTTAGAGCTTTAGAGTAGAAGACGATGATCGCGTGTTCGAATCCTACAAGCAACAATTTCCCTTGATTTCTTGAAAAAAAAATAATCAAAAAAACCGGTTCCGGGTTGGAACCTGTCCAACCCGGAACAGGTAGAACCGAAACCGGATCCGATCTGGTTCCTTACCGGATCGGATCGGTTCGGGGTGCCCCGTTAAACACCCCTAGGTTGAGCTATGTGTGGGCAAGGGAACGCCCCAAAAAAATTTATTACCTAAATTTTTTTTAAAATTAATTTACAATTTTACCCTCTAAAATTATATTTCACCCCTCAAAAATTAACTTTTGCTCCCATTAAATTATATTTTGACCACTAAAAAAATTTCGGCCTCCTTTTTAATGTTTATATTGTTTTTGCCCCCTTCTCGGAAATCCTGCGTCACCCCGGACTATATGGGCGATGGTTATGTTGCATCGACACTCCAAAAAAGCACTCAATGTAGTGTCGGACACTCCGCGGACACTGACACGGATGCGACACGGTGTCCGACACGCTACGTGGAGTGTCTGGATCTTTTTTTAAAAAAATATTCCGACACTTTTCGAACACGGTATGGGCACGGCCGAACACGCCGTAGACACAGCATGACATGGGAAAATGATTTTTTTAATAATTTTTTTAAAAAAAAATTATATTTTTTTTTTCAAAAATGTTAAAAAAAGTATAACTTTTTTTATATTTTAATTAGTGAATGGAGTGTCTACAACTTGACATTATTTTCAATTTTATTATTCAAATATTTGATAATTAAAGTTTTTCTTGAATTTTCGTATAGAACATAATAGATATGTAGAATATATATATATATATATATATATATATATATATAATTATTATCGTATATTAGAAGTGTCGCGTCCTATAATTTTTGAAAATCAATGTCGTCGTGTCTGTGTCATGTCGTATCCATGTTCCTATATCCGTGTTCGTGCATCATAGGACGATGAGAACTACTAGCATATATGATGACATGACATCAAACATCACTGACATATGTCTAGTGTCATCTAAGCACTCCGGTAAAGAAAAAAAAATTAAAAGTATAAGAAAAGCCAACTTGTTGTAAATTGTAATATAACTTATTTTTGACTAGTTAGTCGACCGAGATACAATTTATGGCAACTTATTACTTTCTTATCTATCCTTGTAAATTTGCTAATATCACATGTGAGAATTGTGTTTTGTCCTCGAAACCCATTTATTTACACTAATGACTAATATATACACCAACACCAAAAACAACATGGAGAAATAGTTGGGAATGAGCAAAAGATCTGAGAATGGAGGTATTCACCACCACACCGCCGACAGGGCAGTGGCCGCCGCCATATCCATCAACAAAACATTTTCTTGCCTATGTTTTGCCGATTATCAATCAAAGACATAAAACTAAACCAAACCAAAGATCGATCCAATGCCCCTACATCTGCAAAAATCAGTTCACCGTGGCAAGTCAAAAGAGACAAAACAGTCGTTGGATTTCCCGCCACCACCGCCTCCACCTCCGCGGTCACCAGAACCCCAACCAGCAACAACCTCAAAAATCACGGCAGGAGCATGAAACAATGCGTTTCCAGTGAAGCAACCACCATCAGCACTTCCAACTCGGCCATCGGCTTCTCCTCCAGAGGCCGCGGAAGTGGTGGCAATAGGCGTAGACCAGGAAGTGGAGATATGAGTTTGAATGATTGTAAAAGGGCCCAAATGACCAAGAATGACCATGATGATGGTATTCAAGATTGTGTTAAGGCAGTGATTGGTAACATGAGTGATATGGATCCGCCGCTGCCGGTGGTGAAGAGGGTGGCGCCGGCGGGAGCCGGCGCTGATGAGGTGAGCATTTGGAAGCGGAGGTTTAATGGGGTGGCGTTGAAAAGCTTACAGATTCAACATCAAATTTCTCCAGCCTATAGTGCTAGTATTATTAATCAAACTCATTAATAGCAGCTATTGTAGGCTTGTAGTAGTGAAACTAAGCTTTATAAATTAGATTTTGAGTTTGAATTATACCGTTATTTTTATTTTTTTTGATATCTCGGTATCCGGCCCGATGATCGACTAATCCGGAGGACCAATCCCACCGTCCACTGACGGGGGCTCAATTGTAGCCGGGGCTTTACGTCACCGTATGGACTGGCTCCACAGGAATTGATAGCACCATGTAGATTTTGAACATGAGACATAGAGATGAGCAAGACTCATAAGTTCCAGATATCTACCACTAGGCCAACCCATCGGGTTTAATTATATCGTTATGTGATTGCTATTAATAATTATTATTATAATTTTTTTTAACTAATGGAGATATATTACATGTAAATATATTTTTGTCGTTGTATAGTTCTGGGAATATGATAATATGATGTATGCATGCGATTATGCGAAGGATTAGTTTTTACGGCTATTTAATTTTATACATATTTTGTTAAAAAAAAATATACATTCTTATCATGTTATTATCGCATCATAGTGAATACGTAATATTTTTTAATGATAGAAGTGAGAACCGAGTACGATGAAGTGGCTTGGTAAGAAGGTCTGCTAAATGATCATCCGTGCGAATATAAGAGACTTGAAGGTGACCTTTATGAGAGAGATCTCGATCGAAGTGAAAGTTTAGCGAGATGTGTTACATGCTACTGTGCATGATCAGGGTAAACAACAAGGCACATGGTACTGATACTATCCCACGAAATGCGAGGCTTATCTCTGTAATACCCAATTATCTTCTGCGTGGCCAATAATAAACATCATGCATCAAAATGCATATAGTTTAGCATTCATCATTTGATTTATGACAATGATTAATTATCTAAGTAATTACTTTAAAAAATTTCATGCTTGAATATGAATTAAAAGTATATGAAATGGTACATTATCATTGGTTACTTGAATAAGCTTAACTAATTCCTTGTTTTATTACATTTTATTTTTCGCACATAGTCACATACAAACATCTCCCCTTGCTTCAGTTCTAAGAACTCTTTCACTTTGAGTGATCTGGCATCTTTGGTGAAGTATTTATCATAAAAGATTTTTTGAACCTATTCCAGGTCAGCTCTTCCATGTTCACAGCAAGTTTTGCTCCTTCCATCCAGGTTCTGGCTCTGGCTTCCTTCTTTAATCGAAAAATAACACAAAGTACCTTCTCAACTTCATCGATACGCATATAGTCAAAATAATATCCAGAGATTTAACCCATTGCTCGGCTACCATGGGATCAGGCCCACCATAGAAGTCAGCTGGTTTCATCTTTCTAAATTTCTCATATACAGCTTGTGAATTATCTTGTTGAACATGAGGTTGGTGATTTTGTTCTTGAGTTTTCTGTAGTAAAGCCATCAACTATTGTATTTCTTCACCATGCATTCTAGTCTGTTGTTCAAGCAAATCAGTCAGATTATCAACCAGGTTGCTATTACCCTCTTGATCATCCCGTGTTTTCCTTTTCGGTGCCATGATCTCCTGAATATTGCCAAATCTTATCCCACTCATTAGCCAATAATAAATCCATAATCATGACATATAATAAAATTTAATCAATCAAACATAGAAATAATAAATAAAGAATTGACTAAGTTTCCCAGCCAGGATATGTTCATATGCCTTCTTCTGTCTTTAGGAAAGATTAAACCTCTGTGAAGACCCCAAATTGGGCCCCACTTGTGCCCCCACTTTATTATCCAAAAATATTATGTGAAGACCCCAAATTGGGCCACACTTGTGCCCCACTTTATTATCCAAAAATATTACCCAATTAATATTTTTTCTTTTAAATACCTAATAATATCACCCAATTAATATCATACCTTATGTCACACCTTAATATTTGCCATCGAAGAACAAGAATCTTGGGACTTTCCACCCCTAATTTGCCACCCTAGCTTACATATAACCATAATGCCTTAAACCTAGACTACTACTCACCATTTTGGAAATATTGTCACTCACACCACACACACAATTCGAAACCTTCAAGGAAGAGAGGAGGAGTTTCACACCATTTTCTCAACGCGGATCTCGCTTCGGTTATTCAAAACAGTAAGTGGGTTTTGGCTACAATTCCTTTTCGTTTTAAAAATATTGTTTATGTATGTTTTAAACTTCGATTGAACATCACTATGAAGATTATGTTTTAAATCTAAACAAGTATGTGACATGATCATGAATGAAATACTTTGCGGAGCAAAGTGCTACGTGTGTGAGTCACCACTTGATTCGACGGGGCAAAGTGCTACATGATGTGAGCGTGCCACATGCATGAGAGCCACTTCTTGATCCTTAAGAGCAAAATGATATGCACACGAGAGCCACCTCTTGAATCCAATGAGTCGCTATGTGGATATGTGTAAGGTTTGAGTTTATATGCCAAGATCTATGATTTTGTTAAAGAAATATTTAAAAGGATTTTGCTATGAAAATATATATGTTTTTACTATGTTCAATCGGCCCCTATTTGGTGAGTATTTTTCCCAAACACTCACCCCTTACCTCCACTCCCAGACAAAATCGAAGAAGAAGATATCGAGGAAGAAGAACAAGAGCAATTCTGGGGATGGTGATCCACTAGGAGTCTTCAAGAATTATTATTATTTTATTTACGCTTCCGCGATTTTTATTTAGTACGAGACATTTGGATTTCATATTTGAAGTTGCAATGACAATTTTTTTGATTATGGAATAAAAGACTCGTTTTATCATAGATCTGTACACGAGGCTTGTTGTATCTGAATTTCATATTTGGAATCAAAGCCGGTATCATGCGCTCGGGTTTCAGGGCATTTTAGTGGTATCAGAGCAAAACCAGGTTCCATGATCCCGCTGGGAAAAGATTTTTGTTGATATAAATCAATCGAATTATGAATCCCGGATCTAATAGACAACTGATTAAAATCAAAAATCAGTTGGAATCCAAAATCAGAACCCGGATCCGTTTAATCCGGAACCGATAAGATACCGGTTCCGGAACGGTAGAACCGATCCGGACCGATATCTTATCGATTTCGGACCGGTTCGGAACCGGTTAGCCCGATTCCGATTCTGAACCGGGCTAACCGTTTCGATTTCGGGCCGGGTCCGGATTGACCCGACCCAATAAGCACCCCTAGTATATATTTGCAAAATCTTGATGAAGGAAAATACTATGATAAAATTATAAGAAGATTGGCTATAAAACTTCTAAGATAAACACTCGGTTAAATTTGGCACAATGAGTATATAAGGTAAATTATAATTAAGTAATTACAGTATTCTCTACAAATCTACAGACATAGGGTTAGGTAATTTCCATAGCTAGGATATTTTCTTAACATGTCCCGCAAAATTGACGTGCCACTAGCAACAGAGATTTTGGACCATAGAAGTGAGAACCGAGTACGATGAAGTGGCTTGGTAAGAAGGTTTGCTAAATGATCATCCGTGCAAATATAAGAGACTTGAAGGTGACCCTTTGAGAGAGATCTCGAACAAAGTGAATGTTTAGCGAGATGTGTTACATGCTACTGTGCATGATCGGGGTAAACAACAAGGCGCATGGTACTGATACTATCCCAC
Organism: Haberlea rhodopensis; assembly: GCA_907163345.1. Lineage (NCBI taxonomy): Eukaryota > Viridiplantae > Streptophyta > Magnoliopsida > Lamiales > Gesneriaceae > Haberlea > Haberlea rhodopensis. Next base: position 555,420 of record CAJQUN010000274.1, on the reverse strand, counting down.
GAAATGCGAGGCTTAGCTCTGTAATGCCCAATTATCTCCTACTTGGCCAATAATAAACATCATGCATCAAAATGCATATAGTTTAGCCTTCATTATTTGATTTATGACAATGATTAATTATCTAAGTAATTACTTTAAAAAGTTCATGCTTGAATATGAAGTAAAAGTATGTGAAATGGTACATTATCATTGGTTACTTGAATAAGTTTCACTAATTCCTTGTTTCATTACATTTTATTTGCCGCACATACTCACATACAAACATCTCCCCTTGCTTCAGTTCTAAGAACTCTTTCACTTTTGAGTGATCTGGCATCTCTGGGAAGTATTTATCATAAAAGATTGTTTTGAACCTATTCCAAGCCAGCTTCCCTGTTCACAGCAAGTTTCCTTCCCACCAGGTTCTGACTTCCTTCTTTAATTGAAAAATAGCACAAAGTACATTCTCAACTTCATCGATACGCATGTAGTCAAAAATAATATCCAGAGATTTAACCCATTCCTCGGCCACCATGGGATCAGGCCCACCATAGAAGTCAACTGGTTTCATCTTTCTAAATTTCTCATATACAGCTTGTGAATTATCTTGTTGAACGTGAGGTACACGAGGTTGGTGATTTTGTTCTTAAATTTTCTGTTGTAAAGCCAGCAACTGTTGTATTTGTTCACCATGCATTCTAGTCTGTTGTTCAAGCAAATCAGTCAGATTATCAACCAGGTTGTTATTACCCTCTTGATCATCTCGTGTTTTCCTTTTCGGTGCCATGATCTCCTGAATATTGCCCAATCTTATCCCACTCATTAGCCATTAATAAATCCATAATCATGACATATAATAAAATTTAATCAATCAGACATAGAAACAATAAATAAACAATTGACTAAGTTTCCCAGCCATATCTTCATATGCCTTCTTCTGTCTTCAGGAAAGATTAAACCTCTGCTCTGATACCAAAAATTGTAACACCCCTTAACCAGGCTGCAGAACTCAATTGAGTAATACAATCAAGTCAAGAAGTGTTAATCTTTTATCAATAAGGAAATGTTATGGTTTATAAAAGAAAATAATATAGTTTTCTTGAAATAGAAGCCAAACCCTTTACACTAGTGAAAACCATACATACATCATTGATACGCAAAGTTTTCTTGAAATAGAAGCCAAACCCTTTACACTAGTGAAAACCATTCATACATCATTGATTTACCATATATAAGTTTACGCAAAAACCATAACAGAGCGGTTTAATTAAAATAACACAGAGTTTTTAGCATTGCTACGAAACTGCTCGAAGCATGGCATATGAACAAATCTCTGCCTGACCGTTCTGGAGACTGAGTCAACCTTTACACATGTACATTACTACCTGCATCATAGGAACCTAGTGAGCTAATGGCTCAATAAATTGAAACTGATGTAATAACAAGATATCACATATCACATTCATCAATCAATAAATACATTATTCAATATAACAACTTTGTTATATTTATTCTTTCTTTTGGGTACCCTTGAGTGTGGTACTTAATTGACAGCGATAGACTATGATTTTCGGAACCTGTTCATAATCATTGGTCAATAGAAGAAATAATATGGGGTTCCCCTACCGGTTTTCAACCCTATGGTATTAGCCATATTCTGTCTCATTATTGTGGTTTTTCTATACCGTTTTTATACCTCAAGTATTCACCACCAGTTGCTGGGTCCGCCGGTCCCTCCTGCGTCACTTGCCTACCCGACCATCAATCAAGTACCATACTTCTATTTTCAAAAAAACATTTTCTTTACATGTACATCAACATCACGCATTATAAATCAAAATTGTTTCAACACATTATACATAAATAAGTAGTAATACTCAAGTCAAGGCATTTCAAGCAGTATATGATTCTTATGATGCAGCAAATGAAAGCTTCAACTTACTTAATCCAATTTGTGAGGTGCAATGTAGAAGTCAATCCTTTTAGAAGATATGACGTGATATAGGGTCTATATGAATTAAATTATGTTATTTATAATAGTAGCATAACAATCTTCATGCATACTAAAATTGTGTGAATTAGTATCTTTATACATTTCACATTTCCAATACTTATTTCTTGTCCATTATATCATTTTAAAACAAATTAACTTCCATGTTTGTGTATTTGGACAACTCTCTTATCATATTTAAGGCATTATATCCTTTCTTACAATGATTATAACAAAATGCAAACCTAATGCTCATGTCTTTAGACTATATCATATCATCTATATGATTTCTTAATTAAACCTTCAGGTTAATAAAAATGGACAGCTACCCAATCCTTATTAAAGTATTATTGCAATTTGACTCTAGTGACTTAAAATGAACAACACATCAATATTAAAGTCATAGGAAATCAATCTTGCTATTATCCCAACATGAACACTTTAAATGTCATTACTTTGGTTCTAAACTGAATTGTCCTATCCAACAACTAAACAACCATGACACTGATTATATTCACTTCATATTCAATTATTAATACTATTACAATATAACAACCTCAATAGGACAAGTTACATCATAAATTCCCTAAGATTACTATCTTGTAGGATTTTAGCTAAACTAGCCAACTTTAACTTCCTTTGCATTTCTTTTGACTTCCTCATCATTAGTGACAATACTCTAGCACAAAATTATCTTAAATATAGTAAATGAACAATAGGGCTAGTAGGGAAAAATATACCTTGTTGAAGACAAGATTAGACCTAACTCCTGTTCTTGCCATTCCAACTGGAACTGATGGATTTGTGGTGTATACCGATGCTTCTAAAAATGGTTTAGGTGCTGTATTGATGCAAAATGGAAAGGTTATAGCCTATGACTCAAGGCAATTGAAAGAGTATGCAAATAATTATCCAACTCATGATTTAGAACTTGCTGTTGTGGTCTTTGCATTGGAAATATGGAGGCATTACTTGTATTGTGAGAAGTGTGAGATCTACACGGATCACAAAAGTCTGAAGTATTTACCCAAAAGGAATTGAATATGAGACAACGAAGATGGTTAGAATTAGTGAAAGATTATGACTGTGTGATCAACTATCATCCTGTGAAAGCCAATGTCGTTGCATATGCATTGAGTAGAAAGTCCATGTCTTCTCTCCTTAATATACAAAAGCCATTACTATTCGATTTACAAATATTAGAGCTTGAAATTGTTCCTAAAGGGAAGGTATGTTCTTTGCAGCTTTAATGTTGAAACCTATACTTCGTGACAAAGTTAAAGAAGCTCAAAAAGTGGATAAATAATTATCTAGGTTGAAAGGACATATTGATGTAGGAAGAAAACCAGAATTTTCAGTTACCGATGATGGGTCTATGCATTATAAAGGGAGATTGTGTGTACCATCTGACATAACCATCAAGGAAGACATTTTAAAGAAAGCGCATACTAGTCCTTAATACACCCTGGCAGCACAAAAATGTATAAGGACTTACAACAACACTACTGGTGGCCTAACATGAAGAAAGATATATCAAAGTTTGTGATTGAATGTTTGACTTGTCAGCAAGTTAAGATTGAACATCAAAGACCATCAGGGTTGTTAAAACCTTTACTGATTCCATAATGAAAATGGGAACACATTACAATGGATTTCGTCCTTGGGTTGCCTAGAACTAAAAAAATGATACAATTCCATATGGGTAATTGTTGATAGAGTAACCAAATCAGCCCATTTTCTTCAAGTGAAGTCCACATATAATATGGATCAATTATGTTAAAGAAATTATCATATTACATGGAGTGCCAATTTCAATAGTATCTGATAGAGATCCAAAATTTACATATACATTTTGGAAAAGTTTGCACAATGCCATGGGGACAAAGCTTACATTTAGTACATCATTTCATCCACAAAGTGATGGACAATCTGAAAGGGTTCTTCAGATATTTGAGGATATGTTAAGAGCTTGTATGCTAGACTTTCAAGGAGCTGGGATGTGAAGCTTCCATTGGTGGAGTTCACTTATAATAATAGCTATCAATCTACAATCGGAATGGCACCTTATGAAGCGTTGTATGGGAGGAAATGTAGATCTCCAGTTCATTGGGATGAAGTTGGAGAAAGAAGTCTACTTGGTCCAGAATCATACAACATACGGCTAAAAGAGTTAAGAAGATAAGAGAAAGAATGAAAACTGCTCAGAGTATGAAAAAGAGTTATGCAGATAAAAGAAGAAAATATTTAGAATTTGCAGTTGGAGATCATGTATTCTTAAAAGTTTCTCCAATGAAAGGGATCATGAGATTTGGGAAGAAAGGAAAACTCAGTCCAAGGTATGTTGGCCCATTCGAAATTCTTGAAAGAGTTGGTGATAGAGCTTATAGAGTGGCCTTGCCTCCTTCATTATCTAGTGTTCACAATGTTTTCCATGTGTCTATGTTGAAGAAATACATTTCAACTCCATCACATGTGTTGAGTTATGAGCAATTGGAGTTAAATTCTGATTTGGCTTACGAAGAGAAACCAATTCAAATTCTTGATCAAAAGGTAAACGAATTAAGAAACAAAAAGATTCATCGTCAAGGTCTTATGGAAACATCATTCTGTAGAAAAGGCTACATGGGAAAGAGAAGAAGAAATGCGAAGAAGATATCCTGAATTATTCCGTATGTCAAATTTGGAGGACAAAATTTTATAAGGAGGGAAGGATTGTAATGCCCAATTATCTCCTACATGGCCAATAATAAACATTATGCATCAAAATGCATATAGTTTAGCATTCATCATTTGATTTATGACAATGATTAGTTATCTAAGTAATTACTTTAAAAAGTTCATGCTTGAAAATGGCACATTATCATTGGTTACTTGAATAAGTTTCACTAATTTCTTGTTTTATTACATTTTATATGGTTTTAATACATCAATACAATGTTCTGTCACCTCCCTAGCCTAGACACACATTTCAAGCACAATTTAACACCAAAAACCTAGCTTAACCAGTCAAGGAATCACCCTCATTCTTCATTTGAAAAGTCAAAATAGTAGATATTTATCAATATTTATCTTCATTTACCACCTCCATCCCCTAACTCAAGGCCGACCTCTCTTCTTTATGCTTCTTTTTGTTTCTCTTATGTATTTCATGGTCAAAAAGTAAAACCAAGGTCATAGGAACCTAGAAATACAAACTATAACAAGTTCCTACCATTTACTAGCTTAAAATCCTCCATGTTTGAGGTCTAATCATGTCTTCAACAAGGTATCTTTTTCCCTACTATCTTGTCGTTCATTTACTGTATTTAAGATAATTTTGTGCTCTAGTATTGGCACTGATGATTGAGGAAGTCAAAAGAAATGCAAAGGAAGTTAAAGTTGTCTAGTTTAGCTAAAATCCTACAAGATAGTAATCTTAGGGAATTTATGATGTAACTTGTCCTATTGAGGTTGTTATATTGTTATAGTATTAATAATTGAATATGAAGTGAATATGATCAGTGTAGTGGTTGCTTAGTTGTTGGATATGACAATTTAATTTAGAACCAAAGTAATGATATTTAAAGTGTTCATGTTGGGATAATAGCAAGATTGATTTCCTATGACTTTACTATTGATGTGTTATTGATTTTAAGTCACTAAAGTCAAATTGCAATAATACTTTAATAAGGATTGGGTAGCTGTCCATTTGTGTAACCTGAAGGTTTAATTAAGAAATAATATAGATGATATGATGTAGTCTAAAGACATGAGCATTAAGTTTGCATTTTGTTATAATCATTGTAAGAAAGGTTATAATGCCTTAAATATGATAAGAGAGTTGTCCAAATACACAAACATGAAAGTTAATTTGTTTTAAAATGATATAATGGATAAGAAATAACTATTGGAAATGTGAAATGTATAAAATACTAGTTCACACAATTTTATTATGCATGAAGAATTGTTATTCTACTATTAAAAATGACATAATTTAATTCATATAGGCCCTATATCACATCGGATCTTCTAAAAGGATTGACTTCTACACTGCACCTCACAAATTGGATCAAGGTAAGTTGAAGCTTTCATTTGCTGCATCATAAGAATCATATTATGCTTGAAATGCCTTGAGTTGAGTATTACTACTTATTTATGTATAATGTGTTGAAACAAATATGATTTATAATGCGTGATGTTGATGAACATGTAGAAAAATGTTTTTTGAAAAAATAAAGTATAGTACTTGATTGATGGTCGGGTAGGCAAGGGACGCGGGAGGGACCGACGGACCCAGCAAATGGTGGTGAATATTTGAGGTGTAAAAACCAGTATAGGAAAACCACAATAATGAGACAGAATACGGTTAATATCATAGGGTTGAAAACCGGTATGGGAACCCCATATTATTTCTTCTATTGGCCAATGATTATGAACAGGTTCCGAAAACCATAGTCTATCGCTGACAATTAAGTACCACACTCAAGGGTACCCAAAAGAAAAAATAAATATAACAAAGTTGTGATATTGAATAATGTATTTATTGCTTCATGAATGTGATATGTGATATCTTGTTATTACATTGAGCCATTAGCTCACTAGGTTCCTATGGTGCAGATAGTAATGTACTTGTGTAGAGGTTGACTCAGTCCCCAGAGCGGTCAAATAGAGATATTTTCATATGCCATGTTTCGAGCAGTTTTGTAGCAATGCTAAAAACTCTGTGTTATTTTAATTAAACCGCTCTGTTATAGTTTTTACGTAAACTTATATATGGTAAATCAATGATGTATGGATGGTTCTCACTAGTGTAAAGGGTTTGGCTTCTCTTTCAAGAAAACTATATTATTTTCTTTTATAAACCATACCATTTCATTATTGATAAAAGATTAACACTTCTTGACTTGATTGTATAACTCAATTGATTTCTACAGTCTGGTTAAGGGATGTTACAATCTCGGAGCCGGATGCCAAGTTCAGAAAATAAGTTAATAATTCTACACACTTCAGATGCAGTAGCAGCTATTGAGCGATACTCGGCTTCATCGAGGAGCGAGAAACACTTTTTTTTTTTTGCTTTTGAGAGCGCCAGGAGATAGGATTGGATCCCAGAAACATGAGATAGGCAGTGGTGGACTTGCCGTCAGAGGAGTGACCACCACAGTCAGCATCAGAATAGGCAAATAGAGTGAAGTCCATGTGGCGTCGAAGAAGAAGACCATGATGCAGAGTACCTTTCAAATAGCGAAATATGCACTTGACTGTTGACCAATGAGATGGATCGGGGCAGCCATGAACTGAGCAAGTTTATTGACAGAAAAGGCAAGGTCCGGTCGTGTGAGAGTAAGATACTAGAAACCACCAATGGCATGACGATATTCCGTGTGATCGACATTAGTATGATGACTTGTATGAAGGTTCGTTGCCATGTGAATAGACAATGGTTTGTAACCATCCATATGATTCTGTCTGAGGAGGTCAATAGTGTATTTGCGCTGAGAGAGAAGTATTCACGACAGAAAGTCACCTCAACCCCGACAAAAAAGAGAGATCACGAAGATCCTTAACAGCAAACTGGTTGCTGAGATGCTGAATGAGTGTCGAGTAGTGTAGAATCTGAGCATGTAAGTACCAAGTCATCAGCATATACAATAACATATAATTGAGTAGAGCCGCGACGGAGGATAAAAAGTGACGTGTCAGATCTAGATTGTACAAAGTCAAATGAGATAAGGACAATGCTGAGGGTATGATACCAATCCTGAGGTGCTTGCCTGAGACCATAGAGTGATTTTTGAAGACGACATATATGAGTAGGCAATGAGGTGTCCACAAAGCCAGGAGGCTGTGACATGTAGACCACTTCATAGAGACTATCATGAAGAAAGACATTGTTGATACCGAGTTGACGAATAGACCACTGATGCATAATATGGTGAGAATGTGACTGGTACAATGGGGCTGAATGTCTCAATATAATCTACGCTCAGATGTTGGTGGAAGCCTTTAGCAACAATACGAGCCTTGAAGTTGTCAATAGTACCATATGGTTCTCGTTTGATGCGGAAAACCTATTTACAACCAATGACATTTTGACTACGGTACGGAGGAACAAGAGTCCAAGTTGTGAGAGCAGTAAATTCTTTGGGCATGGCATGATGCCAATGAGGATCTTTCAAGGTTGAGAATCACAAGTAGGTTCAATATCGTCTGACGGTGGATGACCAGTGGCAGTAAAAACTTGCTTTGGGCTGAAAATATTGTTCATGCTTCGGGTGCGCATGGCGTGAGTGCGTGGCAGAACATTAGGAGTCAGTGGGTCAGTGAAAGCGTCCAAAAAAGAGTGAATCAGTGGATGTGGGTCAGTCTGAGGAGACAGATCCAAATCAGAGGCAGGTTGCGAGGGAATGCTCGAACTGGTAGATGGAGATGAAACCGGTGCATGATGAGGTTACGGAGCCATCGATGGGATGGTAACTAAGACTAGTGGACCGACGCAACACAATGATTCCCGGGGAGGAGGAAAACAACTGATATTTGAATAATCCTTACGATGATATGGAAAAAAAATCCCAAAAATCGTACATGACGGGACAAATAAATCCGTGTAGACTCCATATCCAAACATTTGTATGTGTTTTGAGACGTGGAGTACCCAATAAAGAGACAAGGCCTTGAGTTAGAGTCGAGTTTAGACGATGCATAGGGTTGGAGACAGTGATAGCAAGACAACCAAATGTGTGCAATTTTAAACAATTAGGTACTCGTGAAAGAGGACCTCAAACGGACTCTTTCCGTGCAAGAGAGGAGTGGGCATTCTGTTGATGAGATAGACACTAGTCTCAAAGGCAGGGACCCAGAGAGCTGGTGGAATGGAAGCATGAAGTAAAAGTGTTATGTCGGTTTGCACAATACGACGATGACAACGCTCAGCAGTGTCGTTCTGTTGAGGTGTATGAGGAGCAGTAGTGAGCGAAGAAACGCCATGAAGCCTAAGAAACTTTAGGAAGGCTAAGAATTCCTCGTCATTGTCGCTGTAGAGATCTTAATAGAGAAGCCAAAATGTTTTTCAACCAACAAACGAAACATTGGAAAGATTTCTAAAACGTATAACCTAGTACGCATCGAATAAAACCAACAATATTTTGTAAAGTGATTAACAATCAACAGATAAAATTTGAAACCATTAAGACTAGGATGTTGCACATGACCTTAGAGATTGTCATACACATAATGTAAGGATGTAAACTGCGTAAGGAAGTCTCCATAAATAGCAACTGTTGAGAAATAATCAAAAAGCTAGTCTTGAAAGATGGGTGTTTCAAGTCTAACATGCCAAATATCACCAGATGTCTTAATGCCAAGATTAGCAACGGCACCAAGAGTCCGAGGAAAGGAGGGCAATATTATAAACGCCATTTTTACAGGTGTCCTGAGCAATTATCGTCAGCGTGAAGAAATCCTTTACAAGAAAATAAGACATATGAAACTCAATAAGTACATTGCTATCTGCAGTAAATTGATGAACTGATAATAAGTTGCTTCGTACACTGGGAACACATAAATATTAGATAGACGAAAATCACGATCAGATAATGCTAAATAGAACTGCATCTGTGAGTGATAGGAAAACATGTATCATCTGCGACTTTAACCTCCTCAGTACCATTATATTCCGAGTGAATTTGGAGATTTCCAAGATCACTTGTGATATATGATATGCCCCCGAATCTACCGGCCATTGCAAGTTATACCGAAAGCCGAAGGTGGGTATGTGCCATATGTGCATAAGCTTGTAATTGGCGGCAGTGAAGGGCAAAGTGCCATAGGGTGTTGCAAAGCTAGCAGATCACTTGAGGGGCCACGGGGAGCGCATACTGCTGTGGAAAATGTTGCTGGAATATGGTGGCTGGGCATGACCATATGGAGACCATGCTTGCTGGTTGCTGGGACGACCATATATGCAGGAAATTACCGCGGTTGCAAGTTGGAAGGCGCCCGGGCCTGCTGGTTCGAACGAGAGGCAAGGACGGGCTGGACTTCACAATCGTTAGCAGTGGCCACTAAATTGGAGGTTGATCAAGTCTGTTGATATAAACTTCGTGAGCCACAAGCATGTCATGGAGTTCTTCAAAGCAAAGAGATTTAGCACGCACGGATGGGGGCGGCAATCTCGCGGAATTGATGTCCGAGCCCATTGAGAATGTTTAACGTCAAATCATAATCAGAATTAGTCGATTTTATAAGCAGAAGAAGATTATCCTTTAGAATGAATCATTTTGAGAGACTTGTAAATTACCAAAGCAAAAAAAGAAAGGCTAACCCTTGCAACATGTACATAAGATAAGTACTACAAAAACCAATTACACCCAAAGTCCATCCATAAAGCAGCAGAATAGTGCAAAATGAAGAGAGAGTAAAAGATTTCAATCCAGTGATCGTCAACTTGGCGGTAAAAAGGTACACTAATACGCAATATTTTACAATAATCCTTATGTAAGCATAAGCAGAACCATATAATCGTAAGAAACATCTCAGACACGAGAGGCGTCAGTGTCCTACAATACATGCTGCAAACTCTATATACAGACCAGAAAAATGTCAAATACGAGTCCAAGAAAGGGGGCAGAGAAAGAGAAGAACATCAGATTATGCTAAGATTCAGTTCTGCTCTTTATAAGGCGTCCATATTAATTTACATACGTCAACTTCAAGACCGCCACGCCCTGCAGCTTTAAGGTGCCGGTCCAAGACCTTAGGATCCGCGCATATAACGTGCTGTCCCTTTCGGTATTGGATTAACTCTAAGTTCTGAAGAGTGGACAATATATCCTCGGCCTTGATAGCAGTCATATCACTGAGCTCCTGGAGAAGGCGAAGGAATCAAATTGAAAGGTAACCACACTAAAAGAGTGGACAAGGCCAACACAAATTAGCTATTTTTCACCCGTTAGTATTTGGCATACTTTAACACCCAAAAGCTCAATGATCACTACAATAAAATATTTGAATGTTCCTTATCCACTTTTTATTATTTTATATCCTTTTAATGCTTCACATTTTTACTGTCACATATGCAGAGGGAGAGGAAGGGTTTAATCATGCACGAAAAATGCTCAGCTGTTTTCCAATACATGCTGCCCACCAACTACTTACGAGGTGAGAGCAAAAGCTAAAAGCAAAACCCACATACCAATGATACCTGATGATAGAAATTTTCAAGTTCATTTTAGTAACTCATTTCAAACTACTGAGTAGACTAAACTTTGAAAGAAAAAAAAAACCCCCACCTCAGATAATAAGTGCCATGTAAATAGAGATGATCTATCGATGCTTCTGCTAGAGGACTAACAGTTAAATTTGAAACAAGTAATTCAATACAAACCTTAATGGAGATATTCCCTTTGTGTTTTTTCAATATATCTAAGAGAACACGTGTCCAGTATCCACGGTAACTCAACAGTCCAAGGTCTGACAGGGGCCTTTCTGGTGTTCCGACTTTAGTTTCCTTCTTTGAAAGCTCATATGCTACACAATGGAGAAGAGTAACATCAACACCTTATGTAAAAAATTAACTAACAGAATGAAACGATTATTCTCTCCATCTTGAGATCTCGAACACCATCAACATTCCCAAAGCAAACCATTCTACCCAAGAGGAACCCGCTCCACCCCCCTCGACACCACACACACACACACACACACACACACAAACACACACACACACACACACAGAGAGAGAGGAGAGAGAGAGAGAGAGAGAGAGAGAGAGAGAGAGAGAGAGAGAGAGAGAGAGAGAGAGAGAGAGATTTTCTTAAGCAACCAACGTCAACGTTCATCAATAGCATCAACTACAGAAATTTATGGTATGTCAACAAAAGTGAGGTAATATTTTGAGCTTACAAAATGCAATCAGAAATTTTCCATAGCCTTTTCTCTGATAAGGAGGAAGAGTAAGAATGCAGGCCAAGTTATAGGATTCCTCGGAATGCTTCTCCTTCACATACAAAGAAAGAAAAGTCAGAAACATATTCTGGAATCTTTCATAAAATGCAAGACCTTTGACCATGATATAGCAACGCATTTATATAAATTACTCCATATTTAAAGAATTGAAAAACCTAATTTCCCTCGTCCTTTGCGAAATTTGACAAGTACACAAAGTTACTGCAAAATTATAGGCAGACTGACATATGATAAAGCTTAACATAGCCAAATTTACATCCTACTGTTTATTCATCAATGCAAAACTGGCATGCAAACTGATCAAAGACAAAGGCATACTAAAGCAAACTCAGGATAAACAAGTAGTTGAGAAGCCAATTTATGGAAGATAACACATGACAGGAAGATAACACGTTAGCACTTAGCATCAGGAAATTGAATTGTAACATGATTGGAAAAACTTCATTTCCAAAAAATCATAAATTGGTTAAACTTAATAATAAAAGCCGAGGACAATCAAGTCAATTCCTCAATGATACAAATACCTTGGAGAAGTATCCGACCATGTGGCATCCTCGATCGTCACATTCACATAGCACGTAAAAAAGGAAGAGATCCACATCATAATACAGGGTCTTGTGATCAAGAAATAATTTAGCAAGATAGCAAAGATTCTGCCCATAAACCTTGTTCTTTTTGCCATCAACCTGTTTCATCATATTTCAAATTTAGATAGAAATTTCCTATTTGACAACTGCTCCTTTCTTCTACTGCTAAAATAAAAGCTCTGCTCCTTGAGCGCCTTCCTCAAGTCCGCAGCATAGGTTAGACTTGAATCACATAATGGAAAGTCAATGGCAGCTAAAAAGATAAGACATAAAGCCAGATAATGTGAGTCATATGACCCAATAAAGCATATGAGTGCAACGAAAAAAAGACATTTGATGTAAAAAGAATGTTAAACCTCAAATTTCAATATTTAAGAGATAGTTGCAAAATAACGGGAATTGAAAACCAAAATAGATCAATTCTAGCACTTAGAAAACCAAAAAATATACCCTCAGTTTCCCAAAAGGTTGTGATCAGCCTGGAAATATTTGGGAAAATATTTCCACAGACATCAAATCCATAACTCTCTATTGTCATTTGTAGGAAAAGGTGAACAGAAAGGGGACACAAATAACGGCTCAATGCTGGCCCTAAGTTTGGTTAGAGAACTACCAGGCTGTAATTTCATATCCAAGGGCTGGGAGTATTTCTTTTGGTTTCAGTAGTTGTTCATGAAGAAATACTTGACGAGGAGACTATTTGAATAACTTAATTAATAGTACTCCAGAACAACTGGGAAAGATGAATCAACAGATCATGCGAACGAAAACTTCATAGTTTAGTGCAAGAAAATATTGGTAAACTATTAATCTGGATACAAAGAGAGAATTTCCAATGAGATGATTATAACTTCCTAAAATAAAAAGTGAAGAATGTAAGTATCTTACCTCAAACATAGACAAGGTACCCTCTCGATATATCTCATCACCTGGAGGATGCTTGAGGTCGCATTTCCTCTACAAGCAAAAGAGTAAAAAAGATAAACACTGGGAATCACAGCTGAATTTCAATTAAAACAAGTATCATATTAAAGCACATGAAACTACGAATAAACCAGTAATTAGAACAAGTGCACAGCATGAAACTCGATATACCTGACTGTCATCAATGACAAAAGTAAAATGTATAATGGCTACGATAAGTACAAGTAGCCAATTTTTTCCAGATCACCAAATGTAATTAAAAATCAAATGGAAACCGTGTCAATTCTCACCATATGCCTTTGAAGTTGTTCTTTGCGCTTCATGAAGTTCAGGCAAAACTCGCAAAAGTACAGCTTGTTACAGTCATTGTATTCTGGTGGAAATGGGGAGAAGTACCAAGTTTCAATCTCATATCTTCCAAGCTCAATCGTCGCAATATTTTTAACTTTAGTGAATTCTTCATGCTCACGCAAGCTAGCAGCATCAAGCTCCTCATGGCCCTGCAATTTTTTTTCAACACCTCGTGATCATATACCAGCTCCATTTTTATATTCCGTTGCATACTTTTAAAGGGTGTGACTCCTTATATAAAACCTAAAACTCACATAAATGTAATATTGGAGGCTTCACACTTCATCAAGATTTGGTGATTTTCTAAATTCAGAGTACAAGGACATGCCTACTTTACAGCTAAGCCATTTGGTTCTAACATGTATTGTTTAACCTTGACTTCCGATCATTTTGCATATAAGTAACAAAAGAGGTATAGATGCATCAAATTTTGACCATGTGAAGCTCATGGAGTATAATTTAGTGTTTGTGCCATCCACCTGTACAAAATATAACATCTCATTCGCATCCAGAACAAAAGTTAACAGGCTCATGTATGAATGTCAATTGTCAACATATAATGATCTCCACAACAAATTGAATGTGAATTAATTGCTTCAGAATCATATAAACAAAGAGAACCTCCACATGGGTCTCATCAATCTTGCGTTTTTGATGGCGAGTCATTTTCAAGCTTGTCACCTGAAATTGTCAAATGTGAGAATATTCCTAATAGGCGAAAGATGGAAAAATATCTAAAACATTATATAGTATAAAAGCAATCGATCTTAACTGAGAGCATATGTGTTTCGATTATCAGAAAAAAGTGAGAGCGCCATAACCTCCTCAGAGAAGACAATTCAGTAAACAAAAAAGTAAACATTACCTTGTCCTCAACCTTTTCATCCACATCAGTTTCCACAGAATCAAGATCAAGGTGTTCACGCTTCACCCACTCGTCAAGTCTGCGGTTAACTATCAGCCCACATAAGCCCATGGAAAATTCAATAAGTCACGTGATCTAACAACTGAATCATGCATAAACAATCATGAAGAAAAACCACATTACACTCTGGCAACAAGCTCAGCATTATTACTCTTTTTATTGAGGAATTCAAATTCTTAAAGGATCCATCATTCGGCAGAGTAATGACAAAGACATTTTTTGGTCGCATTTGCTTACTATAGCATAAATGGTTCAATTCCTATCAAGTTTCTGCTGTCGTATGATATGGCGAAAATAAAGAAATGAACATAAAATTAGAAAAGATCACTTGTTACCAAGCTCAATACGATTTTTTTTATTTTTGGAAGCACTTCTTCTTCAAAAAAAAAACAAAAGAAAAAAATGAAACCGATAACAGAATAAAGAACCACTAGCTCGATAGGAACAACAATTTTATCAAGTACATCATGTTGATTGCCGTCAAATATCGTGATACTTCTTTCAAATTCAGTACCAAAACGTTGTTTTTAATACAAATTTGCGCTAGAAACATGCAACCCTAAATCTAAACCATATTTTGAGAAACTAGAACAGATAAGAAACAACATGAATTAAACTACTTCTCACATTCGGTGTAGTGGACGTAGTACTCATAATCGTTGGGATCACCAGTATGAAGCTTGCGACGCTCGATGACCTTGACATGATGGTACTTTCCGTCACGCCAACGGCAGTTGACGCGTGTGCCGACCTCCAAGGGCGTAATCGCCATTTTCCTCTTCCGATACGAGTCGGTCCCATTCTGAGCACCATTGTAATCTCCCGCGGCGTGTAGCAGACGAACGGCTGTTTCTTCTTCAATATCAGGGCCTTTCTCGGAGGCGTTCCCGACGCCGGAGGTCCCGCCGTTAACCGGTGCATTTAGGGTCACCGAAACCATCGTTCTGTGCACGAAATTTCCTGAAAAGTCCCTTAGATCTTATGGTTTTCAATATCTCCCCATTTAAGTTAACAGTTAACACAAAATTTGGATATATATATATATATATATATATATATATATATATATATATATATATATATATTATTCATTCTAGTAGCACTTAGGACACATTATTGGCATATATTGACTTATATTTAATTTTTAATAAAATATCTAGGTATTTTAAAAAATGACCACCGAAAAATTATTATAATCAAATTTGACCTTAGATTAAACTAATATTTAACACACATACGTTGCGTGTTTGTAATATGATGCTTGAATATGCGTAAAATCTTATAATATGAAACGAGTACAATACGTTTTAAATTTAGAACATAAAGTATGGTTAACTGGATAAGAAATGTATTGTCGTTTTAAAAAAGTATATGTCATAGTATTGAATACAAATACCAAAAATTGCTGCAGGACAATTTAGGGGTATTTATAAAAATGACCTACTAGAAACTATCATAATCAAATTTGGCCTTAAATTAAATTAGCATCTGACGTAGTACACGCATTGTGTATTGTGTGTAATATGCGCATGAATATGCGTAAATCTTATCGTATGAAATGAGTACAGTACGTTGCAAATTTAGAACATAGATGTATTGATAAAAATATGAGTAAATGATAAGTACGATTAATTGGATAAGAAATATATTGTCATTTTAAAAAGAATATATCATAGTACCAAAATACTAAATGTTACAAAAAATTGCCCCAAGACAACAAAATAATATCAAAACATACTTAAAAATAAGTAAATGTAGCATATTTGAAGCCAAAGTATGATTGTTTGGATAAGAAATGTATTGTCATTTTAAAAGTGAGTATATCTAACGATCCGCGCACACGTGTTGTGTAGGACACCAACTCCTAATCTCGGTATTAGTGCATTTATTTCGTTTAGTTATATATATATCTTAATACCATTATGAGATTCTCATTATGTGCTTCGTAATTATGTCATGACTTCAATAAAATTTCTCGACAGAATTCCCCCCTTAAACCTGATTCCTGACACAACTCAAGTCGCCTATGTATACATTTTATAATGCTCTAATTGCATTCTCAATTCATTAAGCAGTTATACTTTTACATAAATTACATGCAATGCCCAGTGAAAAAGAAATATCAAATATATTTATACAATACATATGTCATTATGCTCACATACGAGCATTGAATAAATAAATGTGTATCTACTTGTATAAATTACGTTACCAATATCAATGTTGGTACCTCGCACCTAGGAGCATCCACATTCAATGACTCGAACACATTTTCAGTACCAATGTCGTGCATGTGTTCCTTGTTTCAACATAAACATCCCCACACAGGGTGAGCACACCAACAACATAATCACATTATCATCGAATAAACAATTAATAATTTACAGAATATAAAACTGTAAATTAACATAACTTGAGTATACTGTAATCATATGAGATCTCACATGTTGTTCCGTTTTCACAATATCCAAAATTATCAATTCCAAAATTTATAACTCAAAAATGATTTACTGAAATCTAATACAGTCCAGTTATCAATTTACCCTTCATATCGCATCACATCTCGTCGCTCGCTCAATAACGGTGCCATTATAATCCCTCGCACGATCTACAACGGCGGCACTATAACCATTGCACGATCAACAATGGCAACATCATAATTCATCGCATACTCAACAGTGGCATCATAATACTTCATAACACACACTAGTTCAACAAAACAATAATATATTATTCATTAAATGTAACAATAATATATTTATCAATGCTCGTAGGTCACACGTCATTAAAGTCGACACCATGACTTAGACATCCCCAACAACCGGAGGCTTGTACAATATTAATATTGAATATCAATTTAATATTAATATTTCAACAATAACCATCAACAATATCATCATTAATTTTATAGATTTGCCATGCCTCCGATCATAATCACATATTGTACTCTATATACTATTCAAACCATCTCATTTTATCATATATTCGTTTGAGTTATCAATTAACTCGATCAAATATTACATATCTTTCTAAGGTTTAATTCATGCAACCTTATTTCATTGATAAAACTTCCCAAAATATCATAACTATCAACACTTCATCTCAAAATTTGAAGAAATTATAAGAATTTGAGATTTTTGAAGTGACCGATCCATCGGTTGGACCGAGATCGATCGCTCGTCTCCACCTATCGATTGGTCGATTCTCCCGACAGATGGGTAGGCACCAAAATTTTCACCATTTGCTACGGGTTTTGACCGATCGATCGGTCCAGCCTACCAATCTATCGGTCGATGCTATTACTCAAAAAAATTCATTTTTTATCTTCTTCAAAATCTCTTTTCTTCACAAGCACCCACCATAATCCAACGCATACACAATAACTTCAACCAATTCACAATAATAAGTTTTTAAATCACATATCACAACAAATTTTGGACTATAATCGCCGATAACTACTCAACCCAACTACATTAAACTCAAACTCTCACAATTCAAAATCAAATCCCCAATTTAACATAATAACCATGAGTAGAGTGGTTTATGAGCAATACTACCCAACCACTATGATATTGAGGAGAATTTGAGCTTAAATTTCAACCATGGAAATTTCTCATCCCTTAAGCGATTTTAGGCGTGGAGGGCAAGGAAAATGAATTTGGTGCAATGTTTTATGGTGAGTCCTCGTCAATATCTTCCAACAATTTTTTAAATTTGCACAATAGTCATTCCCACTAAATTAATTGCATCTTAATCCTTTAAAGAAAGTTGGATTGCAAATTTCCCACACTAATTCAATACACCATGCTTTCTAAACTTAAGATCAATAGTAATATTCACTATTAACACTCAATTTAAACTCAAGCATCAAAATATCAAGAAATCCCAACATAAATTATTCTAAGTAATTACTTATTTCACTCCAACAAATCCAACAAAATTATGATTCAAATATTTTAGTTCTATAATTATCTCATCATTTACCTCAACTAAAATCAACTAATTAAACATAATTAGTTCTGAGCATCACAATTCTCCCCACCTAATAAAATTTTGTCCTCGAAATTTAAGCACACACACTTACCAGAAGTGTCAAAAATAATTCACATACAACAAAAGTGTCAAAGATAGAGTCAACATCTCGTCAAAATATCTTACTAAACCATACTTGGCTGTCCAAACAAGAGTCCCAATAGGACGCTCCACAAATAAACATTAAACTCTAATTTCATCCTCGAAGTTTGCAACACATGCCAAACATGTAACAATCTAAATCACATTATGTTCTAACATCACCTTCTCATGAGGTAGTATTAACGATTTTGTATCAATCATTACTTCCAATTTACTACATAACAATTGTTTCACACTATACAGTAGGACTACTTTATGTTAGTCATTATCATTCACACAATCATTTATTGAGTCATCTCGAACTTTCATCACTATATGATCAGTTTTGTATCTAAAAACCCATATTTGAATGATTTACTCCAAAATTTATCTCAAAATAACATTTTCACTGATCTTTTAAGTCATCATTTTCAATCTATCGTGCAACAAAACATCGTTTCATTATTGTTCATTAGTTTTTAATGTTAGACAAAGCCCTTATAAGATCATCTAAATTCTTATATCACATACGCATGTCCTTTTATTAGGTATCATTATGCATTGCATCTTACATGATGTCACATTTCAATTGTCATATGCCCTCAATACATTATTAGCATTATCATAATTCATAATGGCCATATATCGAACATTTTGTTTAATTTACATTGCTAATTCCATTGTTCGATCAACATCGATACATAGTTACTGGCATTCCATTGTTATCTATCATATTGGATTAGTGTCAATACCTTAACAATTATCATATATCACATCATATATCACATCTGAACTCTTATAGGCCTATAAGTATACATGAACATCATTTCAGTTATTCTTTCGTGTTGGACCCTTTCTTTCTCACATATACCTTGTTATTTCAACAATAATCGACATTACAACAATATTATTTTCATTTCCTGGGGGTCTCGATAGGATTGGCACACCCTCAGCATCAACTATACGCCATATATTTAATATCTTTCAATTTTCTACAATTGCATAATTATTTCATAAAATTGTAATAATTACATAGTATCAAATGTTGATTCTTCACAGTTTTAACATTTAATGCTTTTCTCATCATACGATTTCTCATCATTAAAGTATTCCACCTTTATACATGTTTTCATTATTCTCCATATATTTTCTTCATTTACACCCCATATATCTGTTATCAATATAACAATATTATAATTTCCCCATTCGATGGAATTATCCTTCATGTATTCTAATATTGTTTTTCACATATAATATTGTTCATTCCTTAAATTTATCTCGTAACCCATCATTTATTCTTATCTACTTGGATAAATTGTATTATCCAACATTCGTTACAAATCACTTGTATTATCCAACACCTTGTCATTTACGTACTATTGAAATTCATAACATCACCGTCATTAAACATTAATATCCCTACGTCAAAAGGTTCACGCCTTTCTATATACCTGATCGCTTTTATTTTAAACAATTATTTTAAGTGTAGCTATTTTATACCTTAAGTGCACGGTGTAAAGTTTTAGTATAATGATATAAAAGTAAGGATTGTCGTATCCACAAGGACTAGTAGTAATTAAAATTAATGCATCTAAGCTGACAAGTTTTCCGTTATATCTAATACACTCTCTCGAGCTATATTGAACATAACACCAATTTGCAGTAAGTAACTCTCGTTCACTTATTTAACAAGTCAATGTTGCATACGTTCTATGAAAACCCTTAGCCTTCGATTACTAGATAACTATAGCTATCATACATGTATTTGACGTCATCTCTCGATCTCGATCTGTAATCCACGGTATGTGTTATTTGTTCCGTATTACAAAAAAATCTCTCGATCTCAATTGCAAAATAACATCATTCAAATGGTAGCTAATCCCTTAAAAGCATTGAAAACATACCACAAACACAAAGATAACAAAAACTCAATAAAAACTAGAATTAAAATTGTGGGTTCATACACAAGATACCGTTGTCTCGATAATAACTTAGCCTAGCATTATAACTGAAAAACAATATTTTATAACATCTAACATCATTATAAACATTGTAAAATCGAAAGTAAAACTAATCCACGATAGAGTCAGAGTTTATAGCTCTAGACAAAGCCGTGGAAGAGGCCGAATGACTTCGTAATTTCTTGCAAGATATTCCATATTGGTCAAAACCTGTGCCGACAATAATAATCAATTGTGATAGTCAATCGGCAATTGCTAAGGCACAAAACAATATGTATAATGAGAAGTCTCGACATATATTTCGTAGACATAATACTGTAAAACAATTGATCTCTAGTGGAATTATCACAATTGATTATTTGAAATCAAAGGATAACTTGGCGGATCCGCTTACAAAAGCATTGAATAGAGATCAAATGTATGAATTATCAAGAGGAATGTGATTGAAATCTACAACATAAATTTTCATAATGGTAACCCCAACATTATTGAGTGGAAATACCAAGACTTTGGTACAATGAGACAACTAAATTATGAACATTTGAGTTAGCACTCGGGAAATTTCATAGGATGGAGAGTGCTTAAAGACCTACCAAAGTAGTGAGGTTAAGTTTGATACTTTTAATGATTCATATGCTTGAAAAAATGGAGTATGGTAGGATAGTCTTGATAGGATATCACCTATGTAAGTGTGAGGGCGGCTCGCCTCAATGAAACATTTATAAATCCAAGAGGTGTACTATGGCCACAATGGACACAACCGAAAGTAAAAGTAGAGAATTATTGTGTAGATGCTATTGTCTGGATTTACACGAACCTCCAAGAAGTTCACGAAATCATGTTCACTTCGTTGGCATAGTAAATCCGATAGTATAATACTAAGGAAGGTTCAAAGATATAAGCTACCTCTCCGATGCAATAATTTTTAATGCAAACTCTCTTTTCGTGAGGCAGTAGGCTGGAAATATTTTTTTCGGAAGGTGGCGATCGATCGCCACTTACATTTTCTTGGTAAACTTGTGTCTTCTCATGTGCAGTTGCTATTCTTCATGAATGGTTGCCTCCAAATGGCGTTCCTTTGATGGAAATAGATGGTAAACTATAAATACACACATCTCATATGAAGCCATAAATCAGATTTTCAAAATTAACACACAAATTAGGGATAAAATAAACCAATCAAAGTGCATATTCATATTGTGTTCTTCATTTGTCAAAGAAGAGAGTTTGCAAACTTTTGTTGTTGTGGAGCTTGTGATGTGGAGTGCCACAATCACAAGCAAATTTGATGTATCTTAGGAGAAAATTGTCGTTTCCCATAAGCACCGTGTGAGGGACAAATTCTTCTAAGGACACAATGTTATTCACTTGCTTTGACTATTTGTTCTTGCCATCTACCACTACCCGATAAAGCAACGTCGTTTCCTGCGGATTTTGAAGCATCCACACAAACAATTGTAAAAAGAGAACCTTTTATTTATTTATTTTTGTTGTGTGATGGAGTTTTTTTCCTCGTTACACAGCAACCATGTTCAATATGTCCAATAAGAAAGAGGTAGCAATTCCGCTAGATGCAAAACCTATCATGCTCAATCCACAACTATTTCCTGAAATCGAAAAAGCAAACTACCCTCAAACTCAAAAAACGAAATTGAAATCGAAACAACAGATTCGGTAATTTATGAAATCAGCACACCGTGCAGTTCTTTATGCCGTAATGGGTGGGAAGTGTGAGCAGTACATGATCGTAACCCTCCTTTTTACGAAATGGGAGGGAGAATCACGGGAAGAAGTTAAGAAATGGAGGGGGAAGTTGGGAGAGTGGAAAACAAATTGTATTGTTAATTTTACTATAATTTACTAAATTGATACAATTGAAATTGGAGTTTAAAATACTCGGAGTGACCAAATTATAAATATATTATTTTAAAAAATATGGTTTCATATTGTTATGGTTAGTTTACCAGTTAGAAGTAACTTTCAAGTACTTTTGATTGTTCTAATTTGGGAGCTCCACGACAATAATAATACATGTTTTCTTCTTCCCCGACCCAAATTCTTTAGCTTAATATATGTGAACTCTTTGTTTGTTTATAGAATTTTGTATGAGCCTCGACCGCAACAAATTTTCGGGTTTTTTTTTTGTAAATTTTTCATATCTCTATTTTGTTGACCTGTTTATGATATGCATGTGACTGGATTAAGTTAATTGAGCAAGATTTGTTATTTTGTTTATTTTTCGTGTGCAATTTCTATTGATTGTTGATGTTACTCAATGCCTCTTTATGCTCTTTTACAGCAGTCAACCATCTTGTTTTTTGTGTGTTTGGTGTGCAATTTATGTTGATATTTGATGTTACTCAATGCATCTCTATGTTCTTCTGCAGTACTCAACCCTCTTTATGTTCTTCTACTATATTTTCTTATATTTTAGTTGAAGAATTATTGAAGAAGCTCACGTATTTAAGGATTCTAAGAGAACTTTTATAATTGTTCCAGATAAAGATTTTGTTTGTTATTTTGGTTTAGCCAGTAACCAATGTGTATGTCTCGTGTATTTCCAATAATGCGCCTGTCATTGAATATTAAAAGCTCCAACTGCCGACGGGTACTTACTTATCCATGGTCATCTATCCCACGTTCCACATTATACTTCCTGGAGGTTTCGTAAGCATCAGTTTTCTCCACTCCCCATGTTTAACCATACTCTGAAACTTCCACGAGATTTCCAAGCATCAGTTTTCTCCTCTCCCCACATCGCTCCTCTCCCGCCTCTATTTTGTTTCAATGAAGTCAATTATTTATATTTATGTATTTATTACCTTTGCAAATCTTAAACAGAAGAAGCAAGATTTGCAAAATTCTACATCCTCAAGAATCCATCAAGATGTCTTCTTCGTTTGACAAGAAACCCTCAAGCAGCGGGCAGGTGGTATCCGAACCCTCTTCGATTTGAATTTTGAACTGCTCCTCCGCTCATGATTCCGATAAGCTATGAAAGAGGTCGTTTTTAGATTGCACGATAGGCTATATTTTAATGTTTTAAAGTAAATCATGCTAAAAATGTTTTACATCTGGAATCTCTTTCTGGGAAAAGATCCACAGAAAAGATTTTTAATGACAAAGATGATTTCTGGGTTAATGTTGCGTATTTGTTTATGTACAGAGAAAGAAAATGAGTTAAATTTGCTGGACAAATTGCAGAAGCCTCATTGCCGCTCACCATCACTTAAAAGGTTTGTGTTTTACGCCTATTTTCTCTTTATTTTTATCACTTACAGAAAGTGATGATAAAACATAAAAGTGGTATTTTTGCCATCCAAAATATATAAACATGTTTAGCTTCTCGTAAATTATACAAGATATGAATCATTTCATGCTTTTTAAATATTTTCTTATTATTCTGGGACAAATTCTTTTTAGCCATTGCTTGTTATTTTTGATACATTTTGTTATTATTTTTATGTTGGACATTTGGTTTGATCTGATTTTTTAAGTTTGATATGTTATATTAGTGTAATGTTATTATTTTTATTGTGAACAACTTGAAGCTATAACAAATATATGGTATATATATTATTGGTAGCGCTTATCGCGTACGCCCAAATTAACCCTCTCAAGTTAATAACAGTAATGAATGTAGTAGCGTGAGTAGGAGTCGATCCCACAGGAAAGTGAGTATTTTTGTGCTAACTAATATCAAAATAGGGGGTTTCGAATTCTTTACTATAACTAAATTAAACTAAAGCAAGCGAATTACTAGATTATCAAGATTAAAAAGCAATTCTTGGTTTTTGGTAAACTTTACATTTGGAAATTATTCACTTGATCATCAAATAACTTAACATTTGAATTCATTCAATTATTCATCCATTGAAAACTTAATTCCTTCCTTACCTTAATCGTAGTCAAATAGAAAACAGTATTCAATTCGACTCTTATCAAATCTTTAACCAAAACTACAGCCGTTAAGATTAAATCAATGATATTTCAAAACTAGTAATTTGATGAATCTAATCATAAAAACTACAGCCTGTTGAATTAATCATCCAATCGTTTTTCCTAAGAATTTAATAACACCTACAACAGGTAATTGATCAATCTTAGTTGCTTCTTAATTACGTGATTACTAGGTGATCAATCTATCAATCAAACACAATAATCATAAGAATCATAATCTTAAAAACAAATTGCAATTGAATTAAAAATTCAACAATCAGACCAAAATTTTCACAAGTATTTTTATTCAAAGGCAAGATACCTCAACCAAGAATTAAAGTGTTTAGCTACTCATAATTTGATCTAAAAACCAACGAAAATTGTATCTAAACATCAAACAATCAATAGAAAAGAAAGTTACTAAGGTGAAGCACGATTCCGGCTTGTTGATTCCGTCTTTGTTCTTCAAGCGTTCTTCACAAAATTGACAAGAAAAATTATTGTAAACATTAAAATATGTTCTAAGGTCTGAATTATGTCTTCAAGAGGCTGATTTTCGAGTATATAGGCTGGAGGGATGGAAGTGGAATTAATCCATTATTGGAATCAAAGGATAACTTGGCGGATACGCTTACAAAATTGCTAGGCGTATGAATATCAAGAGGAATGTGATTGAAATCTACAACATAAATTTTCATAATGGTAACCCAACATTATTGAGTGGAAATACCAAGACTTTGGTACAATGAGACAACTAAATTATGAACATTTGAGTTAGCACTCGGGAAATTTCATAGGATGGAGAGTGCTTAAAGACCTACCAAAGTAGTGAGGTTAAGTTTGATACTTTTAATGATTCATATGCTTGAAAAAATGGAGTATGGTAGGATAGTCTTGATAGGATATCACCTATGTAAGTGTGAGGGCGGCTCGCCTCAATGAAACATTTATAAATCCAAGAGGTGTACTATGGCCACAATGGACACAACCGAAAGTAAAAGTAGAGAATTTATTGTGTAGATGCTATTGTCTGGATTTACACGAACCTCCAAGAAGTTCACGAAATCATGTTCACTTCGTGGCATAGTAAAATCCGATAGTATAATACTAAGGAAGGTTCAAAGATATAAGCTACCTCTCCCGATGCAATAATTTTTAATGCAAACTCTCTTTTCGTGAGGCAGTAGGCTGGAAATATTTTTTTCGGAAGGTGGCGATCGATCGCCACTTACATTTTTCTTGGTAAACTTGTGTCTTCTCATGTGCAGTTGCTATTCTTCATGAATGGTTGCCTCCAAATGGCGTTCCTTTGATGGAAATAGATGGTAAACTATAAATACAACATCTCATATGAAGCCATAAATCAGATTTTCAAAATTAACACCACAAATTAGGGATAAAATAAACCAATCAAAGTGCATATTCATATTGTGTTCTTCATTTGTTCAAAGAAGAGAGTTTGCAACTTTTGTTGCTTGTGGAGCTTGTGATGTGGAGTGCCACAATCACAAGCAAATTTGATGTTATCTTAGGAGAAAATTGTCGTTTCCCATAAGCACCGTGTGAGGGACAAATTCTTCTTAAGGACACAATGTTATTCACTTGCTTTTGACTATTTGTTCTTGCCATCTACCACTACCCGTAAAAGCAACGTCGTTTCCTGCGGATTTTTGAAGCATCCACACAAACAATTGTAAAAAGAGAACCTTTTATTTATTTATTTTTGTTGTGTGATGGAGTTTTTTTTCCTCGTTACACAGCAACCATGTTCAATATGTCCAATAAGAAAGAGGGGTAGCAATTCCGCTAGATGCAAAACCTATCATGCTCAATCCACAACTATTTCCTGAAATCGAAAAAGCAAACTACCCTCAAACTCAAAAAACGAAATTGAAATCGAAACAACAGATTCGGTAATTTATGAAATCAGCACACCGTGCAGTTCTTTATGCCGTAATGGGTGGGAAGTGTGAGCAGTACATGATCGTAACCTCCTTTTTACGAAATGGGAGGGAGAATCACGGGGAAGAAGTTAAGAAATGGAGGGGGAAGTTGGGAGAGTGGAAAACAAATTGTATTGTTAATTTTACTATAATTTACTAAATGATACAATTGAAATTGGAGTTTAAAAATACTCGGAGTGACCAAATTATAAATATATTATTTTAAAAAATATGGTTTCATATTGTTATGGTTAGTTTACCAGTTAGAAGTAACTTTCAAGTACTTTTGATTGTTCTAATTTGGGAGCTCCACGACAATAATAATACATGTTTTCTTCTTCCCCGACCCAAATTCTTTAGCTTAATATATGTGAACTCTTTGTTTGTTTATAGAATTTTGTATGAGCCTCGACCGCAACAAATTTCGGGTTTTTTTTTTGTAAATTTTTCATATCTCTATTTTGTTGACCTGTTTATGATATGCATGTGACTGGATTAAGTTAATTGAGCAAGATTTGTTATTTTGTTTATTTTTCGTGTGCAATTTCTATTGATTGTTGATGTTACTCAATGCCTCTTTATGCTCTTTTACAGCAGTCAACCATCTTGTTTTTTGTGTGTTTGGTGTGCAATTTATGTTGATATTTGATGTTACTCAATGCATCTCTATGTTCTTCTGCAGTACTCAACCCTCTTTATGTTCTTCTACTATATTTTCTTATATTTTTAGTTGAAGAATTATGGAAGAAGCTCACGGATTTAAGGATTCTAAGAGAACTTTTATAATTGTTCCAGATAAAGATTTTGTTTGTTATTTTGGTTTAGCCAGTAACCAATGTTTATGTCTCGTGTATTTCCAATAATGCGCCTGTCATTGAATATTAAAAGCTCCAACAGCCGATGGGTAAAAAATATTACATGGTCATCTATCCCACGTTCCACATTGATACTTCCTGGAGGTTTCGCAAGTATAAGTTGTTGGCATAAATGTCCAGCAAGCCAAACGTTGGCCCGTTGGGCTTTATGAACCATAGCCCAATTTTCTTAACTCATAACCACTATAAATATAACATTGATTCTAGGGTTAAAGAACAATTCCAATACTCACTCTCTGAGAATAGCCGTCCTCAACTAGCACTGATGTCGGGCTTGTAGATCTGGTCAGGTTGATTGGACTCGAGGATCACCGCCATCAGATAGATTTCGTTGTTAACGGTAATCTCTTTTCGTGCATAATATTTGATATATTTGCATGTTAATATATGAATCATGCGCGATCGACCGTCCCCGGGTCAGATCTGTTTATTGTATTATTTCTGCTTGCGTTTGGATCTGGCGCCGGGTACGGAAACCCAACAGTGGTATCAGAGCCAGGTTGTCGCTTTGATTCATATTTTGATGATTAATTTTATTAGATCGTTTCCAATCAATACTAATCGTGTTTGAGATTTCGTAATTTTTTTGAATCCGGATTAACATATAAAATTTGGAATTGGTTTCGCTGATGAGTGGGCGGCGGCGTTGCAATCGACGCACGGATGTGCACATGGCGGAGAATGGTTCTCAGCCACTGTGCACTGCCAGCGAAGGATTTGCGCCGACCGGCTGGTCAGCTGTGCAAAGGATGAGGATAATCACGATTTGCTGCGTAAGTTCCCGATTGCGAGCAGTTTCGCTACTGGTTTTCTTGATCTCCTCGTGAGCAGCACCATCGTGTAGAGAAGCTCAGTGACTTGTGAAGCTTGCGTGACATCGGCGAAATCTGGTGGAGGCGGCAAGCTGTTGCCGTGCTCTGCGATTTGCTGATCTACAGAAGATGGTGGCGTGGCGGCGCTGCACTATCTGAAACCCTAATTTCGATTTTGGAGGAGGTTGAACAATAATTTTCAGATTTAAAAAAAAAAAAAATTATTTTTGATAAATCCGAAAAAATGAGGGTATTTTTGGGTTGAAATTGCATTTTCTAATTTTTTGATCCAATTGTTTGGAGTCTATAAATTTTTTAGGTCATTTTTAGATGTTTATCCGGATATTATTTTTGAAATAATAAATCATAATACTTAATTTATTAAAAATGTGATTTTTAATTTATTAAGTGTAAATGGAGATTTTACAATTAGTTGAAAATTTAATTAATTGAAAAACGAATGAAAATGTTTCATTTAATTTGTTAATTTTATTTTTGGCTAATATTATGATTTGAGGTAAAATAGTGATTTTATCAATTAATCGATAATTTAATTAATTAGAAATTAAATGAAAGTGTTCATTTAGTTTGTTAATTTTATTTTTCGATTAATATGATTCATCGGTAAAATAGTGATTTTACCAATTAATTGAAATTAATTAATTAGAAATTAAATAAAATGGTTTTATTTAATTTGTTAATTTTATTTTCAATTAATGGTGCGATTAGTGGGGGAAACAATAGAATAAATTAATTATTGTGATCTAATTACATGTGATGTAATTAGTACAATTACATATGATGTAATTGTTTAGTTTAATGTTTAATTACATATGTTGTAATTGCATGATGGATGATTATGGGCATTGACCAATGTGTTTAGGTGAATGTTTAGGTTTTATTGTTTCATTATTATTGTGATTTTGGTTATCGGGTCTGCGAGCCTGCTCTCTCTATTTTCCGATGTATCCCACCCCGGATTTGTATCTCTATTCTCTTATTTGCACGATTTAAATGTAAAATCCTTAGAATTAGTGGGAGATCAAGATTGAAGACGGAGCACCAAGATCAAGACTTGTATGATGGAAACAAAATGTAATAGGATTGCATTGCATACCTGCATTACCTTAGACATACTTGTGATCCACGTATGGCTCACGTGGATCAATTAGGAAAAGGCCGTAATCGTCCATATTTATTTTTATTATGCATTTGATGTATCATAAATGTTTGTTTGTATGTTTTATTAGTACATATGATTGCATGAATACAACATAGTTGCATGAATTCGGCAAACAAACAAACAAGCACATGATGAGATTTTAAAATTGTAAAATCCCTCTTCTGAATATGATTCAAAACTTTTAATATCAAACTGATAAGGGGAGCTCAAAAGGGTTTGTTGCTTCCTGTCTTCCATCAACAGTTAAGCCATGAGACGCTACTTGTGTCATATTGCCTTACTCACCCACGTGGGGGGCATCTGGCATGGGAAAGCTATGCGTTTAACTGCCACTTAATTAAGGGTGTGGTTAGGTTAACCTTCTAGATTACTCACCCACGTGGGGTCTTTTGGGCGTGACATTTCCATCCGTGGGATGGGTTAGTTTGACGTGAGAATGCATAATTGTCCTGCCCACTTAGGGTTATACCAATCGCGAGACAAATATCTTGGTAGTTGCATATGATGCAATTGTGATCTACCTTTAGTATCATGAAGCCGGTGGCCCACGTCCGGGGTTTTCATGAGCTAGTTGGACTCCAAGCCCACTAAGAAAATATGATTTTCCGTTCATTTGTCATGAGGGTGATGAATTCAAAAAATTTAGTGGGAGCATTCAATAATTAAAGTCCATAGTTTTTGAATTAATTAATAATCAAACGGTTTGCTTATATTTTCTGTTTATTCTCATTATTGTGATTGCCGTGAATCCGATTACATCAAATCTCGATATAAACAAATTAACCACCAGGATTGGCTATTAATTTTAAAATAATGATTGCTTCTGAAAAGTTGCTATATACCTTTGGTGGGAGCCTCATGTTGAAGTGTCTCCCAGTTCGTCTTATGAAGAGATTGCCACACTTGAGAAGTGGTGGGATGATGATCTCTCGACTAGGTGCTATATGATAGCATCAATATCACCAATGAGTTTCAACACAAATATGAGAAGCTCGCTCACACTGCTGATATTTTCCAACACCTACAAATGTTGTTTGGTGAACGGACGCGATTACTGAGACTCGCGACTTCAAAAGAGCTATTTTCATTTCACATGCAAGATGGGGCTTCGGTCTATGAGCATGGTGTAAGAAAAATATCTCTTGTTGATCAATTGGAAAATCTGTCAAAACGTTGGAAACTCATGAGTCCTTGATTCAAAAGGAGAAACGTGTTCTTCTTGTCGAATTTCTACCAATGGTAGGAAGAGTTCAAGGATAAAGAAGAGGAAGAGAAATGGTTCTCAACCTCAAAAGACGAAAATGGATAGTAGCAACTAAGAAAGGAGAGACATCTATGTTTTCACTGCTAGTCACTGGCACAAAATTGCAAGGAATGCCTAAACTAGAAGGGTTCTAGAAAGGGTATGTTTTATATTAAAGTTATTGTTTCTACTTCTTTGGTATATGATATCAATTGCTCACATCTCTGCAAAGAGTTGCGGATGTTGAGAAGAAGTAGAGAGCCATAGGAAGGTGAAACATACCTGAGGCTAAGCATTGTAGCAAGAGTTGTTGCAAAGGCTGCTTGAAACATATATTTAATATAAAATCTTGAACTGATTAGGAACTGGTTTGAGCAATTATTTATTTGTTCTAGATTTAATCATGAACATTGTTCCTATTTTGATAGAGAATGATATTCTTTTAAATATGCGAATACGATTTGCAGTATTTTTAAGAATGCATGTTTTATTGAATCTGGTGAACTTATGAACGATTAGTATGATTATGTTCAAAGAATTTAAAAAGAATGATAACTTAAATCTCATATATCTTTAGCATGTGCTGAATGTCCATTGAATTTGATTCATATGGACGTATGTGGAGTACTGATTGTTAGTGCAAGAGGATGTTGAGTTATCTTAAAGAGAATGTGATTCTCTCTGAGTAACTCTCTAAAGTTACATATTTGTTGAACATAATTCATACCAATATAGTGACCAAAATTCCATATACCATATGGACTGAAAAATAATCCAAATATAGATTTGAGATTGTTCTGCTTATGTGAAGCAGCCAGTGGAAATGAATTGGATAGTTGATCCATCTTATGTTATTTTGTGGAAATTTATATTATCAATTGGAGACAAAGTGTTTGTTTCGCAAGTGCAGTCTTTCTAGAGAAAATGTTTCTATTAGAAAAGAATGATAATATAATATAACTTGAAAGGGTTCAAGAACCACAAACCACTAGAAAAGTGAAAACGGTGAAATTAATTGAGTCAATCATAACCTTTGAACTACACATACAAAGGAGATCTGAAAGTGTTTCAAGAACTCCTGATAAATTGCATTTACTCCTAGAAAGTAGTCAAAATGATTTTGACCATGGATGTGATCCTATGACTTTCAAGGATACGATGTTGGATATCGTTTCGGGATATTGGCGAGATGCTATGAAATTTGAAATAGACTCCATGTACTCTAATAAGGTATGGACCTTAGTAGATCCTCTTTGGGAAATGTTCTCATTGGCTGCAAATGGATCTACAAGTGAAAGCTTGGAGTGGATGGGAATGTAGTGACCTTCAAAGCTAGACTGGTGGGAAACAGTTATTCTCATAGGCAAAGAGTTGTCTGTGAGAAAATTTTCATCGGTTATGATGCTAAAGTCTATTCGAATTTTATTAGCTATATCTTCCTATTATGACTATGAGATATAACAGATGGATGTGATGACTTTTATACAAGGCAGCCATAGGGCTTCACAACCACTGGGAGTGAGCAAAAGGTTTGCAAAACTCTAGAGGTCCATTTATGGGCCTAAGAAGGTATCCTGAAGTTTGAACTTTCGTTTTGATAACATCATCAAAGTGTTTGGTTTTGTTAAAAATCCGGAAGTGCCATGTGTGTGCAAAAGGGTTAGTGGGAGCACGGTTATATTTGTGTTGCTTTAAGTCGATTATATCATGCTCATTGAGAATGGTATTGGATTAATCAATTAAAGCATGATTATCTACTAATTTCTCCATGAAAGATTTGGGAGAAGCGTCCTACGTGCTTAGCATAAGGATCTATAGGGATAGATCTAAAGGATGCTTGAGATCTCTCAATCTACGTACATAAACACTGTGCTAAAAGAGTTTAGCTTGGAATAGTCGAAAAAAGGAGTTACTTCCCAATATGTCATAGTATTCATCTCTTGAGTCAATGAGTCTTAAGATTGATGAGGAGAGAGAAAAGATGGCATTGGTATCTTATGTTTCGACTTTTAATAGCATAATGTATGCTATGTTATGTACTTAGCCTGATGAATGTTCTTAGAGTAATGAGCAGACATCAGACAGATCCCGGTGAATGTCACTGGAAAACTGTGAAAATAATCATCAAGTTCTTATGAAGAACTTATGATATGTTCATGGTTTTGATCTGTAAGTGGAGAAATAAAAGTTGAAGGCTAAGCTGATGCTGGTTTTTTAAATTGGATGTAGATGATACCATATCGATGTTCGGATTTGTATTTAAGCTCAATGATGGTGATGTCTCTTGGAAACGTTCCAAGCAAGACACCACATTGTATTCCACCACTGAAGCTGAATACATTGCAGCATACGATGCAGCAAAGAGACAGTTTGGATAAGAAATTTCATCCAAGAGTTGGGTGTAATTTCTAGTGCAGTTGACACAGTCTCTGTGTACTGTGACAACATTTGAGCTATTATGAATAGCCAAGATCTCATCAGGATCCAAACATATATTGAGAAAATACTATCTAATGAGAGAGATTGTAGACTCGACATTATTATCGAGAGAATCGCTTCAACAGAAAAATATAGTGAATCCACTGACAAAGCATTTACAATGATTGGTGTCTGTAAGACATCTTGGGAAGATGGTCTTAAGACATATGAGTAGTTGGCTTTGGGAAAGTGAAAGATATTGTTGTCATACATGATTAAGTAAATTAATAGTTGATTGATTGTACATGTAATCTTATTATGACAAATCTTTGTTTGAATATTAATATAAATGACACTTCTTCATCTGTTTACCCATGCATCTTGATGCATTGATGAAGTCCTTGAGATTGCTATAGTCCATAGAATATGGTTACGCATATGATGGTGACCATGAAATACATTCTCGACTGCGATTTCTAAATGTTCCTGGTTGATGAGCCTTCGAGAATGGGATATCGATATATGCTCGTTAGAGACTGGTATTCATGATGTGTCTAGTGTAGTGCGCCGCGTTTCATCGGCGTTGGCTTGGAGAAGTCAGCACACATGAATAGGTGCTCATTAGGAATGAGTTCACTGAACGACCCTACTTGGAATTCTATAAGTGGTTACCATTTGTCGAGTATAGAATTCATAGTCATAGTTGTGCACCATTACTCCTCATGACCCGAGGCGTCATTGAGGTCTTGATAGATAGCTGTGTACTTTGATTTAATGACTGATCACATGTGGGTCATAAAGTCATTATTTTGGGTATTCAGTGATGTTGTCAGAGGCCTATGATTGTCGTAGGGGATTCACCACTGGTCTTGATGAACCAGGATGTCCTATGTGTTTTTTTTTTATATATGATTCGAGGAATCTCTGGCCATAGTGGGTAGTGCTTGTGAAAAATAAGTTTTTTCATATACGCACACAATGAATCATATAACGTGAAACAAATACATAGTTATTGAAATCATAAGGGGCCTCGACCAACCAATGCCCTTGATTCAATCGGGACATATTGAGTGAAAGGAATGTACTGCACGCTAACTATGGCTGACAGGTTCTCGTACGCTGCTAGTCATTTGTATCTAGGTCTTCGTGAAGCGCAGATGCTAGGCGCTACCCACGATCGGTAGGTTGTTGCTAAAATTGTATTTCAGTCATTGTCTATTAAAGGAGTTTAATTGACAATGAGGCATTCAGGGTAAGCCCAAAGAAGTTGTTTAACTTCTAAAATCACAAAGGTTGTGATCCTACTGCTATGATACACTTGAGCCTCGCTGGGTCACAATCAACCGACCGCCGATCTATCGATGAG
The DNA here is from genome assembly GCA_907163345.1 of Haberlea rhodopensis. Lineage (NCBI taxonomy): Eukaryota > Viridiplantae > Streptophyta > Magnoliopsida > Lamiales > Gesneriaceae > Haberlea > Haberlea rhodopensis. The sequence goes on along the minus strand of CAJQUN010000274.1, from coordinate 520,866 downwards.
AATTGAGACTTAAATGTTAAGTGCTCAAATTGAGTGATTTAGAAGAGATTAATTTAATTTTTGAATGCTCCTCAATTTAGTGGAGTTTCTATATTTGAAAATGTTTCATTTATAGAAAGTTCTAAAATTAAATCGTTTGATATATTTATGTCTCATAATTATGTACATGGATAGTACATCAAGTTGTTCAATTAGATTGAGTTACTTGGATTATGAGTTTGTAGTTTTGTGTTGGCTTTTGGGCAAGTGGAAGATTGTTAGCATAAATGCCCAGCAAGCCAAACGTTGGCCCGTTGGGCTTTATGAACCATATCCCAAGTTGCTTAACTCATAACCACTATAAATATAACATTGATTCTAGGGTTAAAGAACAATTCCAATACACTCACTCTCTGAGAATAGCCGTCATCAACTAGCACTGATGTCGGGCTTGTAGATCTGGTCAGGTTGATTGGACTCGATGATCACCGCCATCAGATTGATTTCGCTGTTAACGGTAATATCTTTTTGTGCATAATATTTGATATATTTGCATGTTAATATATGAATCAGGCGCGATCGACCGTCCCCGGGTCAGATCTGTTTATTGTATTATTTCCGCTGCGTTTGGATCTGGCGCCGGGTACGGAAACCAACATAAGTTTTCTCCACTCCCCATCCCCATGTTTAACCATACTCTGAAACTTCCACGAGGTTTCTCCCGCCTCTATTTTGTTTCAATTGAAGTCAATTATTTATATTTATGTATTTATTACCTTTGCAAATCTTAAACAGAAGAAGCAAGATTTGCAAAATTCTACATCCTCAAGAATCCATCAAGATGTCTTCTTAGCTTGACAAGAAACCTCAAGCAGCGGGCTGGTGGTGTCCGAACCCTCTTCGATTTGAATTTTGAACTGCTCCTCCGCTCATGATTCCGGTAGGCTATGAAAGAGGTCGTTTTTAGATTGCACGATAGGCTATATTTTAATGTTTTAAAGTAAATCATGCTAAATATGTTTTACATCTGGAATCTCTTTCTGGGAAAAGATTCACAGAAAAAGATTTTTAATTACAAAGATGATTTCTGGTTAATGTTTGCGTATTTGTTTATGTACAGAGAAAGAAAATGAGTTAAATTTTGCTGGACAACGTGCAGAGGCCTCATTGCCGCTCACTATCACTTAAAAGGTTTGTGTTTTACGCCTATTTTATCTTTATTTTATTACTTACAGAAAGTGATGATAAAAGTGGTATTTTTGCCATCCAAAATATATAAATATGTTTAGTTTCTCATAAATTATACAAGATATAAATCATTTCATACTTTTTAAATATTTTTTTTATAATTTTGGGACATTGTTCTTTTTAGGCATTGTTTTTTATTTTTGATACAGTTTATTATTATTATTTTTATATTGGACATTTGGTTTGATCTGATTTTTTAAGTTTGATATGTTATATTAGTGTAATGTTATTATTTTTATTGTGAACAACTTGAAGCTATAACAAATATATGGTATATATATTATTGGTAGCGCTTATCGCGTACGCCCAAATTAACCATCTCAAGTTAATAACAATAATGAATGTAGTAGCGTGAGTAGGGGTCGATCCCACAGGGAAATGAGTATTTTTGTGCTAACTAATATCAAAATAGGGGGTTTCGAAATTCTTTACTATAACTAAATTAAACTAAAGCAAGCGAATTACTAGATTATCAAGATTAAAAAGCAATTCTTGGTTTTTGGTAAACTTTACATTTGGAAATTATTCACTTGATCATCAAATCACTTAACATTTGAATTCATTCAATTATTCATCCATTGAAAACTTAATTCCTTCATTACCTTAATCGTAGTCAAATAGAAAACAGTATTCAATTCGACTCTTATCAAATCTTTAACCAAAACTACAGCCGTTAAGATTAAATCAATGATAGTTTCAAAACTAGTAAGTTTGATGAATCTAATCATAAAAACTACAGCCGTTAGAATTAATCATCCAATCGTTTTTCCTAAGAATTTAATATCACCAACAGCAGGTAATTATCAATCTTAGTTGCTTCTTAATTAGCGTGATTACTAGGTGATCAATCTATCAATCAAACACAACAATCATAAGAATCATAATCTGAAAAACAAATTGCAATTGAATTAAAAATTCAACAATCAGACCAAAATTTTCACAAGTATTTTTATTCCAAAGGCAAGTATCCCTCAACCAAGAATTAAAGTGTTTAGCTACTCATTATTTGATCTAAAAACCAACGAAAATTGTATCTAAACATCAAACAATCAATAGAAAAGAAAGTTACTAAGATGAAGCACGATTCCAGCTTGTTGATTCCGTCTTTGTTCTTCAAGCGTTCTTCACAAAAATTGAAAGAAAAATTATTCTAAAGATTAAAACTATGTTCTAAGGTCTGAATTATGTCTTCAAGAGGCTGATTTTCGAGTATATAGGCTTGGAGGCTGATGGAGTAGGGTAGAATCCATGTGGGAATGAAAGAAATCAAGTCTTTTGATAGGCTTAGATTTTAAGTGTTTTTAGCTGTAATTTCTTCCCATTTTTCATACTTTTTCCTGGATGATATTATGCTTTTTAGTGTTTATTTCTCTATTTCAGGAAAATTAGTTGGAAATGGAAGAAATGAGCTAAACTGAAGCAAAATGGCGAAATCGAGGCGAGAAAGAGTTGAAATTGAGGAAGTTGGATTTTCGGAGTCTCGATCGATCAAGAATATTTCTCGATCGATCGAGCCAGGCAGTGTGCTGAGAAGAAAATAATTGGAAGTCTCGATCGATCGAGATTATTTCTCGATCGATCGACCAAGGCATAAACTTCAGAGCCAATTTTATCGAAGGCTCGATCGATCGGAAGGAAATCTCGATCGATCGAGCGAGGCAGTGAGTTTCAAAGGCTGACATGAACAGTGCACTGATCGATCGGACGCAATTCTCGATCGATCGATACGCAAATCCGGGAAAATCTTATCTTCCATTTTTGAATGGATTTTCAGGGGATAAAAGGAAAATCATTTCCATACAAGTGAGGACCATATCAGACACCATTTCTCTGGAAAATAAGGAACCCTAGCCGCCGCCTAGCGCCACCGAAGGAGATTCAATCTCCGTTCTTCGTCCAAAGTCGAGTCAATCCATTCTGGAGTGCAAGGAAGGAGCAAGAGAAGAGATTTCGGTGCTACGCACGGATTTATTCCGCCGTTTATCGTATTTCTAGACTCTAATCTACTTCATTTTGATTTCTAATTGATGTTTTTGAGGTCGAGAGACGATTAAACTTTTTGTATTTGATTTGAAATATTTTAGTTTATTCTATCGAGTTTTAGTTTCGTTGTGTTTGATTATTGATTCAATTGTGTTTGAGTGCATTGATTACTATTGTTCATAAATTAATTGCTTGTGTAGATCAAAGCCTAGCTAACTTTGATTGAATCTGAGAGTTATAACCGAGATCGAGAGATAACGTTGTAACACGCTCTATTAATTTATGATGTATGTTACGATTGAGATCGAGAGACGATATCGCATACGTGAGAACTTTGAATCGAGAGATTTAGAGTAACAAGGTTTTGATGATTTATGCAATATTGAATTAGTAAATAGGTACACGAGAGTGACTTATTCTAATTTAATGTTAGTTTCTTTACAGCTCGAGAGAGTGTATCGAATAATAGCGAAAACCTTTCACCTTTAGAATCAATTGGTTGATAATTTGAGAATTCAGTTGAATCATTAAAGATAACATTAGTGGCTGTGGATTCGACAACCCCTACTTAAATTTCACTATACTAAAACTTGACAACCGTGCACTTGCGGTAGAATCGCTTCACACTACACTTTGAAATATCTTTTGTTTAAAAATAAAGCGGTCAAGTTTTTGGCGCCGTTGCCGGGGACTAATCTGTATAATATCATACGAGATTAGTTAATTGTAATTTAGCCAATTCTTTATTATTTCCATTTGTTTATTTCTTTGTTTTTGTTAGTTGATTTTTTTTTTTATTTTTGATTTGTGTATTTTGTTGTCTCCTTTTGTCTGTTTTGTACAGGAATCGTTTCTCTAGTGCATGCTCAGAAGAGAGGAGCCCATTCTCGAGCCTTTCGACCCGGAAATAGAAAGAACTCTACTTAGGCGATTACGAGAAGTTCGAGCAATGGCAGATAATAATGAAGCAAAGAACCCAAGGTCAATGATGGACTTTGCGCAACCGGCATTTCATGGATCTTTGTCCAGTATTACGAGGCCTACGATTCAAGCGAACAACTTTGAGATCAAGCCGGCGATTATACAAATGATACATCACTCGGTTATGTTTGGGGGAGCGGCCACGGACGACCCAAATAATCACATCTATTACTTTTTGGAGATTTGTGACACGTTCAAACAAAATGGCGTCTCCGACGACGCCATCAGGTTAAGACTTTTCCCTTTTTCATTACGAGACAAAGCTAAGTCATGGTTGAATTCACTACCTGCAGATTCTATAACAACATGGGAGGGGATGACGAAAGCGTTTTTATCAAAGTACTTTCCCCCTTCCAAGACGGCGAAGATGCGGAACGATATCACAACTTTTGGGCAGTTTGACCCCGAGACGTTATATGAAGCGCGGTATCGTTTTAAAGAATTGTTGAGGAGATGCCCACACCACGGTCTACCCATTTGGTTGCAGGTACAAACTTTCTATAATGGTTTATTTTCTTCTAACCGTTCGATGATAGATGCAGCATCTGGGGGATCAATAATGAGGAAGACACCGGAAGAGGCATATAGCTTATTGGAAGAAATGGCATGTAACAGCTACCAGTGGCAGTCAGAGAGGAACACGCCACAGAAGCCAATAGGAGTTCATCAAGTGGATGACATCATTGCTATTTCGGCACAGCTTGAGGCTATGAACAGAAAGATAGATAGCATTGGAGCATCAGCAATGCAAGTTCAAGCTGTTTTCTGTGACTTGTGTGGAGGCGGTCATCCTAGCATCGAGTGTCAGGCAGGTAACCAGTTTAACCAATCTATTGAGGCTGTGAATTTTGTAGGTAACAGGCCACCCAACAATCCGTATTCGAACTCCTACAATCCAGGGTGGAGGAACCACCCAAACCTGAGATGGTCGAACCAGGAGAATGTGTTGAACCCACAACCGCAGGCAGGGTTCACACAAAAGCCGAGTATGGAGGAACTTATGGCAAAGTTGATTTCATCGACCGAGGTGAGGATGCAGAATCAGGATGCATCAATTAAAAATTTGGAAGTGCAGATAGGGCAATTGGCATCGTTGATTTCGGGGAGAACGCAAGGTACACTCCCAAGTGATTCTGTAAAGAATCCAAAGGATCCATCAAATTGACAAGACGAGGAGGTGACAGTCCAGCTTGGGACTATAAATTAAGAACTTCCGTTTTTCTTTTCTCGAGTTTTGTTTTTAATTCCTTGTTTTGGTGTGATTTTGTTATTATTTTTGTTTTTAGTTTGTCTGGGAATGAATTCGTTAAATTTTGTTGCAGGTGTAGAAGCAAGAGCAATAAGGATGTAGGCGAGGCAACCCGAGAGAAAGTTGTTGAGAAAATATCAAATTTTGTCTTCTGGTGTTGGCGATCGATCGAGACAAAATCTCGATCGATCGCCCAAAGCTTTTAAATTGGGATTTGAGTACTGCCTCGCTCGATCGATCGAAATTTTTTTTCGATCGATCGAGCGAGAGAAAATTTTGAAAAAAAAATAGGGCACCGAAGAGCAGTCTGCACTTTAAAAATCACTTTCTCTCCTCTCCACAACAGAACCCAATTCGCCTCTTCCAATTTCTTCATCTAATCTCATCCTTATTCCATCAAATTTCCAATTTACTTCAAATCTTGGAAGTAATATTTGTTCTAATGAGATTTTCATTGCAGATTTGAAGAATTACAAGTCAAATTGGGTAGAAGTGCATCCAAAAGGGAATTCCAAGCCATGTGCCAAACTCTTCCAAGATCGGATTTTTAAGTGGTAATTGGTTTCAAATCTCAAAGATTTTATCTTTTGGTGCAATTTCTTGGTGTAGTAGAATTGGGTTAGGAAGGATTTAAGTTTGGAGGAAGTTTTGTGGTGTTGAAGGGTGTTGGATTTGCTGTGTTTTTGGGGTGGTGTTTAGTTGCATTCAAGCGAGATATTTGAGAATAATTTAGCAAGAAAATGTCTTCGAGAAAGAGGTCAAAGCAGGCGGAGGCTTCACAAAAGCAAAAGCAGGCGGAGGCCACCGCTTCTGAACCAGGGTATGACGAACAGAAGTTTGTCAATGCCACAGTTGCTGAGTTATATCCCACTTATCATAAGAAACCCCTTAGTCGTGAAAGGGGCATGAGCATGGAAAAAATTGAGTGCCCGGTCATTAGGACATCACGGCGACGAGGGTGGTTTCAATTTGTTCAAACACCGATTGATGCTGTGGTGTCACTGGTGAGGGAATTTTACACAAATCTGCGACTTATTAAACCAGGGCACCAAGTAATGGTTTATGTTCGAGGGAAGGATGTGTTGGTAGATCGAGCCTCAATCAATAATATTTACCGGATGCCTTTCATTCACAACTGTGCATACCAATCTTTCAAGAATAGCAAGATAGACTACGATGAGGTATTGGCAGTTATTGGCATGCCGGGAGTGGATTGGCAATGGAACGATAAAGGAGAGCCACAGTTGGTTCTAAAAAAAGCATTTGACGCCAGAGGCCCAAGCATGGTTCTCATTTATCGCCTCGCGGGTCATGCCTTCGACCCACACTTCTGAGGTGACAAAAGACAGAGCGGTCCTGGTATATGCCATCCTCTCAGGGAAGGAAGTGGACTTCGGCGAGATCATCAGTGATCACATTCAAGAGATTGGGAGCAGTCCACCGACCTTCGCACTACCGTTTCCATCCACGATCACTGCTTTATGTCAGCGATGCGGAGTGACATGGGGGGAAGACGAGGAGCTACTTCCGCCGAAGACCCCGATCATTGTGGACAGTCTACCACCTCCTACGGGCCGACGAAGGGCTGATCCAAGACCCTCGGACACTAGACAAGCTGGAGCATCATCATCCTCTGCTGCAGAGCGTACACGTGTTACGTTGGACTCTTTTCATAGGGATCTCCAAGATATTCGCCTGGGGCAGCAGAGTATTCACAGCATGCAGCGGGACATTCACAGCATGCAGAGAGCATTGCAGATGGACCATGAGCAGGTAGCTCAGCGTCAGATGGAGTTCATGCACTATCAGAGTGCATGGAACACTGCCATGGCCCAGGGCTTACCAGGTTTCCAGTTCCCGCCGGAGCCACAATTTGCACCTTATCATCCGCATGCACCTCCACCTTCTGAGTACCCACCATTTCCGCCATATCAGGGCGAGGAGCACCACTACCCAGTTCTCCCTCCGGAGCATGATGAGGACGACGATCAGTGACGATCGTCGTCATGGTATGTGTTTTTGCCTTTGCATTTATTTATTTTTCTTGTTCATTGAGGGCAATTCACGTACTAAGTTTGGGGGGGTTTTGAGTATTTGTATATATCTTGTTTTTGCACATTCTGCTACTTATCTTGTTTCTCTACTTGCATGACTGCATGATTTTGTGACTGATTCATCCTTGAGCATTACCAACAAATTTTTTTTTGTGAGTTAGTCTTGAGAAATGAAGAATTAGATTTGCAACGGTAATACATGATGAAATTAATCCTCATCTAGATAGGAGTCATGAAAATGTTTAACTTGTTTATATATATCCTTTGTTAACCATATGTCAAAACTGAGGAATAATTTGAGCACTTATTGAGTCATGATTGAGTGAAGTATGTATTGATTAAAGTGAAAATTTGTTTACCTATGATGAGTCTTGAGTATTTTAGATAACTCTACAATTTATTTGAAAGCACTTTGAGGCGAAATTTATAATTAGGAACTTGACTTGGAGATGATTTAGGCGATTTTTGGACCGTTTATGCCTTTCAAGCCTACCTTGTATTCATCATTCCTTAGTGTCCCCTCTTGTGCCTTATTGAAAAAGAATGGTATATGCATTGCATATGATTAGACCCCCATTCGACATTCTTGGCAACCTCATTATACCTACCTTGGATTGAGCCTAAAAGAAAAATTTTACCCACCCCTAAGGGAGTATAATGAATCTCATTCATTGCATTAAATTGTTATATGTTGATAAGTTCATTGTGAAAAAAATGAAATGAACAAAAGAATGAGCAAAGAAAAAGAAAAGATGTAGAGAAAAGCCTTGAAAAGAAAATGTAAATAAGACCCAAAGTGGCCAAGGCTAGAAAAAGTTGAAGAGAAGCTCAATAGTGTGCGGAAAAAAATATTGAACTGATTCTATTGTACTCTCTTCTTTGAATTCATCCTACCTTTTCTTTGGAGCCGACAACAAAAGGCCTAACGTTATAAGCTTTTAAAGTCATGTTGATCCAAGTCTAGGGAATAATTACATTAGTGGAGAAGTGCTGGATAGTAAATTTGTAGAGTAGTTCAAAGTAATCTTGACTCAGAGTTGTTATGGCACTTTTTGATCTTAAAGATATGTACATTACTCATGTTTGACAATAGCACACACGCACGTTCCAATGTTGCGATGTATTGTTTAACTTAGGAGAAATTGCTTCTTGTTAAATGTTGAATGACTTTTATTGATGTGTAAGTAGGATTTCTGAGTTTTTACGTGAGTTGTAAAGATGATTCATGCATAGTATTAAGATTAACTTTTCTTTTTGAGCTTATTGCTTGCTCGAGGACGATCAAGTCTAAGTTTGGGGGAGTTGATAGGCTTAGATTTTAAGTGTTTTTAGCTGTAATTTCTTCCCATTTTTCATACTTTTTCCTGGATGATATTATGCTTTTTAGTGTTTATTTGTCTATTTCAGGAAAATTAGTTGGAAATGGAAGAAATGAGCTAAACTGAAGCAAAATGGCAAATCAGGCGAGAAAGAGTTGAAATTGAGGAAGTTGGATTTTCGGAGTCTCGATCGATCGAGAATATTTCTCGATCGATCGAGCCAGGCAGTGTGCTGAGAAGAAAATAATTGGAAGTCTCGATCGATCGAGATTATTTCTCGATCGATCGACCAAGGCAGAAACTTCAGAGCCAATTTTATCGAAGGCTCGATCGGAAGGAAATCTCGATCGATCGAGCGAGGCAGTGAGTTTCAAAGGCTGACATGAACAGTGCACCGATCGATCGGACGCAATTCTCGATCGATCGATACGCAAATCCGGGAAAATCTTATCTTCCATTTTTGAATGGATTTTCGGGGGATAAAAGGAAAAATCATTTCCATACAAGTGAGGACCATATCAGACACCATTTCTCTGGAAAATAAGGAACCCTAGCCGCCGCCTAGCGCCGCCGAAGGAGATTCAATCTCCGTTCTTCGTCCAAAGTCGAGCCAATCCATTCCGGAGTGCAAGGAAGGAGCAAGAGAAGAGATTTCGGTGCTACGCACGAATTTATTCCGCCGTTTATCGTATTTCTAGACTCTAATCTATTTCATTTTGATTTCCAATTGATGTTTTTGAGGTCGAGAGACGATTAAACTCTTTTGTATTTGATTTGAAATATTTTTAGTTTATTCTATCGAGTTTTAGTTTCGTTGTGTTTGATTATTGATTCAATTGTGTTTGAGTGCATTGATTACTATTGTTCATAAATTAATTGCTTGTGTAGATCAAAGCCTAGCTAACTTTGATTGAATCTGAGAGTTATAACCGAGATCGAGAGATAACGTTGTAACACGCTCTATTAATTTATGATGTATGTTACGATTGAGATCGAGAGATGATATCGCATACGTGAGAACTTTGAATCGAGAGATTTAGAGTAACAAGGTTTTGATGATTTATGCAATATTGAATTAGTAAATAGGTGCACGAGAGTGACTTATTCTAATTTAATGTTAGTTTCTTTACAGCTCAAGAGAGTGTATCGAATAATAGCGAAAACATTTCACCTTTAGAATCAATTGGTTGATAATTTGAGAATTCAGTTGAATCATTAAAGATAACATAGTTGAACGACGAGCTTGATAAATTTCTCGAGTGACTTACCTTTGCATATCTGGAATCATTCATTTTATTGTTTCTTGTTTTCATTTTCGGTCTTTAGTTTAATTTGGCTTTAGGTAATCAACTTCTTAAATCGTAGGCTAAATATAATTTCTCTAATCTTATTTGGTACTTATACATTAGTCCCTGTGGATTCGACAACCCCTACTTAAATTTCACTATACTAAAACTTGACAATCGTGCACTTGTGGTAGAATCGCTTCACACTACACTTTGAAATATCTTTTGTTTAAAAATAAAGCGGTCATCTTTACACTTTCTAAAACTCTGCTGGCGTAGCTACGCCAGAAAATGGCGTAAATACGCCTGATGACGTGTCAAAATTATGGCTTCCCAGGTATCTAGCGTATTTACGCCTCAAAGTGGCGTAATTACAACTGCCTTCAATTTTTCAGATTTGCAATTGCCGTAGCATTGGCGTAATTACGCATGTCTTCAATTTTTCTGGCGAGTTTTGTATTTTGGCCGTAACTTTATCGTACAAACTCCGAATTTGATGAATCAGCTGTCCACGAGAAGATAACTGAAAGTTCTACATCTTTTCTATGGACCACATTTCCAAAACTTGGCTCGAACATATAGAAATTTGAGGAGAAAGGAGCAATATGTGTCTTGGATTCTGGTTTTTTCCTCTTTTCTTCAACTTTACTCCTTCTTTCATCATTTTAGCTTGATTTCTTCACATTTTCCTACATTTACACAAATATACGATTAGGTAGCATATATATCAATTTATCCATCAAAATATACCAAATCGTAGACAATTAAGCATACTAGATGTGTCTATTTCTAGTCACATCAAACACCGTCATACTTAATCTTTACTCGGCCTCGAGTAAATCAGACAAAACTAAAATCTTTTTGCTTGGCTCATAGCATCATAACAAACTAACTTGTCCTCACTTTTATGCCTCAACAATTATAAACATGCATAGTAATGAAATGCGGTGAAAATTAACAGTGGAACAAGTTCAATCCCTAAACATTTCGTACTCAACAAAGCAGTGAACGTGTGTGTGTGGTCATGAACAAGTGTCATGTACAAATTATAGATCCAATAGATGTAAACTCACAATAGTTCAAGTTATACACTAAGTATAAGCTCAATTGCACACTCTTCTCCACTATCTTAGCCACTTTGCAAACACAAATCAAGTAGGTCTTTATTAGCTTGTAGCTTGGCCTATGTATTGGCTTATGAAAGAAAGGGAAAAGATATATCAAACAAGAGAGTATGGTGATATGCACAATAATTAGCTCCTCTTCTTGCATGATTTTTGCAATGTAAACTTTAATCATTTTTTTTTCTTTTGTGCCTTGGCTCCCCTTGGAGTCATATTTTGTATTAATTCCTTTCAAGGCATCCATTTTCTTTCATGCATTTCATTCTTTTAATAGTGAAGCTCACAAACATTTGAATCATTGAATACATAAGTGCATGTGAATGAAACACTCATTAACCCTTCAAAGGTATTGATAGAATTCATATTTAGGCTTATTTGGGAAGGATGATAAGCTAATCAAAGAATGTCGAATGTGGGTTGTTTGTATGCTTAGCATATAACCATTCTTTTACATTAAGGCTCAAAAAGGTACTATTGATTGATTTTGTTTACATGGTAGGCTTGAAAGGCTCAAACGCATCAAAGATCGCCTATATAACTTTCATGTTTGCAAGTAGTCTAGACATACGCCTCAAAGAGCATGTAGTTAAGTTCTATCATGTATTAGAGACTTCTTAAGGCTATTACAAAGTTCACACAATCTTCACTAAGCTATGCAGACTTCACAAGTCATGACAATAATGTGCTCAAAATATTCAGCTACTATGTCAAAGCAAAATTTGCTTAGAGTTCAAAGTGTTCCAAGGTTAGCAATTCACCTTTGTTCAAAAGCATGCATGATATCAATTAGGTTTCATCATGTGCTAGTGATTCCAAGCATGTGTTCATTACTAACTATGAGCTCAAAAGTTTTCAAATTTTTTCGATTTTTTTGTATTTTATATTAAGAAAAACAATAACACACCACTAATCCATCCTCCATACTTAAATCTTACATTGTCCTCAATGTAAGACAAAAATACAAGAAAATAGAAAAGTCTAACTACTAAAGCAATAAAATAATAGGGAGAAAGGAAACTAACTCCCCTTAGGTGGCCTCCCAAGCAGCGCCTCTATTTAACGTCGGTGGCCGACGCCAGTCCTCTATCAAGGTGGTTGATGCGATGTCGCTCTATCCTTCGTCTTCCACCTCAATATCTTCTTAAGTCCCTTGGATTTCGGTTTGTTTGCCTTTGAGTGGTTTTCCCCAGTCTTTGTTCCTCCTCCATCATTTGTTGATTGTTGTGGTCGATACGGATGGTGCTTCTTTTCAATGGTACGATCCTGCAAGTTAGAAAAGAGAGGGTCAGCAGTATCATGAGTAGATAAAGCGGCAATAGTATGAACATTATGCACAAAATGAGAATCCATACCTCCGTTGTCATCAAGGCCATCAGTAGCCTTTCCCATCTCCCACAATTCATCATTATCAAAATCAGAATCATATTCATCATTTATATCAATAACGTAACTAGAATGCTCATGAGTTTTAAAGGGTTCATAAATATTGAATTTTGCAACCTCGCCATTAAACTCCATTGTTAACATGCCGATATGCACATATATCATAGATTTTGATGTTTTCAAGAATGGTCTCCCTAAAAGAATGGGGCTAGATGGATCACCATTTTCCATGTCTAAGACATAGAAATCGACGGGGAAAACCAAATTCTCTGCATGCACAAGTACGTCCTCTACTATCCCCCTAGGTATAACCGTGGACTTATCAGCTAATTGAATCACAGTGTTATTTCTTTTCAAAGGTCCAGGTTTCAGTTGAGTGTAGATTGAGTAAGGCATGACATTAATGGAAGATCCTAAATCGAGCATTGCATTCTCAATCCTAATGGTCCAAATCACACATGGGATAGAAAACATACCAGGTCCTTGCATTTTGTGGGAATGCTTCTTTGGATGATCGCCGAAACATTCTCACCTAGTTCGACTTGGGGCACCCTTTGCGTTCCTTGTTCTTATCCGCTTTCCAAACTTCTTTCAAAAATCTTGCACATCGAGGTATCTTCATCATGGCATCATGTAGTGGAGCGTTTGCCTCACATCGTCGGAAAGTCTCGTAGAGTTCCTTGATATCCACATCTTTCCTATTTTCCTTAAAAGCAAGGGGGAATGGGGGTTCAAGTTTATATTCAGAAAATTAAGGGAACTTACCCCGTGGTTCCTCCTCTTGTATGGGCTCTTCAACGTCCTTCTCCGTCTCCTTCATCTCTTCTTGCTTGGGTGGCGTCGGTACCACCTTCTCCTCAGTTGTATCTTCGCTCATCTTCAAAGTGATAGCACTCACATTCTCCCTGGGGTTCACCTCCGGTTTTGAAGGTAGTCCATTTGAGATTCTTGCTTCAATCTTATTGAGCAAAGTTGCCGGTTGTCCCATTTGCGTAGTCAAGCTTTGGATGCTCACCCTCGTCCCCTGTTGAAATTGCAAGCTATTTTCAGCAATAACTTTAACAATATTTTCTAACATGTCAGAAGGAGCGTGCACTGGCGGTGGTGGAGGTCGCTGATATGGCGGTCTATAGGGTGGAGGTTGGTGCATCTGTGGGTTCCCATAGCCTTAATTTGGATGGTCCCTCCAACCTTGATTGTAGTTGTTCGATGGATTGTCATAGCCTCTTTGTGGTGGACCTGTGAATCCTCCTGTTGCATTCACGTGCTCAGTGGATGTCTCTTGTAGTGAGGGACATGCGTCAATGGATGGTTCATAGCTAGACAGATTCCACAAGGCTCTGCAAGATTACGCACAAGAAAAGTTAAGTCTATCAATTGTTGTTCCAGATTGGATACATTTACCTCTTTTCTTGGCGGTTGTCCATGGCGAACATGTCCAAATTGCTGGGAATTGGCAGCCATGTTTGCTATCAAGTCCCTTGCCTCCTCCGCTGTCTTATCAATGAAAGCTCCTCCGTTCGCCGCATCCACTAAGTTCCTGTCACCAGAAAGCAAACCTTCATAGAAATATTGAATTAAAAGGTGTTCACTTATCTGATGTTGTGGGCATCTCGCACACAACTTCTTAAAACGTTCTCAGTACTCATGCAATGACTCCTCCTGGTACTGCTTCACACCATAGATCTCTTTCCTTATGTTAGTCGCCCTTGAAGCTGGAAAGTACTTCTCTAGGAAGACTCTTTACAAATCCGTCCACGTGGTGATAGATCCGGAGGGTAGGTAGAATAGCCAATCCTTTGCAGCATCCTTTAGCGAGAATGGAAAGGCTCGCAGTTTGATTTGCTCCTCCGTCACGCCAGCAGGCTTCATAGTAGTGCACACCACGTGGAATTCCATCAAGTGCTTGTGCGGGTTTTCTCCTGCAAGACCATGAAAAGATGGCAATAAGTGAATTAAACCAGATTTGAGTTATAATTTACGTTATTTGCGAGATCATAGAAAGTGATGCAGAGAGGTTGTTGATCCAAGTTAGGATTCGCCAACTACCTCAAGCTTTGATTCGCAGCCATCGTGTTCATCTCTTCTTCTTCTTCTTCTTCAAGTAGCCTTGTTTCTCTTCTTCTCCGATGTAGTGTCCTATCGATCTCAGGATCGTTGTAAAAAATCTCTTCGTGATCAAAGGGTTCACCTGTACTAATTAACAAACCAAAGTAGCAATAAAAATGATAAAAAATAAATTAAGTTAACACAAAAGTAAACGCCTTCCCCGGCAACGGCGCCAAAATTTGGTAGCGCTTATCGCGTACGCCCAAATTAACCCTCTCAAGTTAATAACAATAATGAATGTAGTAGCGTGAGTATGGATCAATCTCACGGTGAAGTGAGTATTTTTGTTGTTGGAATCGAAGAGGGGGGGTGAATGAGATTCATTGGCTACTTTAGCGTTTTAAAATGAGTTTGAAAAATAAAAGAGTTTTGCGCTTGCGGAAGCCTTTAGTCAAACGATAAATGAAAAGAACAAAATAAATAAATGCGTAATGGAAATTAAAGTAAACAAGAGATTTGTTATAGAAGTTCGGCGATGAATCGCCTACGTCTCCTCTTCCCGGTTAGATAACCTCCAACCGAGGTTCCACTAGAATAAATGATCTTGGCCTTGAGGGCTCCAAGTTAGCCACAATACAACTCTTCCCGAGTTCACAAAGCTCTTCCCGAGCACAATACTCTTCACGAGTACACAAAGCTCTTCACGAGCTACCAACACTCTTCACGAGTCTTCTTGGCCTTAAGGGCTCCAAGGATAGCCACAACACATGCACCAACTTTACTTGTTGATGACTTTACAATTTCCAACTTGCTTTGGTGTTGGAGGACCTTTACAATAAACTCAACAAAACACCTTCACACTGTACTCACACGAAGACAACAAGACTCTAACAAAAAAGAATGAGTTACAAACTCCAATACAACAACAATGTATGGAGATTGCAAAGCTATTTAAAAATTGAATGAGCAAAGCTTTGTAGAAGTTTGTAGGCTTGTTTCTTGTCTTCAAAATGCTCCAAAGCATCAATATTTATAGTGTAGGAGGCCCCCAAGGCTCCTACTAGCCGTTGCTACACATAAGGCTTGAATCACGCGTGCATCGCCTCGGCCATCGCCTCGGGCGATCTCCATCGCCACGTTCTAACGTTCAAATCTGGCCCAGATCGCCTCAGGCGATGTCCCCATCGCCTCGGGCGATCGCCCTTTGAAAAAAAGCCGTAGGAACTGTTCTGGATCGCCTGGGGCGACCATGCCATCACCTGGGGCGATCTGGATCGCCTGGCGTGCAGCCTGCCATCGCCTGGGTCGATGGTGCGCGCAGCGTGCACGCATGGCTCGGATCGCCTGAGGTGATCTGCCAGATTTCAACACTCTCAAACTTTGCACTATTCGACCATCTTAATCTCATTTCTGGGAAACGTGGTAAACATGAAAGTTGTATCTCTTTCTCTTATCTAGGTGTGGACAAAATTGCATTGCATTTCATTAAGGTATGAAGAAGTTACGCCCAAAATGCTACAGCCGCTCAAACCTTGCTACAATCTGCACTTGTTATGACTTCCATGCCATTTTGCTCCATGATGCAATCCGAATTGGACTGAGATGTTTGAATATGAAATCTAGAATATTGAGTTTTATTTCCAACCTCTTTGGATTCACATTATTCGGAGCATCGAGCCAAGAGATATAATCAAAACATTGCACTGCGCTCCAATTGGCTTCTATACGAATTTGCCCACCAACGGACCATTGGTTTGTGGGTCTTCATCCCATCATAAGAAATTGTTCCAACATCATTCCACACATGTTGAGAACTTAAATTGGTTGTTCATAGATGTCATTCCTTCTCGTCCAAGCTCAATAGATTCCTTGATAAAAATCATCGCTTGTCATATGAACTCGCATATGTTATTGTATAACTTGGGTTCTCTTCCATTGGTCTTCCCAACCAATTTATCAATCTAACCCTGTACACTAAGTAGACATATTAGTACAACAAATACAAGTTTTGTTGATCATCAAAACTCATAAATAATTCGGAGATAAATTAAGCATTAAACTCAACCATGCGTTTAAGGCTCAACATTTGTGCTAACTAATATCAAAATAGGGGTTTTCGAAATTCTTTACTATAACTAAATTAAACTAAAGCAAGCGAATTACTAGATTATCAAGATTAAAAAGCAATTCTTGATTTTTGGTCAACTTTACCTTTGGAAATTATTCAATTGATCATCAAATCACTTAACATTTGAATTCATTCAATTATTCATCCATTGAAAACTTAATTCCTTCATTACCTTAATCGTAGCCAAATAGAAAACAACATTCAATTCGACTCTTATCAAATCTTTAACCAAAACCACATTCGTTAAGATTAAATCAATGATAGTTTCAAAAATAGTAAGTTTGATGAATCTAATCAATAAAACTACAGCCGTTAGAATTAATCATCGAATCGTTTTCCTAAGAATTTAATAACACCGACAACAGGTAATTATCAATCTTAGTTGCTTCTTAATTAGCATTAGATATTGTATGTGATTACTATGTGATCAATCTATCAATCAAACACAACAATCATAAGAATCATAATCTGAAAACGAATTGAAACTGAATTAAAAATTTAACAATCAAACCAAAATCTTCACAAGTATTTTTATTCCAAAGGCAAGTATCCTTCAACCAAGAATTAAAGTGTTTAGCTACTCATAATTTGATCTAAAAACCAA
This sequence comes from Haberlea rhodopensis, assembly GCA_907163345.1. Classification (NCBI taxonomy): domain Eukaryota; kingdom Viridiplantae; phylum Streptophyta; class Magnoliopsida; order Lamiales; family Gesneriaceae; genus Haberlea; species Haberlea rhodopensis. Next base: position 503,479 of record CAJQUN010000274.1, on the reverse strand, counting down.
CAAAAATTGTATCTAAACATCAAACAATCAATAGAAAATAAAGTTACTAAAGTGAAGCACGATTCCGGCTTGTTGATTCTGTCTTCTTCTTCAAGCGTTCTTCACAAAAATTGAAAGAAAAATTATTCTAAAAATTAAAACTATGTTCTAAGTTCTGAATTATGTCTTCAAGAGGTTGATTTTCAAGTATATAGGCTTGGAGGCTGATGGAGTAGGGTAGAATCCATGTGGGAAGGAATGAAATCAAGTCTTTACACTTTCCAAAACTCTGCTGACGTAGCTACGCTAGAAAATGGCATACATACGCCTGATGACGTGTCAAAATTATAGCTTCCCGGGTATCTGGCGTATTTACGCCTCAAAGTGGGGTAATTACGCCTGTCTTCAATTTTTCAGATTTTCAATTGCCGTAGCATTGGCTTAATTACGCCTAATAATGGCGTAATTACGTCTGTCTTCAATTTTTCTGGCGAGTTTCGTATTTTGGCCGCAACGTTCTCGTACGAACTCTGAATTTGATGAATCAGCTGTCCACGCGAAGATAACTGAAAGTTCTACATCTTTTCTATGGGCCACATTTCCAAAACTTGGCTCGAACATATAGGAATTTGAGGAGAAAGGAACAACATGTGTCTTGGATTCCGATTTTTCCTCTTTTCTTCAACTTTACTCATTCTTTCATCATTTTAGCTTGATTTCATCACCTTTTCCTACATTTACACAAATATACGATTAGGTAGCATATGTATCAATTTATCCATCAAAATATACCAAATCGTAGACAATTAAGCATATTAGATGTGTCTATTTCTAGTCACATCAATTATACAAAAAATAAAATAGATATTACGTAATGCTGACGTCATCACCAGTTGAACCAATAGTTCAACCGATCGAACATGTAACCAGTAAGGACACAAATTCCATGTCCGGTTTTGAAAACACTGCTCCCCGCCAATAGATTTGTGCGATGGCTGGAGTTGGTTCGCGAAAAGAGCAGCAAGTATACGAGATTGGGCTTCCTCATCGACCTGATTAATTGTAGAGTATGCATGTGTGTTTCGAGCTAGTGGCAAAAAACCCCTTGTGGTTTGCCAAATAGGCAAATTACCCACCATGGTTTGAAAATAAGAATTTTACCCCCCTGTGGTTTACAAAAACGGCATTTTACCCTTTGTGGTTTGAAAATATGCATTTTACCCCCGTGGTTTGTGAAAATAGGCATTTTATCCCCTTATAATTTGTGAATATGTGTGAAATACACCCTACACAGAGGGGGTAAACTGCCTATTTTGTAAACCACATGGAGGTAAAATGCATATTTTCACAAATAACATGGGGTAAAATACATATTTTCGAACCACATGGGGGTAAACTGTCTATTTTGTATACCACAAAGGGTAAATATTTAAAGAACCATAAGGGGCAATCTGCTAAACCCCATGTGTTTCAATAACTATATTGATTTCAAGCCAGCATGAGCTCAGACTTCCTACTTGATAAGCAAACGTTGATTGGGGTCAGATTACTCGGTCATGTGAATTGAAAGTTATTTTCTTAATTATAGCATACCATATTATTAAATTTTACATCAAACTAGTTTTATCTGATATCATAGATAAACCAAATAATAGTTATCTATTACTTTATACACACGCAACGCATGTCTGTTATCCGCTAGTTACTATGGTTGTCTCCTTATTACCCCAATGATCTGGGATCACTTTATCAACCTTCAATTTTGATTATTTTGTAAAATTTTATGTCTATATGTAATCTTTTTAATTTTGAAAACTTTTTATTATACTAAAATAAGATTGTTTTAAAATCAATTTTTCTTATAAATATATCTCAAATATGATAAATATTAATATTACTATTTATTGTGAGTAAATGTAAAAAAAAACTGTTCCTATTTTTAAATTATTTTGGGAAAAAGAAATCACAACCCCATATAAAAACATCTAGTTCCGTCTCTGCATATATATATAGATATATGTTATGTGGATAAATTAGAGCGTAAAATATAATTATATGTAAATAATTAATATATTAATTTTGAATTTCAAAGTGAAATCTATATAAAATTTGTTGATAAAATAAAATATTAAAATCAAAATAAATAAATATGTATAAAATAGAGAGAATTTACTTATTTTAACCTATATAAAAAACATTTTTTTAAAAAAAATAGCCTTGTTTACTAACTATCATTTAATATAACCTTGTATAATTTAAAATCCTATAATACCCTTCATTTATCAATTTTTGTATCAAAATAGCTTTATTCTCACTTAAATGATTTTCTCTCTCATTTTTCTGATGCCGAGCCTATTTAAGTGAAAAAAAAATTATGGCGGTGGATTATGGGCAATTGTGAGATAGAAGTTTCAGAATAAATGTAATAAAAATATATTTGGTTTGTTGAATACCATTGTATCGAAAAATTGGCAAGTTTCACAATATTTTTATTAATTATGTAATTTGTATATTTTAAATTTATTATTATATTTTTGAAATACAATAAAAGATTACTTTAGAAATTAAGGTGAAATTGTTTATCTCTTTATTAACATGATATAAATAATTTTGTGGAGTGTGTTTAAAAATTAATTTCAAATTATTGAGAAATTCTGATGCCAAGTGTTTTGTAAATGCTTCATAATTTAATAGATAATTATTATTATCAATTTAATGACAATAAAAATATATAAATTGTTATATTTTTTTTAAAACGAAAGATAACAATGTTTTGATTATTAAACAAATAAGCGTGACCACAATGTTTTGATTATTATATAATTATAAATAAAGTGTGACCACAAGTTATATGTCGCACTTTCCCCTCCCCGCCCAAAAAAAAAAAAAAAACTAATCGAAACATAACAATTAAATAAATAAAATTAATTATTTAACTAACTCAATTATAATATTATATTGAAATTAATACAAAATTAAATTAAAATTAAATAAAATGAAGTAAGGGACATCATTGATATTGCACACATTATCATGCCTAGAGGATTGTTAAACCCATTGGGGTTGGTAAGTGGACTTATCAAGCATTAATACCACATTATCATGTGTACATGATTAGGATGGTTTATTAAAAAACAAACCAAATAATAGATAAGGGCTTTAACATTCAATAATCCCTCGTAATCACCACTACCAAAAACACTCTTACAGTTTATCTAGAATGGATCCAGGTTTACCCAGACCCGTATTAAATCCGTCCCACTGGGGCGGGTCTGGACCCTGTAACATGTCTTTGAAATGGGACGGGGCGGGTTTCGAGTTTGGCCAAACCCATCCGGACCCATACCGAAATTGTTATTGTGTCTTAACGTGTCATTATTTAATTTTATATCAAAACGCATGTGTTCATATTAAAGAATTTGGACATTTCGAAGGGAACGAAGTAAATTAAAAAAGATCTGGTAGCATAATTATAGTTTTACAAAGCTAATTATAAATATTGTTGGGTTTTGGGAACCCAAATAATCTTGATTTTGATGTTAACAAAAATTGTTATTGTGTTGCTAATATATTTCATCAAGTGTAGTGAATATATCATGATTAGGTGCTTGATGATTAGCAAAGAAATGGGTTGAAGTAAACTGAACCAATAGACACAAGCAAATGTCTACTGGACCAGTAGATACAACCAGTAAACCCCGAGCGATGCTGACTAAATTGGATCATATCTTATAGCTCGGATATTGAAATGACCTGATTTCCAAAGGGGTTGGATAGCCAACTCAATTCTCTACAAGTCGCATTTCAGACCAGCTGACCTTATTCGAAGGTTTACATGACAAAAACATGTCTGCAAGAGTCTGCTGGTGCGAAGCTGAAACAACAGCAAACATATTGGGCAGCTGTGGTTTATTGGTCATAACTCTCAGCTCGATTATCGAAATGAGATGATTCAGTATGGGTTGGAAAGATAAGACAAAGATCTACAAATCATATTCAGAAGTTGAAGAGTGAATCGGAAATTAAGATGGCCAAAAAGCTTCTGCAAATCACGTATTATGTAGACGAAATCAGTAGACTTACAACATGAATATCATCTCGAGCATAACTCTCTCCTACGAACTCGAAATCGAGCGATTCTTGATTCCGTGAAAAGCTAAGAGAAATTGCTACAACTTTCATGTTGATCACTTTGCCCAAAAATCAACGAATCAAGAACAATAACCAAGAGAACAGAGCAACAAACCTCTTAACTTCTACCAGCAGACCTCAAACCATTTGACCAGTAGACACAACCAACAGGCTCAACCAGCGAACTTCGATCAGCGGATTCGACCAGCAGACTTCCAGAATACATACTCTAAAAAAATCAATATATATATATATATATATCATTTAAACGTTTTTTGTTAGAAATAACGATATTTTGTAATATTTAGAATTAAATCGAATTAAAAGTCAAATTAAATAATAATATATTCGATTACCATTTTCATAATTGACGTCAATAAATATTGGTTCGCCAAAAAATACGTAAAAACTTGATAATATATTGTCATCGTACTTTCAATAAATGATTTAAAATGTAAATAATATATGATTAATAATTTGAGAAAGAAGATAAAAATCTAAAGTTTGAAAACAAACTACCCAAATATGAGTTCAACTAGGGGTGAGCATTTAGTCAAAATCGAATCGAATTTGTAAAAACTGAACCGACCAAATTTGTTTTCCTCCAATTGAACTATCTGATTTCTTTTACATTAAATCGAACAAATCGATTCGATAAAACATCGATTGTTATTAAAGAACATGACCTAAAATATATCAAATTCAATATTTAAGCATATAATTGTATAAAAGATATTTTGTTAAACTTATTTTAAACACCTCAGAAGTTGTGAAGTCTTATTTTAACAATAAGATTTTAAAATATTTGGATAAACTTATTTTAAATATGTTAAACATGCTGATGTGTTTGATATTACAAGATCTTTTTATCATCATAATTACCAAAAAAAAGATATGATACTATGAGAATAATATAATTAGTTAATTTTGAACATATTTTTATATATAAATAGTTTTAAAATATTATTATTAAAATGAAAAGTAGTGTATAGTTTAAAAATATTTAATAAATAATATTTGAATTAAATAAAAAAGAAATATAAAAAATATAAAAGAAATAAATAATACGACATAATAACGGGTGTAACTATAGTTTATAGTATATTATATGTCGTGTATATGTAATGTTTTGATAATTTTATATTACATATAGTATATGAGGTGTATTTATAATGTTTTGATAATTTTATATTACATATACAGGAGGGCAAAACTTCATTTCACGCGTTTTGTTAACTGTTTTTTACGATGTTACCGTATATGGAGGTCTCTTAATTTTCCAAAGTCGATGGGTGGATTCTGTAATTAAGCCAAAGTCGACCGGATGATAATGTAATTATCCCATGTTTTATTTAGTAATGAGTTATGCTAATAAAGAAAATATTTCTTAGTAGAAAGACATCTTTTAGGGTCTGTTGGTTTGTGGGATGTAATAAGTAATATAATGATTAAAATTATGAGATAATGAAAACTACATTGTGATAAGTTATATGGTTTTTGGTTTGGATGATAAGATGAGATGATAGATTAATTGTATTGTTTGGTATAATGACTAATATACCATGGAAAATTTGAATTTCGCATTTTGGCTAGAATTCAAATTTCCAAGGGAATCTATTTATGTTATAATAAATAAATTGAAAGTTTTGATGAGGATTTTAAATTTTAAGACAGAAAAAAAAATGTGGGAAATGATATATATATCATTTACTATAAGTGAAATAAATATGATGGGATAACTTTTCTTCAATCCTGCAAACTAAACATGAGATTAAAGAATCTATACCTTTTTTTTTGCCAAGACTCCAGAAAGTGAAAGATTTGAAATAGTTATGTTGTTCCTGGAGATAAACAACACTGTATGTGAGAAGTTCCATGACTATATGTTTTGTTAAAGACAATAAGTGTCTATCGATGAATGTAATTTAGATGCACCGATAGAGTGAGCGGTGCATATAATTCACATGCATCGGCTTACTAAAATCTTGAAAATATTCTGCTTCTTCTTGATTTTTTGAAATTCGTGCTTTGCTTGACTTGATTGAGAGGAGTATTAGTTCGGGGAATTGCTTTTATAGAGTTTGAATGTGCAACTCAAAATTACAGTGTATTTGAGGTGTTCCATGACTATATTTTGGGTTAAAGACAATATGAGTCTATAGGTGTTTGTGAAATACATGCATCGATAGACTCATCGGTACACGTAATTCACATGCACCGACTTACTACAATACCATAATAACACCACAACATCAATGATAGTGTCTAAAAGAATGAAAGCTTCGTAGACTAAAATCTGAACAAAACAAAATATATATAAATAGACAATTTTTCGAAGGAAAAAAAAATTGAAAATAATAGTTTTGTTGTGGCTTTTGCTTTTTGAATTTGCAAAAACAAGATGGCACGAACCAAAAGTTATAAACAAAGCTTGATGTGTGGGGAGACTTAATTAGCCGACGCATGTAAATTACATGCATCGTTTGAATCTATCAATGCATGTAATTTACATGCACCTATAAACACCGTCTGAACATGTAATTTACGTGCACAATCGCATGACTTTAGCTGCATATAATTTTTACATGCACCGCTAGACACATCAAATATCGTATTGCCTTTTAATTGTCCACATTCAAACGGTGCATATATCACAAGTTTTAATATCATAATATATAAATTGTCAGCAACCTCACATGCATCTGTGTTGCTTTTGGTTTGATGTATAATCTGAAACATTAAAAACTGAATGCCTAATATTTCTAATATTTTTTCGAGACGTGGACTATCGTCCCTTAATTTTAAATTTTCTTTAAGCATATAGGCATTAATTTGCTACAAAAATTTCTTTAACTAAAGAAACATTTTAACAAACACATAATGTGCATCAGAATTAAAGTAACAATTCAATGTTAATTGAAACACAAAAATCGACATCAACACAAAAAAAAAAAAAAAAAATTTCAAGGGAAAAGAAGAGAAACATAATCAAAGCAAAATCACAATTTGTTACAAAAACAAATTCAATGTCAAAATTCTAATCTGCTGCAAAACAAATTCTTCTTACAAGAACTTCCACCGTCTCGATTCCCTTCTCCACACACACCTCCCCACCGCACATCGTTGCCTAACAACTCGCCGGTTGTGGCAACGGCTATTATGCATGATTTTTCTATGTGTGTGCGTGTTTGTTTGGACATAAAATAACATAAAAAAGATTTATATGTAAACAAGGGATGAAAAAAGAGTGGGGGTAATCAAGGGATGAAAAAAAGATTTATACGTAAAATAAAATAAAATATAAACTTAGTCGAAAGAAGTTTTTTATAAGTGTAAATAGTTGAAATGAGATTTTTTTGGGAGATTTAGTTAAAAAATGTCTTTAAAAATTGGTACCTATGTGTATTTCCTCTAAAAATTAATCCCAACACTATTAAACCCTATCATGCAAACCAAATATGGCCTTGGTGGAAAGACACTTATTGATGAAAAAGTTGTCTCTAACTGTCTAACACACGCTTTTAAGTATTTATTCGTCTTAAAATTTTCCACAACTTTTACAAGAGAGACTTGATATTTATCTGCACACTTCAAAAATAATGTTGAAAAGGTTCTCTCCCCCTCATCCTCATATGAGCCAACTCCAGAACTAACCCAAGGACCACGACAAAACCAGATTCATAAAAATAACAATATTACACCAAAATTCTCTACAGAAAACCAAGCACTTCTTGCTCCCATGAGCAGCTCTAACCTCATTTATTTACAACATCAACGTCAAGATATTACATATATGCCAAGTCCGACATAAACTCGGTTCACACTACATTACTGAGCTGTAGAAACAACCAGCCCTGTAATATAGACCAAGGACTCCAAAACCAAGAAAATTGTCGCAATTATGAGGTTTGAAAGAACGGCAGAATAAATACACATGAGCTCTTATTTTGAATGTTATGATTTATCGTGCACCAAATAAAACAAGCAACCGAACAAAGCCATACGGAGTAATTGAGTAGATTAAACAAACCTCGATTCAAAAGATTATGTCCTCGTCTTTCTGCATAGCCTGGGATAGCATGCTGAGTGCCGAATTAACAGAAATGCCCTTCTTCAAAGAAATTTCCTCTGCAACCTTCTCATCTGCATATGCCTTAGCAGATTCACGCTGCCTCTCGAGCTCTCTCTTCTTGTAACCTTGTATCTTTTTCAGCCTGAAGAAATCCTCCCTTTCCAATTCATCCAACTCTCCTTTGATGTAACTTATTGTATTCTCTAATCGTGGCTTTACGACATTCTCAAGGGCATTGACTCTACGATTTGTGGTCTTGATCGCCTCGTCAAGGGTCAAGAATGACGTCTGGAGAGTCGCGAGCTCAACAAGAAGCTCGATTGATTTCACATATGCTGCACGACAAGCTTGAACCTGTTGGCCTCCTCTTGCCAATCCAGTCAAGTCATTTTTAGTCTCTCCATCAAAGTAGTGCTCGAATTTAGGAAGTTTTACTCCAGCAATATTGTCCTGACCAGATCGCACCTTAAGTGAAGCACTCTGGACATTTTCACGAACAATGTGCTTGATATTCTCACCAGCGACATATTTAGCTTCAGTAAGGGCGAAAGAAGAACTTTTCATGACATCTCCCATTGATTCTTTTGTTGAGACGATCTTCTTGAGAATCTGTCGAAATTGCGCAGTCAGCGCATCACTCTTCTTCTTGAGCAATGCATGGCCTCTTGTAGCCCCAATAAGTCGAGCTTTCATTGCTCCAAGCATTGTAACAGTTGGAACAACATTCAAGCGGTTGCTCTGTCCAGACATTTTTTTATGGCTGAAAAGAAAAAAATTGATGATGGAGTAAAAAGTGCGAGCATTTTCTACTTTATCTCATGCTCTTCACAACCTTGTCCTTGTTTCAGTTTTTTTATTTCCTTTTTGTTAGGATCGAGGAGGGTGGGAGGACTCAGTGGCAACTACCTAAGATATGAGCTTATCATGTTTTGGGTGGAATAAGAATAAAGTAGATTTATATTTACGCAAATCCTAATAAGCATCTTTGGCAAATAATAGCATCTCCAATAGAGCACTTAAACATTCAAGAATAGAAAACAAAATCACCACGCAAATCTCTTTCTCAACTATGGCTTATTTTTCCTTCGTGCCTAAAAACAAGAAGCCACAAAAATATAACAATGCAATAAGTCAATAACAATAACTAATCATTTAATCACAAATGGATTGAGATAGATTGCATGAAATATAGAAAGACTCAAGTCCCGCGCACAAACTATAATCACATTTTTCAAAAATAAATCATTATTAGTTGAGATATAATAAAATATCACTAAAAAAACACATATTTTCAGTACCCAGACATGGAGTAGTATATTCCACTCCAAGAAGTCTATTACGTTGCACATTCTCTCAAATATCCCAACCCTGAACCCAATTAATTCTAGTGACTAGCATGAATTCCAATTGATAACGAATCGAAACCAACATAAATTCCAAACAAAACATGAATAGTAATTGGCCCGGGGCTAACAAAGTCTATATATCTTCCCCACATAAGCAAATACATTATTCAAAGTGCATACCTTAGATTGATATTGAGGGGAATGTTCGTGTGCTATGAGCGTTTTGGCCATTGTATGGATTTAAATAAAAGGTCTTTACAATTAAATTTGACTAAATTTTGAGTGAGCGTTACATCTAAGCTATATTATAAGTGTGGAACTTGTAAAATAACTACTTCTGGTTTATAAAATACTCCAAATTGTTCAATGGAAAACTTCGGGGGGTTTAGAGGGGCAATGGCTGGGGACAAAGGATACACGGTGGGTGAATGGAAACTGACCGGGATAGACGGGATCGAAGCCTCAAAAGGGGAGATTGCGCGGACGAAAACGGGCGAGGATATGCGGACAGAAATCGCAACGTAGGAAGAAGGAAACATGGAATTGAGTAAGGCATGTTGGTCGATGGGGTGGTAGACGAGGAACTGAGAGTATCGGCTGAGATGGGGCCAGGGGCCGGCGAGATCCGGGGTGGTAATGAGACGGGCAGCGATGCTGAATTTCGATTTGCTACTTATGATTACAGACATGCTTCGAAATTGGAATCAAATAATGTTTTTACCTCGAATGGTGAGTTGATCTCGGTTGGCGGAGGCGGAGGCGGCGGTGAGTTGATCTCGGTTGGCGGAGGCGTGGCTGCTGCCTGATGTTTGCGTTTGAAGACGGTGGTCTACAATGTATGGTTCATATATTGGGCCATGGGTTAAAATATTATTGGGTACATGGGCTATGTTAACATTGGGCCCAGGCTAAATATCTTAAATTATAGGATAGGTAAAATTTGCGTTATCCTTACCTGCTATGGGTCGTAGATTGATCGGCGGTGTGTTTCTTCTATGTTAGCATTTGACAAGGGTCTTCTCTTTCCGATTGCTGCGAAGGAATAGGGATTTTTACCGAGTATAGAGATAAATCACTGCTATATTTCGTGTATATGATATGCATATACATATATAAATAATAGGGTTGATTTCATAAACACTCGTGTGTTATAATAAATTTGCATGAAATCCCCCGTAATAACAGTAAAAAAACCATATATTTTCATAAATTAATTACCAAACTCCCATGTGTTATATCAAAGGCTTAACCCCAATCTTATTTTGAAATCTTACATGAAAACCCCCGTGTTAAACAAAATAGGCACAAACTCATATGATTTCTTAAATTCTGCACGAAACCCTATCGATTGTCCAATATGCCCTTCAATGTGATCCCTTTAGATATTTTATCATTTTCTGTAATGATTTCTTCTTTTAATTTAAAACGAACAATTATACAGAATTCTAAATTATATATTTTTAAGTAGTAATTTTAAAATAAATTACGAATATTATTATGAATTTTTCTTTTAATATATGCATGCTTAGTGATTAATTCAAATTCTTTTTTTCCTTTCAAATTTTGGATATATTGAGTAAGCAACAATTGCACGTATAAAAAAATATACATATTTTGAAAATCATAAAATATGATTTCACAGTAATAAACATATATAAAAACAAACATAAGTTATATGTAAAAGTATATAATATATTTGAATATTTATGAACTTATATTCATAAAACATGTATTTAGTTTTAACGATATTAAATAAAACCTATTTATTTGTAAATGAGAGGGGGATTCTTGATGAATTTATGAAAGCAGAGGATTTTTTTAAATGTTTTGTTAATACACGAGGATTTTATACAAATTTAATATAACATGAAATTTACCCTAACTTAATTATCCCATGTTTGGTTCGGGGATTAGCTTAAGTGCCTAATCCCGAAGGCCCGGAATTAAGCACTATAGACATGGAAAATTGTGAGAAATTGGATCCTTTCTTGGACATGGGATTATTAAACCAACTTCAAACTTGTCTTAGATAAATTGGTAAATTTATAAAATTGCCCTTTTCAATTTTTTTTCCTTCATTTGATTTTTTACTTAGTATTTTAGTTAATCTGTAATATTTATTCTAATATTTATAATTTATTTTTATATATTGTTTAAATTTTATTAATAATTAAATTAAAGTTAAATTATTTAAATGATTAAATTGAATTGATTAAAGTAAATTAAATTCTTTTTTGTGTTTCAGTTTTTTAGTTTTTTTGATTGGGGAAAAAGTTTGGTATAGCATAAATTTGTGGTCATATTTTATTTGTATCATGATATTGTCATGTTTTTTTATTTAGAAAATGATAATAATTTTTATAATTTTATTGTTATTAAATTGATAATAATTATATATTAACTTACGAAGGATTTACAAAATGCCTCGAACCTGAAATCCTCAAAAATTCAAAACTTATTTACATTGATTTGGTAATAATTATATATTAAATTTTATTGTTATTAAATTGATAATAATTACATATTAAATTTAGCAAGTTTATATATTTTTCATATTTGGATGATGCTCGGGTATATTTTCAAATTGAATTGGTTCGAAATAAATTTAATTTGATTAACATATATTCATTATAATTTGAGATTAACTTAAGAGTTCAAATTAATTTTATATTATTTGTTATAATATTTTCAATATTTTATACATACTATTTAATTCATTATAATATTTTATTAATAATTAAATTATTTAATTAAATTTAATTTGATTAACTAAAATTTAATTAAAATAAAATAATAAAAATAAGTGCAAAACCTATTCAAGGGTAGTTTTGTCATTTTACAAATAAAATTAATCTTTATCACATATTATCAACTACACCAAACACAATATTACTTATCATAATTTACTAATCATACGAATCAAACACAATATATTTTATCCATTAGTTTATTTATCAACCCATTATCCACTTTTTAATCTATCAATCACTTATCCTATCATAGCAACAAGCGTACCCTAAATAACATAATATAATACAGAGAGGAGTGTGGGGGTGGAAACGTCCCCCTACAAATTTTGTTTTGACACGTTAGCATGGAAACGTCCCCTTCAATTTTTTATTTTTATTTTTCATTTACAAATTTTTTTATATAAAAAAAATAAAATATTTATAATCTTCTTTTTGATTCTTCACAAATCCTATATTCTAAATTAGAATCGAAAAATGACAAATCTCAAATCCTATATATTTTATTGTCTATCGTAATCGACTATCTAACACAATATAATTCTATATTTTGCTTTTTTTTTAATTCTCAAAGATACTGAACTGTTAACTATTTTATATCTATACCATATATAATGTGTGAGTACATTAGTTGTACGATCATTTCAGACCAATGTCTAATTACACTCATGCCTTTGTTAATCTAAAATATTATCATTACACATCCATCTATGTGTCCACCATTTTACTTTATGTCATTCTCAATCTTACAAATTAATATTATACATACCATTCAAATTACCATATTACCCTAAAATTTTTATTAAAATCCAAAAAAAATTAAATATAAAAATATTGTATAATCATTTCATAATTTAAATTTTAAAAAAATTAAAACCAAAATAAAAATAAAGACGTGGCATTATAATATTATTTTAAAAATATATATATGCACACAATGTATGCAGAAAGAGACTAAGCAAACTGACAACAATCGTAAAGAAGCGGGAAAAAATTCTAACGCGATTTCCACCTGAAGGCAACAGTTTTTCCCCTTTTCCTTTTCCCCTTCCTCCCACTTTCATTTTTTGCTTCAATTCTTTATTCCCATTTGCTTCAACCTCCCCTATCCACTTCTTTTTTGCTTCAATCTAAATCAATTATATTCATCTTAAACAGAAGAACCTCAAGCAACCGGGCCGGTGGCATCCGAACCTAGATCACATAAGTTTGGTGTGCGAGTGGATGCAGATGCGCGAGTGCGTCAATTTTCAAAAAAATTGAGTGCGGATGCGCCTATTAAAAATAAATAAATAAATATATATACACACACATACACACCGATTAAATGAAGTTTAACATACATAATATACATCATATTTAACAAACTTACATTATTATTATATTATTTACAAATTTACAATATGAAGTTCTTAACAACTTTGAATGTTGCAGCTTTACCATTCTTAAAAAATATTAAAATTAGATTTTATTGAAGGATCTAACATTTGTAGCTTTGCAAAATGTTATAGTCAATGATAACAACGTAATTTTAATCTTGTATTTGATCGTTCTTCTAGTAAGGATTCTCCGAAAAATATATTTTAGAAAATGAAAAATGAAATGAAGTAGTAAAATTTTGTTTTAACATGTTTGGTAACAGTATGAATTTATTAAAAATGACTATTATTTTCGGAGACTTATATTATTAAATGACTAATTTAACTAAGTAAAAATACAAGTTGTATTTATAAAGTTCATTATATTAATTTTCATGCAAAAAACTAAAATATCAAAATTATAATTATTTACTCCGTAAAAATGTTACAAAATCACAGATTGGTCATATTTTCTTGTATCACATATTTTAATATTTCACATGCTATTATGGATTTTCATGATTCATTATATAATAGTGAATATTATCTATCTATTTACTATATAATATAATTTTCTTACCAACCGAAGTATCTAGAAACCATGAAAATTCATCTAAACCCAAAATTGGAGAATTTTTTTTTTTAAATTACAAAAAAAAAATCGGAGAATTAAGGAGGATTAACAAGACTTAGTAACTTAGTGCGCGACTTAGTAAATCTTAGTGCGCGAATTATGAATTCTTAGTGCGCGAATTAGAAAATCTTAAAGCGCGAACTAGAAATTCTTTAAAGCGCGAACTAGAAATTCTTAATTTGCCTTAATGCGCCGCACGCACACCCAATTCGTCAGTTCGCGGCCGAAGCGCCAGTGCGTGGAGGGGGGTATGAGGATTATGTGACTTAGAGTCCACCTTCAAAATAACCAAAAAAAAAAAGAAGAAGAAAAAAAAAAAACAAGTTTAGCCTGCATAATTGAAACGTATTAATTAATTATGCAATAAACTTCCCATCAAACGATCGATATAATTACTATTTCGATAGCCAATTATAATTGCTTAACTCATTAGAACTTTAAAAGGATAAATACAGAAATCAATAACTAAATATATAAAACAACACATAAATCAATAAAGCACAAACACTAGTCTAATGTTGAGTTCAAACATCCACTGAAGGAATTTCAAGGACGACCAAACAAAAGACAACATATCTGCTTATATACTTGTCGAATGGAGAAGTAGATTTTAATAATTCATATAATAAAGATAGTGTCATGTTTTGGTTCAAAACATGTCAAACGAAAGATTAGTTATCTATTTTAATAAGCATGTATTTATCCGTCAAATTATCTTTCCGTCACTTATCATATCATACATGCCAAACATAACGTAATATTATATCCATACATTATAATTAGAAGAAGGTAAATTCTTAACACAACTATTGAATGCAGTGTTTTCATAATCGGACCGGAGATAAAAACTGATACATTTATTGGTTACAGGTTCTATTAGTTCAACCTGTTAAACCACCGATTAAACCAGTGTATGACGTCAGCATGACGTAATATCGATGCTTACTTTTTTGTAAAATATATATAACTGTATTTAGCAAAGTTTGAAATGTTAATAATAAGATAAATATCATTGTACCAACATAATATGTCCAACTTCAAACAATCAAATCAAATCAAATGTTCACATAAAAAAAAGCAATAAAACAACTAGCAATGTCGCAAAAACTACAAACAGTGCCAAATAAAAGTTCCGGATAATATAGCAAAAACTACAAATTCTAAATAAGATTAATGTATCAAAAACTAGCATAATGTCATTGTTCTCTAATCTTTATCGTCTTCATCAACAAAGAGATTTATTTGTTGCCCTGAAATATGAAGTGCATCACCATCATAAAGGCTCGAGTTTACCGTATCAAACTTTGTTAAATCAACATGATCATTGATCACATCCACATCTTCAATACCTAGACCCAAAATATAAAGAAAATATAAGCAAAATAAGATGCTAATAACTATTATAAATAAATAATATAAAAATGACAACATATAGATGGTTGTGAACTTTCATAATTTCTTAGCTCTTCTTCATACATTTTTTCCAACTCGCCATAGTCAAGTTCTCCATTTAGATCTTCATCAACTATCCAAAACTCCACTTTGTCAATGCATTCGTATACATTACCAGTAATGCCCGCAAGATGTTCTTTCATTCGTAGTACAAGCTTTTACATTACCAGTAATTGCTTGACCACAATAAACACATATGATCGATTTTGTCTTACCAGATGCTGATAGTACCTCGTAACAATGCTTTCATGCCCTGTCATTCTTTCGACGAGGATTTGGAGTAGACTTTATGGGTTGAATTTGATTGATCCACTCCCTAAGGCTGTGTAGGTGTACCTAAATTATTTTCCATGTCTTATAATAAACGAAGAACAAATTTTATCAAAGATATCAAGAATTTATCAAGGAGACATGCGTGACTCCATCTTAAGATACATAATAGCTTTGAATAACTTAATTGTAAAATGCAAGATCATGATATAATCTATCAGTAAAAACACCACCAACAAATTAGTTTAGTCTATCTAAATATTTTCTCTCATTATTTTGGAGCATGTATATTTTCACCACAGCTCAAACACATCAATGTGATTCAAAAATGAAGCATGTATATCAAGCATAACAGTGAACCACCACAACACATGTGACATATATTCCTCATCCTCAAACTCGAAGTTCACAATAATGAAATGAAGAAAAACAAACACATAATCATCATCGAACAAAATGGACTGGAATGAAATGGCTTCACCGATACCAACTTGTAATATATTATACACATGAGTCATGATATATGATGACGATATTTAGGAAAAAAAATTTGAATCCTGACATCTTAATCCTTTCTGTAAACTAAAAAATAGATTAAAATAATTAAATGACATTTATAAAGTAAATACCTTGATTGATAGAAATACGGTTTGCATGGCTTATATTCAGGCGAGAAGTATGACGGCTTATCGATTCCGGCGAAAATGGAGAAAGGAATAAACCTTAAAATGTATGGAATAATGGCGTAGGTTTAAAATAAAAAATTGATCGGTAATAGCTTCTCGTTTGTTTGGACTTTGAGTGGCTTACAAAAGAAGCCTTTGCCATTGCATTTATTAGGAAGAAACAATAAAAAAGGAAAAAAAATCAAAGTTGGACTCAAAATATAATATATAAAAGTGCAAAATATATTTTAAAAAGTATGAACGGTTCAACTCGGTCAACCGATCGATCGGTTTTGACCGGTTCTTAACGATTTTTAAGTGCAGTGGTTTTATGGGATCAATCGGACCAGACATAGCTCCGGTCACTGGTTGGACCCAGGGGTGTAAACGAACCGAATCGAGCCGAATATGCAGAAAATTTTAAGGTTCGAATTCGGCTCGAAATAGTTATATTCGAGCTCGAGTTCGATTCGAAGTTCGAATAGTTTTAAAAATTTGGCTCGAATCAAAGTTCGAGTTCGGCTCGAAAAGGTTCGAACGTGTTCGCGAGCTATTCGAATTATTACTCGGAAATAAATACCCGAAATGTTCGAAATATATTTATTTAATATATAATTATATTATATTAATAAAATATTAAAGTTCGTGAACAGCTCGCGTACTATCGAACAAAGTATTTTGGGCTCGAGTTCGACTCGAAAAAAGGTTCGAACATGTTCGAGTTCAGCTCGAATTCGAGAATTTCGAATTCGAATCAAATATTTATCGAGCCGATTCGAAAAGTTCGTGAACATGTTCGATTCATTTACACCCCTAGTTGAACCGACATATCCGGTTTTCACATAACTGATTCAACCTGTCCGGTTTTCACATCACTGATTCAATGTCTATAGTCTATACATTATTATTCAAAGTGGATGAGAATTTATGAGACGCTGCAATTTTTTTTAAATAGAGAAAAGAAAACCCTTATACAAGGCGTCCGCGCTATTGAACAAAACTAACAGAGAAGAAAACTCCGACCCATAACAGGTAAGGAGGATGCAATTTTTATGTTGGTGCCTTCTATCTCTCTGTATGAAATCTGAATTGAGTTCAGGATTCAAGCAATTTAGCTTAGTATGAACGATATATGTGTAATTAAAATTTAAGAGGAAAGGCTGAAACATTCATTTTGCGAGGGAATAATTGCAAAGGTTGGATTGGATTGGATCGGGATGTTTGAATTTTGGCTGGTGCTGTTTGAGTTGTAGGCGTTGCATAGTCTTTCTGGGTTAATGACAGGTCGACCAATTATCTTTCATGTTTTGTTTGGAATTTATGTTGATTTCGTTTCTTTATCAATTCGAATTCATGCTAGTCACTAGAATTAATTGGGTTCACAGTTGAAGTTAGGAGATTTTGACAAAATGTGCAACGTAATCTTGAAGTGGAATATATTACATTCATGTCTGGGTACTGAAGATATGTGTTCTTTAGTGATGTTTTACATATCTCAATTGATAATTTTTTATTTTTTATTTTTGAAAAGTTTGGTTTGAGAGTAGTGCAAAGATGGTTTTTTCCGAAGAGGAAATCACACGACTTTATAGAATCCGGAGGACTGTGATGCAAATACTGAGAGACAGGGGTTATGTCGTGGGTGATTTTGAGATTGAAATGTCAAAGGCTCAGTTCATCCAGAAGCATGGGGAGGAGAACATGAAGAGAGATGACCTCTTTATTGTTAAAGGCATGCGTAACAGTAGCTCCGATCAGGTTCATGGTCTCGTGAATTCCTTAAGTTTCAGTATATGCATCAGGATTGTGTGATTGTTGTAAAAGTTATTGAAAACACACTTGAAAATTTTAAATTTTATGTTTTTGTGGTTTGGTGGAGAGAGTGGTCTAGAATGGAAATAGCAATACACCGAGACTTCAGCATCTTGAGCTGCTTGGTTTTCTCATATTTCAACTTAGCTGGGAGAAAGTTGCTTAAGTTTTTAGGCCCTGCGTTTAGTAGATAGCACACTTAGCAGTTTATGAACCTGTTTAAATTGATCATATCACCAAATGTGAAAATGATATGTATCATGTGTCATTTTCCACATTGTTGTTCTATTATATTGGTTCTATGTAAGCCGGAAGCCATAACTAAGTGATTGTGATTGCACAATTGACGTGTTTGACACATCTCTGTTGAGTTCACATGGCTACAAATTTTGATTTATGCAACTAATTCACAGTTTGCCTTCTTATTGCCAGATATACGTGTTCTTCCCTGAGGAACCGAAGGTTGGCGTTAAGACAATGAAGACTTATACCAATCGCATGAAAGAAGACGGTGTTCATCGGGCAATCTTAGTAGTCCAGAGCAATTTAACTCCGTTTGCTCGTACCTGCATAAGTGAAATATCTACGAAATTTCACCTAGAAGTTTTCCAGGTGATAATTGGCTTTCATTGTGTGTTTCATAATATTTATTTGAATAATAGGATTATCATTTTGTTTGACGGATTATTTTTGAATTTGTGCATTTTTGATGCTGTTTGATTAATAATTGTACTAGAGATTAATTGTTTCTTCTACATAGCTCAGTTCAACATTTTATATGACTGAAGTTCGATGCATGCAGTTATATATTGACGAATGTGGATTTCAGGGATACTAATGACTGTCATCGTACAGGAGGCAGAGTTGATGATCAACATAAAAGATCATGTCCTTGTTCCTGAGCATCAGCTTCTCACTCCTGAAGAAAAGAAGACTTTACTCGAAAGATACACTGTGAAAGAAACACAGGTTTGTTAATGATAACTGATGCAATGTTGCAGAAGTATAATGTATCAGATTAAATTGTTTTTTTATGACAATGAATTGAACTCTTATGACTCCTGTTCTGCCACTCCCACTTGATAATTTGACCATAAAGCAGCTTGGATGACTATGTCGCTTGCTTATTGATTCTTAATTTAGTTTTGTTCAACTACAATGGTTCCAACAACTCTTGTATGAGAGTCATCCTAACGAGGGGTTTGCATCTGGCAATACTGTACGATTTATGGCTAACTGATTTATATTTTTGGAAAAGTGAAGAAATTGGTGGTCATTGGACCCCGATAAGCCACAGCCAGTGCATAGAATTCTAAGAGAATGGATATGGAAAAAAGAAAATGGTGAAAACTTCCATAATAAAGAAAAGAATGTGCTAGTAAGGGATAGAGACAAGTAACAGCGAAGAGCTGCCCCGCTGTGGAGTGCCCTAGCTGTTGGTAGCAGCTGTAGCTGCATTAGAGTGAAATATTAGAAATTTTTACCAAATTTATTGCTCAATACAGCATTGGTTCTACCAGTTAATTGCATATTCCTATCCATTATTATATATGGTTATACCTGAAAGATAAGGAATCTTAATTGCTTTTATAACTATATAATGTGACTTTAGCATGGAATTCCCATATTTATGGCCGTGCATGCTCACAACTTGGTCACTCTTGGCTTCTTGCTATTATCGTTTGCCTGACCAGTGTTTCTTATGCTTTTTGTGTTTCAGTTACCTCGTATTCAGATAACCGATCCAATTTCCAGATATTACGGGCTAAAGCGTGGACAAGTAATGAAAATTATCCGACCAAGTGAGACTGCTGGGCGCTATGTTACTTACCGTTATGTGGTTTGAATTTTTGAAGCTTTGGTTGTCAGAGGACATTCTATCAAGAATGTTAAATTTTTAACGTGGGGGTATGGACGAAATGCGCAGATGTACGGATTTAACGATTTTGGAATGTTTCTTGAATCATGTTGAACCCTTAGGATAGTCAAGATGTGATTTCCCCTGAAATGATGTCGATGAAGGTGTGATTAGTGGTGTCAAACGGGCCGTGTCATGCCGGCACGATTAGAAAATGGGCCGGGCCGTGCCGTGCCGTGCCGGCCCATTTCCACAAGAGGCCGGGCCCGGCACGGCCCCTACGTGCCGTGTCATGGCACGGCACGGCCCATTTTCAAGTTTTTTTATTTTTTATTTTTTGGCTTAGCGATCGATCGCTACCTAGGTGGCGATCGATCGCCACAATTAAAAAAAAAAATTACTATTTGTGCCGTGACGTGCCGGCCCACGGGCCGGCACCCTATGGCCCGGCACGGCCCATGCTACAGTGCCGTGCCTGGCACGGCACGACACTGTAGCAAAACTTGCCGTGCCTCGTGCCGTCCGCTCTGTTTGACATCTCTAGGTGTGATCCTATGTCAGGTTATATATATATATATATATATATATATATATACTAGCACCGACGCACACGTATTGTGTAACGTGAAAAATAACGGAGATGAAACAAACGTGATGGTGTATGACATAAAATTTTTGTTGGCGGTTTTAAACAAAAGTGAGTAGTTAAGAGGGAGAAATTGAATTGAGGAGTTAGAAAATACGAAACAATACAGAAAAATAACTGGTAAAATGGTACCTTTGGCGACTAATAGTTAACATTTAGGATGTCTATATAACTACATCACATCACCTCTCAATGGGCAATAAACTAACGAATCTGGAATGGGCCCAGCAAGAGCTGGTCGAGATGCTAATGCATGAGCAAAACAAAACGAATCTTGGCATTATTCAAGAGAAAAACAAAGCGTAAGAGTGTGTGTTGATTGAGATCATATAAAAAAACTAAATAGCCATATGTTTATAGATGATCCTCATTATGTCATAAGACTCATCACAAAACTTGTTGAGAAAAGCTCAAAGTATTTGAACTAAACGAATAAACAATTCAACCATTTTCTTGGGGAAATAAAATTTTTGATCTAGTCTGAAAATCACTTGCCCTTATGTAAGCGTGCTCGTATTTATGACGTCAATAATACGCAAAAACCCAGTCACATAAATAGAAATCACCACACTTTCTTACCGTGATCTTTGATCTTATTTTTTCTTTTGGTCTAATCAGGAAATTGATCTTGTTAGTCAGATTGAGCATGAGAATATTGTTCAGTACTATGGTGGAAAGAAGTTCCGGCAGCGAAATAATTAGATAACTTGGAAAAAATTTAATGAAAAAATTGGAAAAAAAATTTACAAGTTCCGCAATGGCAGCAAAATCGCCGATATTCTATACAAATAGTGTTATAGTTACACGTCCATTTTAATCTGAAACTTTTACCACGATGTCTGCCGTTTCGGGACCTATATTGCGAACCGTGATTATATTGTGAGGCAAAGCTCCCGCTCTAGTTTAGCACCGGATTGATAATGTTCTGATGGAAATCAAACAATACAAGTTCTCATTTCACTTGCATCAGCGTCTCTATTATAACATAATTCTCTTCTTCTGTTTGATTGGGGCTTTAATTTGTAATTTAGCTATCTATATCCCTATTTATATTGTTTGATAAGTAATCTTCTAAAGTGATATGGTTGCACGAGTACTAGATATGGAAATTTCTTCTGCTTTTCTACTATGAAATTTTGCAGACAAAGTGAACAATAAAGTGATAATGTGTGCTTTTCCTTGTAACGTAGTACACGACCATAAACATTGAATGTGGTAATCAAAGAACAAAATAGCAAAATGAGAATTTTGTTGACAATGTGACAAGAACAAATTTGTATTAATAAAGAATTAAGTACAAAATGTACACAATTTAAATATCCAGGTTTTGAAACACGAGAACAAGCTTCCCCATTACAGAAATTTGGTCAAAAGATATAAAGAATTCATCAGCCAATCATTTAGACCATGAGAGCTAGTGAACGAGTTATAAATTTAATAAAGATGTGAAGCATAACAATGATGGCATGCACACATTGATATTTAACAGACAGTTCCTTTGAATCAGGGTTTGCAAAATTGGTATCGGAACCGGATCACTCATAGCCTGTCCAGAGTTCCAGCGTGTAAATGTGCATGTCTTGTAATGGTGTTCTTCACTCCACAATCGGGTAGACACCGGTTTTTTAGCTCAAGAACGATGGAAAGGAACGTTATGCAGCTGAATGGTGGTATGCACTTAGCGCGATCGATCGCACGATTTTTTTTGCCACACTTAAAGACGCGATCGACCTCGACATGTTTCGGTGGCAAGTGGCAATATATTTCTCTTCCATTGGACCATACAATAATTTTTGTCCTTTACATCTCTTCCGGTTGCTGATACAATAGAGCCTGTCGGGCACATGCATTCTAAAAAATTATTTCGTGGGAATTTTTCATGGGAAGCCAAATAAGTTGTTCTTCTCTCCTCAAGTGAAGACTTCGTCAAAGCATATTATTACTGCATCCACTTATCTTTCTCACCTTGAGGCTTGAGCTGATCCCTTGTTGTTGGTGCTGTTGGAGTTCATATTTAACAAACTATACACAGTATAGTAAGTAGCCTTTCTTCCTCCAAAATTTCAAGTAAGATTATGATGTGCATTAACTTATCATATGCTAATGTTGTAAAATATTTATTTTGATGTATATATTTTTCCTAAAATATTTAAACATTGTGAAATTTTTATTTTTTTTTTAAAAAAATTCCGTTACGGGAAATATCACTGACACCGAACGAAGGCGTCCGTTCCAGGCACCGCGACTGCCACGGCGAACCATGCTTTGAATTAACCTTAATGAAGTGAAATCTTGTAAAAAGGTAAGCTTTGAAACACGGGCTTACTGTTAACCTGATTGTAGCTAACATTTAAAATGAAACCAAAAAGAACAATATTTCAAGCACCACAGTTTAGAATTTATTTAGTTTATACATTTCCAACTTGATCAATCTGGTGTAGATAGTTCCAAACAACACATATTTCTCAATTTGATATTCTATTAATTGCTCTCCTGCTCCCTTCAGAACAGATAACCAGTCCTTTTGTTGGAAAAATAACGCAATATTTTCTGGTCAGATATGTGATAGCAAAATTAATACTGAATAAAAAACACACAAGGTTTACGTGGTTCGTTAAAAATAAGCCTACGTCTACGGGACTGCTGCAGATATTTTATTGAATAAAAATAATACAAGTGTTTACAAACACTGACAACACTCAATCTGAAAAACACTCAGAAAATTATATAGCAATTTTCTCTCACTAGTATTTTTACTCTGATTGCACTGTGTTGTATTTTCTCTCTATAATTTTGGGTATATTTAGGATATATTTCTGAATGAAACATAAAACTCTATTTATAGAGTTTCATCAGCCCCAAAAAATCTTCACTCGGTTTGCAAAGTCTTCACCGAATTAAAAAAAAATTGGCAGCTTGCTCAAAGTCTAAATCAACGATTTTTAACCAACCAACTTTTCAACTTTGGTGTTTTTTGTTTTTCTTCGGTAGTTGGGTTGGCCACAACTATTGATTCTTTGACTAACAATCTCTCACTTGAAGACTGATCTCAATCTGTCTTCACACCTCGATCAATGCAACAGCCTCTTCTGGTTTGTTACTCCAACAAGCCAACTGAAGTGAGCACAACTCCAGTTTATCAATGGTCACCACCTTTGTTAGCATATCTGCTGGATTCTTACTTCCTTGGATCTTCTCTAATGTTAGCTTATCATCCTCAAGCAGAGACCTGATGAAGTGATAACGGAGACCAATGTGTTATGTTCTAGAGTGGAATGCTGAATTCTTTGCCAGATGTATTGCACTCTGTTTATCACTATACAAAACATTCTTCTCCTGGTTGAATACCAACTATGTTAACAAACATTGAAGCCATATCAACTCTTTACTGACTTCTGTCACTGCAACATATTCAGCCTCTGTAGTGGATAAAGCTATAATCTTTGTATCCGCGACATCCAACTAAAAGCTGTAGTTCCAAGAGTGAATATATAACTTCTGGTGCTTTTTCGGTGATCTACATCACCTCCATAGTCTGCATCTACGTAACCTTGTACTTTTAGTTCTCCTTTTCCAAAGTACAAAAACTTCTTTGCAGTGCCTCGTAGATACCTCAAAAATCCACTTAACTGATTCCCAATGAGCCTTTCCTGGATTTGACATAAACCTGCTGACAACTCCCACTGCATGGGCAATGTCTGGCCTTGGACAGACCATTGCGTACATCAAACTCCCAATGGCTGAAGCGTAAGGAACTTTAGCCATGGACTCTTTTTCTTCCTCCGTCTGAGGACATTGGTCATTGGATAGGCGAAAATGACTTGCCAAAGGTGTGCTAACAGATTTGGCGTTGCCCATGTTGAATCTCTGCAAAACACGATTGATGTACTCTGCTTGAGATAACTGCAAAATTCCCTTTTGCTTATTTCTTGTGATTTTCATTCCAAGAATCTTTCTTGCTGGACCCAAATCCTTCATGTCAAATTCTTTTGACAACTGATGCTTCAAGTTTCTGATCTCGTCCATATCATAACCAACTACTAACATATCATCGACATAAAGTAGCAAAATGATATAACTGGACTTATATTTCTTGAAGTAACAACAATGATCGGCGTTGCACCTCTGGAAACCTTCCTTGTGCATAAAGTCGTCAAACTTTAAGTACCACTGCCTTGGAGCTTGTTTAAGGCCGTACAAGCTCTTTTTCAATTTGCTCACTTTATTCTCCAACCCTTTCTCTGCGAAACCTTCTGGTTGAAACATATAGATCTCCTTATCAATGTCTCCGTGAAGAAACACAGTCTTCACGTCCAATTGTTCAAGATGGAGATTTTCACTGGCAACAATACTCAATACAGTCCTAATAGTATTGAGCTTCACAACTGGAGCAAAAATCTCTGAGTAGTCAACTCCTTTTTGCTGAAACCCTTTGACGACCAATCGAGCTTTGTATCTCGTGGAACCATCATACTCTTCCTTCACCCGATACACCCATTTGTTGTGAAGTGTCTTTTTGTCCATAGGCAACTCAACAAGTTACCATGTCTGATTGGACATCAAAGACTTCATCTCGTCTTTCATGGCAAGCTCCCACTTGCCGGCATCTTTGGTCTGACATGCTTCATCGTAGCATTCAGGCTCACCTGCATCAGTTAGCAACAGATAGTTCATATACCTTCTGTTAGGTACATGAGGCCGAGAACTCCTTCTCAATTAATGAACTGGAGTAGGAGAGTGTGGTGCATCAGACTGATACTCGCTGTCTTGATCAATTGATTCCCCCAAATGATGAATCTCAACTATCTGCTCCACATGACTTTCTGGGACATCGTCCACCTCTACATACACTGGCTCACTCTATTCTGAGTCGCTGCCAACTATGTTATGCCTGTCCTTATACATCACTCGTTCGTTGAAGATTACATCTCTGTTGCGGATCATCTTTTTGTTTTCATCATCCAAATGCGGTAGCAAACTCATCTTCACCATAACCAATGAAAGTGCACTTCTATGATTTGGGATCAAGTTTGTTTCTGTGTGCATCACTGATATGCACATATGTTACACATCGAAAACTTTAAGATCTGAGAGGTTTACCTATTTTTCGCTCCATACCTCTTCTGGTATTCCGTGCTCCAATGGTACCGATGGACCTCGGTTAATCAAGTAAGCTGTTGTGTTGACTGCTTCCGCCCAGAACTGTTTTGCCAGGCCTGATTGTACTCGCATGCTTATGGATCGTTCTGTCAACGTCCGGTTCATACGCTCAGCAACACCATTATGTTGAGGCGTACCAAGCACGGTTCTCTCCATTCTGATTACGTGCTCATAGCAGAACTTCTTGAATCTGGTGTCTTCATATTCACCACCATTGTCGGTTCTGAGCTTCTTTATCTTCAAACCTGTCTCATATTCAACCATCGCTTTCCAAATCTTGAAAGCCTCAAATACTTATGACTTATATTTCAGGAAGCAAACCCATACTTTCCTGGAGTGATCATCAATAAAAGTCACAAAGTAGTGTTTCCTACTAATGGATGAGACAGTCATTGGTCCCCAAACATCAGATTGAAATAGTTCAAGTTTCACATTCTTTGGGGTTCTTGTACTTGTATGAAAGCTAACTCTTTTCTGCTTTCCAAAAAGACATCCTTCACACGTGTCAATATCAATTGACTGAAGGCTCGGAAGTTCCCAGTTGAGTACATAACCTTCATTCCTTTCTCACTCATGTGGCCAAGTCTCTGGTGCCACAGAGTAGGACTTTCTGTGTTTGCTTCAACTGCAATTGAACAGCGTGCTCCTGCTGTCATGTAAAGAGTACCACTCTTATTACCTCGAGCAATTATCATTGCACCTTTTGAGATCTTCCAAGTGTCACCGTGAAATACTGTTGTATGACCTTCACCTGCTAACTTGCCAACTGAGATTAAGTTCTTTCTCAGATCGGGAATATGTCTGACATCCTTCAATTCCCATACAAACCCATTCAACTTAATCTTTATGATACATTTGCCAACAATCTCGCAAGATTGTTCATTACCAAGGTAGACTTTACCAATTTTGCCGGAGACATGTTTCTCGAAGAGTTCTCTCTGCGAAGTAGCATGGAATGATGCTCCGGAGTCTAACACCCAAGACTCTTCCTGGCACTCTAAGGAACATATTAATGCATCATCTCCAGAAGCAACATTTGCTTCTGCCTTCACCTCCTGATTCTTCGGTGCATTTATGCACTGATTTTTATAATGTCCGGGCTGCCCGCATTTCCAGCACTCGATAGTCTTTGAGTTCTGAGAATTAGGGGGATTCCTAGATTTGGACCTCATGTCACATTTGTTTGCCACCTCCACCTCCTCTGTTTGATTTTCTACCTCTTGACTCTGTATGTAATACTGAAGAGGTTGATGATTCATTTGAATCTTTCCGTCAGATCTCTTCACTGGGAACCAGATCACGAACATCGTCAAATTTCAACTTTGTACTTCCCGATGAGCTACTCACAGCTGTGACAGTAGCATTCCAGTTTCCGGTAGGGAAGACAAGAGTATTAATGCTCGTACTTCATCATCAAAATCAATGCTAACTGAACTCAACTGGGTTGTCACTGTGTTGAGTTCATTGAGGTGTTGAGCTACCGATCTGCCTTCTACCATCCGCAAATTGAACAACCGCCTCATCAAATGAACTTTGTTTGAAGCCGATGGCTTCTCGTACATGCTTGAAAGAGCTGTAATAAGACCAACCATGGTCTTTTCTTTTGCTATTTTGAAAGCAACGTTTCGGATAACTCCGAGGGCTTTTCTGTCTAGAAGAGCCCATTATTCATCTTTCATGCCTTCTGATTTCACACCCGAGAGAGGTTGATAAAGGCCCTTTTGGTACATATAGACCTCTATTTGCATTTTCCAAAAGCCAAAATCCGAACCATTGAACTTTTCAATATTCATTTTTCCTTCATCTGCCGTCATTACTCCAACTCGAAACTGACTCCCACCGGATTGCTGTTTTGACAATTTTGAAAACCACCGTGTTATTGAAAAAACACCGATGTTGACGAATTTGGTATCGCTGACCAAATCACTATTCACGAAATTCACTATTCATGTGAATAGTGACCCGACAAAAAAATTTGACAAAATTAACAATCTGGCTCTGATATCAGTTGTTGGGAAAATAACGCAATATTTTCTGGTCAGATATGTGGGAGTAAAATTAATGCGGAATAAAAAAACACAAGGTTTAAGTGGTTCGACAAAAATAAGCCTACGTCAACGGGGCTGCTGCAGATATTTTATTGAAGAAAAATAATACAAGTGTTTACAACTACTGACAACACTCAATCTGAAAAACACTCAGAAATTTTACAGCAATTTTCTCTCACTAGTATTTTTACTCTGATTGCACTGTGTTGTATTTTCTCTCTATAATTTTGGGTATATTTAGGATTATTTCTGAATGAAACATAAAACTCTATTTATAGAGTTTCATCAGCCCAAAAAATCTTCACTCGGTTTGCAAAGTCTTCATCGAATTAAGAAAAAATTGGCAGCTTGCTCAAAGTCTTCATGTTGATTAAATCAACGATTAACTTTGGTTTTTTTTTTTGTTTTTCTTCAGTAGTTGGGTTGGCCACCAACTATTGATTCTTTGACTAACACCTTTGGGCTTGATGCTCGGGTTCTTATCGCAGGACTCCGGCAACAGACAGGATGGACTGTCCGTGCTCAAAGACGGCTCGTCCCCATGTTGGAGGCCTGTCCATTTGACAAGTAGATTGCTCAAAGACGGTAAAGTTGTTGACATGCAACCTGGAAATTAAATGGTTCGACTCGCAGTAACAACCTCTTGTTAAAGAGCCTCTTGTTAAAGATCAGAATATAATGAAAGGTGAGAATCGAGGACAAATGATCAACCTACGCAAAACACTTCACTATCAAGATTCTATTCCCACTTGTTAAAGATCAGAATATAACATCCATGAGAATCAATGCTCTATTTCTCATAATAAAAAAGCGAAAGGAATAAAGTAATAGAATCAAATGCTCTTCTTTTCTAAAGGATTACAAGAAGTAAGGAATCAATGCTCTTCTTTTCTAAAGGATTACAAGAAGTATAGAATCAATGCTCTATCATTAATATCATGACACACAGGCCAAACTTGACACAAATTCCTTCTACTGATTCTTCTCTATCTATTCTATCTATATAAATATAACTTCATGAAGCTCTTCAAATGAAAAAAGAAAATCTCAAACTCAAGCACATTTCTACATGGCTCAATCATTCCACAACCAAATCCAGCCACTAAAGCAGGCCTTAAGGCTCGTAGAAGCCTTCCGTGCTGCAGATTCGGACAAGGATGGATCGATCAACGTTCGAGAACTCGACAGGATCAAGGGATTACTACCAAGATACAACTCCACCAAACTAGAAAACATCAAGGCCAGTATGCACAAAAATGAGCAACTAAGCATCTCAAAGTTTCTTGATTTGAACATTGAGAAATTGAGAGGTGGTGATGAGTTTGGAAAAGCACTTAAAAATGGTTTGAAGCATACGAATTCGAAAAGGGATGCTTTATTGATTGGTGAAGAGCTATGTGAAGCTATAGAGGAAGAAGGGATTCAATTGTCTTTTGATGATTGGGAAGATATTGTGGCATCCATTGATGGTTATGGATATGGAGCCATAAGCATTCAAGATTTGGAAATTATTGTCAATGCCCTTGTTGTTTAATTTAAATATACGTGTTTTTTTATTTATAATATGTTCTCATGTGATATGATAATGAAAAAAATAGAATTTTATTTTAATAAATATACTTTGTGTTAAGGATGCTCGGTGGGTTTGATTGAACCGGAAGCTAGTTTTAGCAACCAAGCCAATAAATATGATCTGGAACCGGTACCAGAACGTGAACCGGTATGAAGTTGATTTTGTTTGGTAACATCCCTACTTTGTATTATGTTATGATAACAATATGAAGAAATAAAATTTTATTTAGTAAATATACTTTGTAGTGGGTTTGATTGAACTTGAGAGCTAGTTTTACCAACCAGCCAGATGAATCGGAATCGGAATCGGAAACAGAATCAATTTACGTCGTATTATTTTATGATGTTTGTTGTTATCCAGAGGATTTGTAGCTTAATCGGACCCTAAACCAATTCGGTAGAGCTCGACTTGATTTACCCTATTAATATTAGAGAAGGATAGTATTTAAAAAACTCTTTATTTATTGATATTTTCCCTAATTTTGATGTAATTTTTCATGTTAAACAAATTTAGTTTGAATTAGGGTAAATTAATTCAAGATCATACTAATCGGGCCTATGAAGCAAGCTTATTAATATTTTTCTACCGTTCAATTTTTTTGGAAGTAGATTGTTGGAGTGTAATAATTATTCTTGTTTAGAGAGCGATCAAAACGTGGTGTTTGGGCAGCTACACGGTTTAAAGATTAGAGTTGCACCGTCACCACCAGCTGTATCAGAGCCAATGTAACGTGTTCGATTATCATGAGTTATTATACCACAATTATAAAGAGATAGATTGATGGAATATATTCATTACCAGCTATAGCTTTTGGTAAAATGGCAAACGTTTGATCCTACATAGATTTCATTAGAGTCACATGCGGTACAACAATATCATACAATAGTAAAAAAATTCAACTATATTAAATTAAATTATTATATATATCTCCCTTATGGTTTGATTATGCCCTTAAAGACTGCATCAAACAATCGGATGAGAATATTATCCTTCACTCTCTTAAGGTAGCAACCAACCAACCAATCCTCCTGAGCTCACCACTTTTGTATGCCAAGTCTTTCACACCCTGGAGCTCAGTAACTGCTTCTTGCTCTTGTTAACTGCTGCAAGCAGTTTTATTGTCTGGTTCATTTCCAAAGAACAGTGATGAGCATTGAATGGATCAACACTTGGTTTTCACAAAAAAATGAACAATCGATGGAATAATGTTAGTTTGCATGTATTATTCCATTTCGTTTTAAATTATCAATTTTGTTTTCAGCAAAGAATTAGTTAAATGTATTTTAATATATGAAGTATTGATAAATTGTCATATTAATATATGAACTATATTTTAAATCACTTAGTTTGTGTAGTACAAAATTTTATGGATGTGTATCTTAGGAAAGTATAAGCACAAAACAACAAATGGTTTTATATTAGAAATATCGAGGCGAGATTTGGAATCTCTGTCATACAATATTGCCCCGCTACGGTGCTAATAGTTTAATTTGGCAATTTGTCTATCAAGATACAACGACTATAATTTGTGATAGGAGCACTCCAAATCACAAATCATTTAAACCACAAAGGTCTGAAAACGCTCAACCATAATAATAGTGAAGACTCACAAAATTACTCAAATTTTGATCTTCAAATATGATGTGAATTTTGAAATTCATGTACAAAACAAGTGGAGTTATGTTGTATATAAGGTGAACCAAAAATATGTCCGAATGGACACCAGTTGGAGACATTATATCGCCAAAAATCGCACCCTAAACGTGAATGGGCATACCATTTCACAAAACAGATACAGTGCTCGATCGATCGAGCAAGGAGCTCGATCGATCGAGCTACTGTTCATGAAGGCAACAACTTTCTGGCCCGCTCGATCGATCGAGCAATAATTTATTTCACATTTTTTCCAACAATCCCCCACATGAATTAAATTAATGCATGTATTCAATTGAGCGCTTTTAACGAACTATTATGGCATTTGGAGAGATAGCTCGCGGCTTTGAATTTTCCGTAGTAGTATTCAATCGGATTTACTTGACTTAATAGTGAACTTATAGTCTTGATAGTCGTTGGTGTAAACCAAGACAATTGAACCCACACCATAATAGTTTTAACCTTGGTATTGGTTTCTTACGGTTGTGTTCGTTCCTGCCATGTACCACGCTTGGTTTCATAAGTGATTTTCATCTTTGAAGTGGCCACACTTCGCACTTACGTAGGTGATCTCCTAGAAGTGTATCCCGCTATACTCCAACATATTCTTATATGTCTTAGGAATCATTAAAGGCATTTTGCCTATCATCGTACCCTTTTTGCAGGCTACACCCCTTATCATAGGAATGGGTTGGAGATTGATCTCCAAGGTGTTTATACAATCTCATAATTTAGTTGTCCCTTTTGAACCTAGATCTTGGGATCTCCAGTCAACAAGGTTGGGTATCCACAATGAGATTTTGACTATAGGGTTTTAACCCCATTCCCCTCGATAAATTTCCACATGATCTATCGGTTAACCATTTCATATGCGGATCCGCGGTTCACATAATCATTCACGATTATGCCATTAGAGATCATTTTGTCATATAGCATTATCGCAACACATTTTAGCTGCATGCACAGGATTTTTCTCTAACAACTTATAAAACCACTCGACCGAAGAAGCTTTATATGTTTTGCATAGAGCATTTTCACAACAATATATCTTCAGTTTTGGTAATCACATTACCTCTTTTGCATTATTTTATCCTTTTAATATATTTTCATTATCGAATTTTAAGCGTTATATACGCGTCTTACAAAATTCGAGACCAGAGGAAATATTCAACTTTAATTCACAATTCAAAATTTTTAAGCGCATAAAAATTACGAGTTCAAGATTCCATTTCTTGCAAACTTGAAATTTAAACACAAAGCTTAAAATTTGAAACTCGAATTAATCCTTGAGTTTTTATTCTTCAAATGTCTTATAAACTTTAATTCCAAGTATTGTTCTTGATGCACACATTTTAAAAATGTATCGTTTACATTTTTCTTTGTTTACTTGATGATTTCTAAATTGCTTCTCCAATGAGCATATCATCGATACGCAAGCATACCTATGCTTAGGTGTGTACACATTTGTCACACTCTCTTTGACAACATGATTTGTCAAACTCTTCATGTGTTTTATTTGGTGTTTGTTATGACTTTACTTTGGCTTTCATTTCCAGTTTAGCCAAGTAGCCCCCACAATTCAAATATTGTAGGAAACTCTATTTTCCTTCAATCACAAGGTTTTCGTCCTTGCCTAAATGTGGTAAGTGATTGAATCCTAGAATTGCAACCCCCACAACTTCTGGTAGTAACGAAGTGCACTAGCATTCAAACTTTCGTGTTTCAAGTTCTAAGCGTTATAGTCTTACACATCCAAATTCAAGTTTTATTTCTTGAAAATTTCGGATTTAAGCGTACTTGCTTACAAAAGTTGAAACTTGGATAATATTCTCAAACTTGGTTCACAATTTGCAATTTAAGCGCACTAACTTAGAAAACTTGAATTAAAGATTTCAAATCTTGCAAATTCATGTTATAAGCGTACTAGCGTAAAAATTCAAAATGAACAAATTTGAGATATTACAACTCCTAATCAAAATTTGTGGCTTCGATTTATCACTTGTGTTTTAAGCGTACAAAGCTTAGAAATTCGAATTCAAGATTTTATAGTCTTGCAGATTCAAGCTTAAGCGTCAAATTCTTAGACAACACAAGTATAATCTACTCACACTTTCTCATAGCAAAACTCATTTGCTAAATTTTATTGCAATCTCATTCTTGAAGTGTTTAAACACCTCACTGGTCTCGTTTTTACTTCATAGCACAAAAAAAATCACAACAATATCATGTGCAAATATTGATATAGTAACAAATTACTTTTCTCACATCTCTAGTTTGCACAATCTTTCCATCACAAACATCATTGTGAGTTAACTCTAGAGACGTTACGATTCTTCTAACAAATGAATGGCGATTTTGTTAACTTAGTGCACATATAAGCAATACATTTAATATTACAATTTGTGCTGCGAACTATGGTTTAAATGATCCTAACAATAATGCCACAAACCATAAAATTCACTACAATAAGTAATAACATAAATTTTATTGTTTTCAACAAATATCGTCATTACATTTATTTAGAATCACTCCATTCTTGGAGTTTACAACTTTCAAAGATACACAATCTAATTTAAGCGGTAAGCGCTAGATCGTCCAAATCATTTGAGAGACGATCTTCTTCGGTCACATTTACTTAATCCATAGCCTTCCCGCGATCGTCTTTATTGCGACAATCCAATTTAAAAGATAGAGAGAAGAATGAGATTTGATCACAATTTGATCATATACATTTTCTAAAAAGTACAACTGAAAAAAGCATCAGACAACCAATCACCTCAATTCTAATGGATTAAACAGTCAGACCAATTATGGTAGTCTAAACCGTGACATGTAATGACAAAAATCTAATAGTTCTCAAGACAAAGTAAAAAATAGTCTTCCAGATATTTTAAAATTTAGGCAGGCAATCTTATTTTATGTTCGGAAAACTAACTCAAGCACAAAACAGGTGAGGAAAAACACAGAAATATCTATTGCTTGCATTCTGGTGGATGCGCTGCATGAAGCAACCTAAAATCATAATCTCGCACACAAATTCGTAGCAGCAGTTCCAATCAAGAAGCTCATGATAAATGCCCATGCAAGAGGGAAGCTTCCAACTTTCCTTGTATCCACGAGGAGAGTTAAGTCCAGTATAGCACAAAAGGATCTCTCTCATTTCACATTGGATTAACAGAAATGAATGAACCCAGAAATGTCATATAAACGTATAGCTTACATAAAATGTTCCCATGCAATAAAGTTCCTTAAAACAACATCACAGATAGTACCTAGGAACTAGGAAAAGCTTTGCTAGGTTGCGAAGAAGCAAACAGAAAAGGAAGCTAAAAAAGCATGATCAAACCCAAAATCCCCATTATCCCATCTGCCTTCCACACTGAAAAAACTGAAAAATATATAAAGTAGCAACTAATCAAAACATAACCACCTAGTGACAAGATTAAACTTCCCATACGCTACCAAAAGCAAATGCAGGACAGACATTGTTAATCATCAAATTATTCAAACAAAAATGTACTAGTGACCAAACAATACAATATACTCAACAACTAAATTCAGATCAAGCAATCTCGACAAAAGAATATGTAAAGTATTGATAAGGATACTAAGAGTTTTGTAGATCTTAGATTATAGATTTACTTATCTTATATTTAAATTGTAGATTAAGATTATCTTTTATAGTATTCTAAGATAGTAGAACTCTTTCTCCTCTAGGACCTTTCTTTGTATTCAATTAAGTTGATAAATTAATAAAAAAGAAGAAGAGAGCACAAACTCTCTCGATTTATTCCTTCTATTTTGCTTTCATGGTATCAGAGCCATAAGATCACATATAAATTTTTTTTACAGAAAAATTCTTTGATTTTCGTCTCACTGTCGTTAGTCTAATTCTCGACGTGAATTGCGAAAACTTTCTGTGATTTTTTTTCCGCATCAGCATCGTTTCGTCTGAACTTGACGTGAATTGCGCATGTAATTTGTTCCCTTAGACCAGACGAGAATTGTGCATCATCGTCGTTCTCATCAACCCGACGTGAATTGCGTTTCAACGTCGTTCGCACGTCGTTCATCTTTATCGCAGTAATTGGACGTTTTCTTCACGAATTCCATCGCTGTTTGTTTCCAGAATCTGTTTCGTCGTCTGTTTCTCGGAGAAACTTTCTCCTCTACGTCGAGTAACAATTTTTTCTCTCCTATTTCTCACACATGGCCTCTTCAGATGATAAACCCACTCATATTCCTCCAAATTCAATCGCTGTTGACGCCTACTCTTTACAAATTACCAACCACAAATTGACGGGCAGAAACTTTCTTCAATGGTCGAGATCCATCCAATTGGTAATTCGCGGCAAAGGAAAATATGGCTTCCTTGATGGGTCTATTCCTCAACCCCCAACCACTGATCCATTGTTTGCTCCTTGGGACATCAACAATTCCATGGTAATGGCTTGGCTTCTCAATTCTATGGTTGATAGTTCCACATATCTCTTTCACTCCACGGCCAAAGAAATATGGGATGATGTCTCCCTGGCATACTCCGACCTTGCTGATTCCTCACAAATCTTTGAATTGCGGAACCAATCCCGCAACTTAAAGCAAGGAGACAAGACAGTGACCGATTATTTTGGTTCCCTCAAGCGGATTTGGCAGGAACTTGATTTGTTTATGGTTTGCGACTGGAAAGACCCGGCTGACGCTGTTCTTTATCGTAATCTGGTCGCTAAAGATTGCGTGTATGATTTCTTGGCGGGTCTCGGTCGAGATTTGGATGAGGCTCGTGGACATATTTTGGGGTTAACTCCGCTGCCTACAATTGATGGGGCGTTTGCAATTATACGTCGGGAGGAGAATCGGCGTCGTGTGATGCTTTCGCCTACTTTACAGAATCCTGAAGCATCTTCTCTTATTACTCACACTCCGGCTGATTCATCTACTCCACGCACCAAGGATGTGAAACCATGGTGTGACCGTTGTAAGCGGCCTTGGCATACTGTCGATACATGCTGGAAAATTCATGGTAAGCCAACCGATTGGGTCCCAAACAGGTTTAAGCCAAAGGATAGGAAGGCTCCACAGGTTGCTCTTACTTTGGAACAGTCCTCCTCCTCCGATACTTCAATATCGAAAGACCAACTTGATCAGCTTCTCAAATTACTATCGGCCAGCAGTCAGAATTCATCCTTAAGTGCCGCCACAGGTACTGTGCAAGTTGCCCTTAGCGCTCTCAATCAGCCAGGTGAGCATTGGATCATTGACTCGGGTGCTTCCAATCACATGTCTTCAACTAAGAATATGTTTACTACATTTTTACCAGTGTTGGGTACTCACCGAGTAAAAATCGCCAATGGTTCTTATGCCACGGTTGTTGGTCGTGGCAATATATCCGTAACTCCTAATTTATTCTCCTTGATGTGTTATATGTGCCATCTTTAGCTTGCAATTTGTTGTCAGTCCACAAGTTGACCAAGGATTTGGATTGTACTGTCTATTTCACACCATCCTCTTGTGTTTTTCAGGACCGGAATTCGAGGAAGAAGATTGGCAGTGCTAAGGCGATTTCAGGTCTCTACTACCTTCAGGAGGATTCCTTTGTGAGCATGATGTCCATACTCCAACATCTCCTCCTTCTCTTTCCCGCGTGCAACAGATTATGCTTCTCCATTTTAGATTAGGCCATCCGAATTTTGCTTATTTAAAACGTTGGTTTCCTTCTATGTTTAGACACAATGATCTTTTTCAATGTGAGATTTGTCAATTATCAAAACATACAAGAGTTTATTTACCACCATCTTCTTATAAATCTTCTGCGCCTTTTAATTTAATTCATAGTGATATTTGGGGCCCCTCCCGTCTGTCTACAACTTCTCATAAGAGGTGGTTCATTACTTTTACGGACGATCATACTCGTGTTTGTTGGGTCTACCTTTTAAAAGAAAAAGCAGAGGCTGGAATTGTATTTCAAAACTTTTATTCGATGGTTAAAACTCAATTTCATACATCGATTAAAATTTTACGTACGGATAATGGCACAGAATTTTTTAACTCCATCTTATCTGATTTTTTGACTACCAATGGCATCATTCATCACAGCTCTTGTGTTAACACACCACAACAAAACGGTATTTCAGAACGTAAAAACAGACATCTACTTGAAGTTGCACGCTCTCTTATGTTCACCTCTAATGTTCCCAAGCTTTTTTGGGGAGATGCACTACTCACTGCATGCTATTTGATAAATCGGATGCCTTCCCGAGTTCTGAAATTTAAGTCCCCCCTTGATTGTCTACATCATGTGTTCCCAGAATATCGGTCTTTCTCGACTCTCGATCTTCGAGTGTTTGGTTGCACTGCATTCGTCCATATACATGATCAAAATCGTAGTAAACTAGATCCTCGGTCACACAAATGCATATTTTTGGGTTACTCATCCACCCAAAAAGGGTATCGCTGTTACTCGCCCTCTCTGCACAAATACTTTATCTCTCGCGATGCCACTTTCTTTGAATCGGCTCCTTTCTTTCCTAAACCAGACACGATGGCTCATCATGAGGGGGAGTTTTTTCCCTCACCTTGCCCAGCTTCTACTCAGCCACAACCTTTTGATTATCTACGGGAAGTCTCTATCGTGCCTTCACAACCTCACTTCCTAAACCCTTCGTCTCCTCCTCTCGAGCAGCTCACGGCAGGGGGAGATTTATTACAGCCATTCCCTTTCCATTACTCACGCAAAGATCCCTCCAAAAGGGTAGCAGAACCTACACCATCCATTGGACTTGACACTCAATATTCTGACTCAAATTCCGCGTCAAAAGAGGTACCTACTGAACTTGATACTGATTTATCTCATATACCTAACCTTGAAGATCGTGACATCCCTATAGCATTGAGAAAAGGGACTCGGTCATGCACATTCTCTTGCCAAATTTGTGTCTTATGGACACTTGTCATCTTCTATCCAAGCCTTGGTGACTAATCTCTCAAATACTAAGATCCCTATTACAATACAAGAGGCTTGGAGTGACCCGAACTGGAAGAAGGCTATCTTAGAAGAGATGAGAGCTCTTGAAATGAATGGCACGTGGGAGATTGTAAAAAAACCGAAGGAAAAGACCCCAGTGGGTTGCAAATGGGTCTTCACTGTTAAGTTTACGGCTGATGGACAAATTGATCGATATAAAGTAAGGTTAGTAGCAAAGGGATATACACAAACATACGGCATTGATTACCAAGAAACCTTTGCTCCGGTTGCCAAGATTAATACAGTAAGGGTACTATTATCTATAGCAGCAAATCTTGATTGGCCTCTATATCAATTGGATGTAAAAAATGCTTTTTTGAATGGAGATCTCGAAGAGGAAGTATACATGACATTACATCGAGGGTTTGATGAAGAAAGTAAGAGGGATAAGGTCTGCAAACTGAAGAAATCATTGTACGGGCTAAAACAATCTCCACGGGCTTGGTTTGATAGATTTACTAAAGCAGTCATGAAACTTGACTATCATCAAGCCAATACTGATCATACATTGTTTTATAGACATAAGAATGGAAAAAAACTCTATTAATTGTCTATGTGGATGATATCATACTCACAGGTGATGATCAAGAAGAAATAGAAAGGTTGAAAGGAAGGCTTGCAGCTGAATTTGAAATGAAGGATTTGGGTAAATTGAGGTATTTCCGTGGGATGGAAGTGGCGAGGAACAAATCTGGAATTTATGTCTCTCAACGAAAGTATGTAATAGATCTTCTAAAGGAGACAGGGATGCTTGGGTGCAAACCAGTTGATACTCCGATGGATTCTAATGTAAAGCTAGGAGAAACTATGAGCAACAATCCCGTTGATAAGGGAAGATATCAACGTCTAGTGGAGAAACTAATCTATCTTTCTCACACTAGACCAGATATAGCTTTCTCAGTGAGTTGTGTAAGCCAGTTCATGCATGCCCCATTGGAGGAACACATGATTGCAGTTTATCGGATTTTAAAGTACTTAAAAGGTTCTCCGGACAAAGGCCTATTCTTTCGAAAAACAGATACAAGAGATGTTGAAATGTTCACGGATGCTGATTGGGCAGGCTCAATAAGTGATAGAAGGTCAACATCAGGGTATTGTTCTTTTGTGTGGGGAAACCTAGTAACTTGGAAAAGCAAGAAACAACAGGTGGTAGCAAGAAGTAGTGCCGAAGCTGAATTAAGATCAGTGGCTCACGGTGTTTGTGAAGCCTTATGGTTAAAAATGTTGCTTGAAGAACTGAAATTGAGTATAACACTACCTCTAAAACTACTATGTGACAACAAGGCTGCCATTGACATCTCACACAATCCAGTACATCATGATCGAACCAAACACGTGGAGGTAGATCGACATTTCATCAAAGAAAAGATTGATGAAGGAACAATCAACATTGTCTACATTCCCACATTAGAACAGACTGCAGACATACTTACTAAAGGCCTGTTTCGACCCATGTTGGAAAAATTCATTGACAAGCTTGGAATGCATAATTTATACACTCCAGCTTGAGGGGGAGTATTGATAAGGATACTAAGAGTTTTGTAGATCTTAGATTATAGATTTACTTATCTTATATTTAAATTGTAGATTAAGATTATCTTTTATAGTATTCTAAGATAGTAGAACTATTTTCTCCTCTATATATAGAGGACCTTTCTTTATATTCAATTAAGTTGATAAATTAATAAAAAAGAAGAAGATAGCACAGACTCTCTCGATTTATTCATTCTATTTTGCTTTTCATAAAGTGATCAATTTCAGACCGAAAGTCTATACAAAAGAATATTAACATAATAAAATCATTAAATTGTAGCCTCTCTGCAGAATGAACTGCCCACAAGTCCGAGCCACCAAACTACAAATCTAAGGAAAGCTGAAAGCACTTTAATGTGGATAATTCTTTGGAGAAGAAACTGAAGAAGAATTCTGAATTTGACTGGTACGAGGTTTTCTATTAATCATAACATGTGCCTCTAAATGTCGCAGTGTGTCCATGAGGAGCCAATGCTTTTGCTTAAACAGCATCAATTGATTCTGCATTGATGCAAACTCATTCCTCATGATCTGTTCGCTATCCTGAATGGCATCCTCACTCAAGCCTTCTTCCAACAATCTCTGCCTCAATTTCTCGGTAGAGACAACGGCATCTTCCATAGGAGCCATTAACTCACTGTTGAACATCCTAGGGAACATGTCCTTTACAGCCTGCAATGCTTCCATCCATGTCATTCGATCCTCTCTACTCTCAGCTCTTAGATTAAGCCTCTTCGCTCCCGTAAAAATGGAAAATCTCTTATCATCTGATCTGTTCTCTCGAATAGACGAAACCTATGGAGAAATAACTTAACTGTAAAAGACCAAGCATTTATAACAACATATATAAGCATGCTCCATGCATGCATAAACCAATAATTCAAACTCAGATGACTGTTAATGAGATTGTCAAGAATGTTATGAGAATGAGAGATGTAATCATAGGAAAAAATGGTAAACCCTCTGTACAAAACAACTTTATTGATCAAAAGATTTAATAAACGGTAACTGTGAGACAAAAAAAAATTCCCATTTCCCCTACTCTTAATACCTGAAGAACTTTGATCACAGACAAAGTCAATAGAAAAGAATATAATTGAAAAAAACAGTAATCGATCAGATCCCAATTTGAAGCACACATTTTTTTTTTAAATATTGCCATAACTGATTGAAATGCAGAAAACACAAAAACACAACGTAGCAGAATAAATAACAACTAAATTATCCATAAATCAAAAGGAATTAGGCCAGGGGAGAGCAATGAAAACCCGAATAATACTAGAGATTAGCAAAATCTATCAGTACATCACCAGCCCAAAACTCTAAAAGAATATCCAGATAAATCCTTATCTGCCAAAATAAGCCTTTAACAAGTCTAATGTGAATCCAAACAATCATACTCGGTCAATTCAAATGATTTAACATAAAATACCACAAACCTACCAATAACACATCACTCATAACACAGTTAAACTGAAAACATAGAAAAATGAAACCTTTAAATGAACTTCACCAACAGGCTTCCGAATTTTTGAAGGAGACTCGCTATTCCCAATCTTATGATGGTGATGGTGATTGCGGTGCTGCCTAGAAATCCTTTTCATAGACGCTTCTCCAATCACTCTCGATCCTTTCTCCGTATCTTGATTAACAACAATTTTATCAGGTCCATGGATCTTATAATAACTCAAAACCCCATCTTGCAAAGCAAACCATCGGGGCCTCCACCCTTTACCATAATTAACCCATTTGTACAAAACTCCACATGTCCCATTACCCGCTATATCGTTAATCTTCACTTCACGGCTGTGGTTGTGGGTTATATTGCTGTTTCTATTCAAATCACTGGCCAAACTTCGATCCTGCCCGGAATCCCGCGCCGACGGGGCCCGTGAGATTGCGGGATTTGGTTGACTTCTTGTCTGCGGATCGAAGGGCGGCGGTGGTGTAGAGGAAGAAGGGTGCATGTTGGAATTGGTTGGTGCTATTGACGAAACACATCAAAATGAATGCATAATCGAAAGATCAGTATAACTGGGCTGATTTTTAGGGACTTAGCGGAACCTTTTCAAGATTTGGAGAATTTATCAGGGGTTGCAAACCCAAAAAAGAAGAGGAAAGGATGAAGTGTATGGATAAAGGAAAGGTAACGAAATTGAGGGGATATGTTTGAAGAGGACATGAAAATGGATGTAGGGAGATTTCCGGTGCGAGTGAGGATTTGGAAACTGCGGGGATTGTTTTTGAATATCCGTGGAGAGAGGTAAGCGAGATTCAATTCAAATTTGCGGTTGCTTATTTAAAGGATGTCCATGTTTCTTTGGTTTGAAGTTAGGAGAATTTACTTTCGTCCATAAACATTAAGCATTTGTTACAACGGTAACAACCACGATTAAACATTTAGGGGTTGTATTAGTTATAGACTTTTATTGACTTTTAATGACTTTTATGGAGTTTAAAAGTCTAGAGGTATTCAATCCAGACTTTTATATACTCTACAAAAGTCTAATGGTATTCAAGACAGACTTTCGTAGAGTTATAAAAATTCAGGTGGTATTCAAACTTGAATTTTTACAACTATATAAAAGTCTATAGGTATCCAAAATCTCATAGACTTTTAATGACTTCTGTTGAAATCTTTAGGTACAAACTTTAATGCCCCATGTACATCCCAAAAAAGTTAAAAAATCGCCACCACTCATAGTAAAGATTTGGAATGACTTTTAATTCCTAATTACACTCATCTCTCTACTCTTTGCTATTTTAATTTCCGACACGGACACCTCCTCATTGGTTTTTCCTCCCCTGTTTTCTACATGTACCCTTCCTTTAATTCCTAATGTGCGACTCTTTCTTCAATTATAGTTTTTTTTACATCTTATTTTTTATCCAATATAATACTAATATTTAAACAAGTATTTTGATAAAATAGCAAGTTAATATGCTCAATTGTATATTAGATGATAGATTTTTAAAACGATTGTATGAGTCTATATCTATAAACAATTATAATAAATATTTTTGTAACAAAAGATATTTATAACGATATAAATTATCATGTTTAATTTAAAAAGTATGTTTTAAGAATTTTTATAGTAGTCAACTATCATCAAAAAATATTTTAAGTTTATAAAATGTTATTTAATAGAAAACTTTTGTTTTATTACACAAAATTATAGATTTCAATTATATACCAACATTAACTGAATCTTCAAGGTCGTCATCTTGAAGATGCCAAAAATTTGTTCAATATTTGCCATGCAAAAGAATTGAATATGTATTTTCACATTTTTTACTGTTAAATAAATAAAATGTGTTCACATTATTAGTAAAAAAAATTATATGTTGAAGAAATTATTTATGTTCAATTGTTAGTTCAAAGAAATCAATTATAAGTTATAAAATCTATAGAGTCTATAAAATTCTTTTGATAATTCCGTGTAATTCTATAAAAGTTATTAGAAATCTATCAATTTAATAAAAGTCCATAATTTAAAAAGGTCATTAAAAGTTGATAAAGTCAATAGAAATCTATTGAAAAAGTCTACGAGACTCTATACAAATCTTTTTGTAACTCTATGAAATTCTACAAAAGTCAATAGAAGTCTATCAACTCCATAAAAGTCAATCATTTAAAAAAGTCATTAAAAGTCAATAAAAGTCTACATTGGATACACCCCCCTTAATCATAATCAGTTAAGGTAAGTTACATGAACAATATACAGAATCAATTCAAGTCAAACATGTGCATCAGTCTTCTCCAAGCGTTTCTATCGGTCAGAATATCCTCTTCAATCCTCTTAAACTTCAAATAATTACAAAATTATTGTCACATAAGTTAAAGTAACTAAAAACATGCCATGGTTTGGTTTTTTGCTTATGTTTTTAAATGTTTTATCTTAGAGAAGCAACAATAGAAGCAAATAAATCAAATACTACAAATTGTTCTTTTGATATGAAGAGCAGATAAACAAATTCGATAACTATCTACAAACATCACCTCAGTCATGGAACAATAAAGATTTAATGAATTATATTATTTATTAACAGAAGTCTCAAATTTTTAAAATTAATTAAATTTAGTCTTAAAAGATCATGTTTTAATAAAAGTAATCTCATTAAGATATTTTTATTAATATAATCTCACATAAATTATTTTCTAACTAAATGATTCATAAACTCTTAACAAAGCTGGAAGATGGAATTAAATGGTTAATAACACTAATATAAACTATATAATTGTTATGGTTGAGTAATTTTTTGAGTCTTAATCATTGTTATGGTTAAGCGTTTTTAGACCTTTGTGGTTTAAAGGATTTTTTGATTTGGAGTGCTCCTATCACAAATCATAGTCGTTGTATCTTGGGAGACAAATTGCCAAAGTAAACCGTTAGCACCATAGCGGGACAATATTGTCTTAAGGACAGATTCCAAATCTCGCCTCGACATTTCTAATGCAAAACCATTTGTTGTTTTAGATTGATACTTTCCTAAGATACATACCCATAAAATTTTGTACCACAATCTTAAGACAATATTAGCAACAAATGGCTTCGTCGAGTGCAACAACGACTCCAGTTCATTATGGTGAAAGGCCTGAAAAGTTCAATGGGAACGATTTCAAGCGATGGCAACAAAAGATATTTTATTTGACAACCTTGGGGTTGGCAAGGTTCCTCAATGAGGATGCTCCTACTATTATGGAGAGCGAAATCGACAACCAAAAGAGGGATGCGGTTGATGCGTGGAATCAAAGCAATTTTATGTGCAAGAATCATATTGTTGTGACTTTTTTGCTATGAAGCAAAAACGATGACAATGGGGTGTTTAAACACTTCAAGAATGAGATTGT
Organism: Haberlea rhodopensis; assembly: GCA_907163345.1. Classification (NCBI taxonomy): domain Eukaryota; kingdom Viridiplantae; phylum Streptophyta; class Magnoliopsida; order Lamiales; family Gesneriaceae; genus Haberlea; species Haberlea rhodopensis. The sequence continues at coordinate 458,669 of CAJQUN010000274.1, read as the reverse complement.
AATAAAATTTAGCAAATGACTTTTGCTATGAGAAATTGTGAGTAGATTATACTTGTGTTGTCTAAGAATTTGACGCTTAAGCTTAAACCTGCAAGACTATAAAATCTTGAATTCGAGTTTCTAAGCTTTGTACGCTTAAAACACAAGTGATAAATCGAAGCCACAAATTTTGATTAGGCGTTGTAATATCTCAAATTGGTTAATTTTGAATTTCTAAGCTAGTACGCTTATAACATGAATTTGTAAGATTTAAAATCTTGAATTCAAGTTTTCTAAGTTAGTACGATTAATTTGCAAATTGTGAACCGAGTTTGAGAATATTATCCAAGTTTCAACTTTTGTAAGCAAATACGCTTAAATCCGAAATTTTCAAGAAATAAAAACTTGAATTTGGATTTGTAAGACGATAACTCTTAGAACTTGAAACACGAAAAATTTGAATGCCAGTGCACTTCGTTACTACCCAAAGTTGTGGGGTTGCAATTCTAGGATTCAATCACTTACCACATTTAGGCAAGGACAAAAACCTTGTGATTGAAGGAAAATAGAGTTTCCTACAATATTTGAAATGTGGGGGTACTTGGCTAAACTAAAAATATGAAGGCCAAAGTAAAGTCATAACAAACGCCAAATAAAAGACATGAAGAGTTTGACAAATCATGTTGTCAAATAGATTAACGAGTGTGACAAATGTGTACACATATAAGCATATGTATGCTTGTGTATTGATGATATGCTCATTGGAGAAGCAATTTAGAATTCATCAAGGAACAAAGGAAAAATGTTGACGAAACATTTTGACATTTGTGCATCAAGAATAATGCTTGGAATGAAGTTTCCAAGACACTTGAAGAATGAAATCTCAAGGATTAATTCAAGTTTCAAATTTTAAGCTTTGCACTAAAATTTCGAGTTTGCAGGAAATAGAATCTTGAACTTGTAAATTTTTAAGAATCTATGCGCTTAAATATGAATTGTGAATTAAAGTTGCATATTTCACTGGTCTCGAATTTTGTAAGAAATAACGCGTTAACAACACTTAAAGTTCGATTATGGAATATCCTAAAAGGATAAAAAGATGCAAAAGAGGTAATGTGATTACCAAAACTGAAGATATACTGTTGTGGAAAATTCTCTATGCAAAACATATAAAGCTTCTTCGGCCGAGTGGTTTTATAAGTTGTTAGAGAAAAATCACGTGCATGCAACTAAAATGTGTTGCGATATTGCTATATGTCAAAATGATCTCTAGCATAATCGTGAGTGATTATGTGAAACCGCGGATCCGCATATGAAATGGTTAATCGGGAGATCATGTGGAAGTTTATCGAGGAGAATGAGATTAAAACCCTATAATCAAAATCTCATAGTGGATACCCGACCTTGTTGACTGGAGATCCCAAGATCTAGGTTCAAAAGGGACAACTAAATTATGAGATTGTATAAACACCTTGGAGATCAATCTCCAACCCATTCCTATGATAAAGGGTGTAGCCTGCAAAAGGGGTACGATGATAGGCAAAAGGTCTTTAATGATTCCTAAGACATATTAGAATATGTTGGAGTATAGCGGGATACTCTTCTAGGAGATCACATACGTAAGTGCGAAGTGTGGCCGCTTCAATGAATGAAAAGCACTTATGAAACCAAGCGTGGTCCATGGCCGAAACGGACACAACCGTAAGAAACCAATACGAATGTTAGAATTATTATGGTGCGGGTTTAATTGTCTCATTTTACACCAACGATTAAATAGTTCAAAACTATAAGTCATTATTAAGTCAAGTAAATCTGATTGAATACTAGCCGCAAGCTATCTCTCCAGATGCCATAATAGTTCGTTAAAAGAGTTCAATTGCATACATGCATTAATTTAATTAATGTGGGAACTTGTTGGAAAACGTGCGTGTAAAAGTGAATTAAATTATGCTCGATCGATCGAGCGGACCAGAAATTTCATGCCTTTTGTGAATAGTAGCTCGATCGATCGAGCACTGTATCTGTTTTGTGAAATGGTGTGTCCATTCACGTTTAGGGTGCGTTTTTTTGGCGATATGGTGCCTCCAAATGGTGTTTTTTTGGGCATAACTCTTGACATACTATAAATAAGATATCCCTCACTTGAATTGGACATGGAATTTTGAAATTCAGATAATATTTTAAGATCAAAATTTGAGTAATTTTGTGAGTCTTCATCATTGTTATGGTTGAGCGTTTTTAGACCTTTGTGGTTTAAAGGATTTGTGATTTGGAGTGCTCCTATCACAAATCATAGTCGTTGTATCTTGTGAGACAAATTGCCAAAGTAAACCGTTAGCACCGTAGCGGGACAATATTGTCTTAAGGACAGAGATTCCAAATCTCGCCTCGACATTTCTAATACAAAGTTATTTGTTGTTTTTGATACACGCCCATAAAATTTTGTACCACAAGCACAAGTTGTGTAGTTTGGATCGAATATCCAATTTATTACATAGTACCTTATGATGTGCCGATCCCGACCCAAAGCAGTCTGTGGTATGCGATTATTAGGTGCTCGATAATTTAAAAATACTTTCTTAACAATAAAATAGTTTTAGATGAAGTTATTAAATAAAAAAAAACGATGCGTAAACATATGCATTTTTTTTCTCTTACATATATGTATGTAGATGTGTGTGTATATTGCTTATCTAATAATGAGGAAAAATCAATCGAATTTAGTCAGATCTTGCTAGATGATTTTGTGCATGAATGAAACATATGATTATCACTCATTTTCCATTGATTGTTTGAAAATATGTGGACGTCACTTTTACTATTAATCCACAAGCGCACAGTTGTCAGATTTTAGTATAGTATTTTGAAGAACAAGTTGTCGAACCCACATTAACTAATTGTAAGTACCAATAAGATGCTTTTAACTATATTTAACCTACGATAATGACTTTAATAAAATACTAATTAATTAAACTACTACTAAAGATCCAATCAAGCAAACAAAAGATAACGAGAAAATTCAACTAGAGAAGATTATCAAGACAGTTCACCAATATAATATCTGATGACACTCGAGTGAATATCCAAATATCTCTAAGGTGAAGAGTTTTCCTATTTATTCAATATACTCTTTCAAGTTATATTAAATATAATATTTACTAAACCTTATATTGACGTGCAATAAGTCACTCATGTATCCTTATTGAACAATCAATATTGCATTGGGTTCTATAAAAATTACTAGCTTTCGATTGGGTAATCTATGGCTATCACTCGTATATTTGATCTCATCTTACGATCTCAATTTGAACTTCACGACATAATTTACTAGTTTGTATTACAATATCATCTTCCGATATCAATCATAATAACTAATATCAATTCAAAGGATGATCAATTCATTATGGTGGATGATGGTGAGATGGCAGGGTGATGGAGGCTTGTGTCCTAGGTCAAAATATGTTTCAATTCTCTCTTTGGTCGACCAACATGTGCCCTTTTATATTTGAGGGGACATGTGTTAGATTCGTTGTATGATCTCTAAAAGGCAAGAATATGTGCAGATTTCCGCCTCGCAATCGATCTCGCTCCAACTCCTGATCGATCCACGCCTCGATTCTTTTATTTTTCAAAATCCTGGCACACGCGATCGATCACGAATAATAAACCGATCGATCGTGTTATGGTAAATTTTTCTTCCAATTCTCTGCCTTGTCTGATCGATTGTGATGCTTTGGCCGATCGATCGCGCCTTCAGATTTTCCCATTCTTCAAGATTTTTGATCTTCCTTTGATGTGTTGGCTCGGTTGGGTCATTTTAATATTTATTTAGCTCGTTTTCTATATTTCCTCACACTTTCACAAAGATTTCTGAAACATGCAAAATCATACCAAGAAACGTAATAGTGTTTAAGGATCATTATAAAAAGTAACAAGAAAACATAACAAGATAATTGTAAAAATGACATTTATCAATATGTACCCAAAGTTTATAAACTAAAATCAGCCACATACGATAAGATTATAATTCTTAACATCGATGTTGAATGAATAATAAATTAATACCTAATAAAGCTTGTATTAAACTATTTGTAGAAATGACTTGGGAAATTGGTGGGAATGGAAGCCACCTACAAGAATCGAGTCAGGGGTTGATGCACCTCAAGTCACTGCCCCAATGTAACATCAAGAAATCTGGGAGTGATGATGCTATACCTTCTTTGTAAAGACTGATTACACGTAACACTGTGTTGGGTTCTGAGAACCCTACTCCGAATTTTAATGTCAACATAACTTGTTCATGTCATTTCTAATAAATATATCCAGTGTGTAGTGAACACGTTATCGCTTAAAGAACGTCAACGAAAGCAAAGTTGATGACAGATTCACTCCTGGAAAAAAAAAAAAAAAGCTAGCAAAGTAATCAGCAGTTTGATCAAACATTTCAGGCCAATTAACCTGAGTCCAGCTAAGTCCGGACATAGGACTAATCTAGGCCAGGACGACAAAATAACATGCAATACTTAATAAGAAAAAGTGTGATGACCAGGGATTATAGGTGTTAATCCCGTAGTGTTAATAATCCCTAAAGTGGTTTTACGTGGCGATTTGGGATTTAATCGAGGTGTTGGGCCTTCTGGGCTCGTTTATTTGGGTAGTTGGGATCGTTGGATCCAGAGGTTGAGATTGTATTCACATTACGGTGTAAAACCTAAGAGTTGGGTTTTTAATGTGTCTCGGGATCTCGGGTGCTGGGTGAGCACCGGTAGGGGATTTTGGAGTTAGAGAGAGAGTTTTTGAAAACAGATGATTTTTAAGGAATCATGATGTATTTGTGGGGCTATTAATTTTTCGGGGTATTTTTGCTATAAATACCATTTAAACCCAAATTTTAGACATAATTTCAATTTCAGCCCCAATTCCTCCCCCTCTCTCCCGCAGCCGCGATTCCCGTCGCCCCTGCACCCCCGCCGTTTCAGGCGCTCCGCCAGCCGCCGTCCGGCCGCCGATCGGCGCGTGCGACCTACCCACGGCTTCGTCTCGACGAGGCGCTCCTTTCCCCTCTGCCAATTGAAGGTTTCGTCGCGTCCTGGAGTCGGATTTTGAGAAAGAGCGTCGATCCCCAAAAGTTAGGGTTCATCGGATTTCGTCCGATTTTGCTTCCGATTTCGTTGGGTAATCTCCCTAACCCCTTGTTCGTCTTTTTCATGTATTTCCATGCCTTTATTGTTTCGAATTTCCCCAATTTCGTAGGGATTAAATTTCGAATTATTGGGGGTTTTTGGCAAAGGTGATGATTCTTGCCATTGATGGTTTAATTCACATCTTAGGTGTATTATGATGCTTAAGTGGGATCGAATTAAGATGTTATGGTTCGAATTTGAAGAATTGTTAGGGTTCGAATTTAAAGGCTTGTTTGGGTTTCGAATTTTAGGGATTTGGATTTCAAATTTGGGGGTTTGGCATGTGGGATGATTATTCATGCTATGGATTGATTAATTGACATTTTAGATGAATTATGGTATTTAATTGGGTTCGAAATTGTGAGATTGAGGTTCGATTTTTGTAGGGCATTCTTGAACAAATTTCGATTGTCTCATTTATTTCCTTCCCTGCATGTACCCTGCCCCGGGTCTTTTAAGAGGATAATTGTCGTGTATTGACAATGTTGTGAGGGATATGGGTGTGCGTGAGCATAGGTTACATGTTCGTAAATAATGGTGAATTGTTTATCGTGTTAGCACATCATTCCTCGGGGCATGGAACTCGAGCAAGGCTTGGCTCGGACTTCGGAGATTTAAGGTACGTGCGACGTACGAGCATTACTATATATATGTGAAATGCATAAGGTATTTTTGATTGCATTGAATGTTTTGCGTATGGTTATACATATATGTTGATATAGCCAAGGAATGACCCAAATCTTGATATCGCCGCTTGTAGCGTGCGTGACACTAGAGTAGGATGACTCTTACATGATATATGGGGTACTGGGTTTATATGACTATATTATGAGACATTTGAGATGTCTAGGTTTGTAGAATCATGCATTCTTCGTAAGACATTTGAGATGTCTAGGTTCGTAGAATCATGTATTCATTATGAGACATTTGAGATGTCTAGGTTCATAGACTCATGTTTTCATTATAAGACATATGAGATGTCTAAGTATAATGGAAAGCAAGGTTATGAAATCAATATTAGATATTGATATATCTATTTTTGCATGTATATGAACTTGGAATCATTCATTCTTGATATTTGAGAATCAGGCATGCGATGTGTAAATCAATGTGTTGATTTACTGATTTATGAGATTTGATGAGTTTGATGTTGTGAGAACAGGGACAGTACACGGAATCCCGGATGAGGATGTTGCCATCCAGGGAGTATCATTTAAATTCATTAGTATTTACTTGCGTTGTAAATTATGAATTTCATTATTATGATTATGGGATTTTGTGTATTGGTATGCTCACCCCGTTGGGGGCTGTCTCTGTTGGGACAGGTGGACAGGTACATCGATGGCTATGGAGCTGAGCTCGAGCTGTTGATTTGAGGTACTCCCAGGATCGTGGTACCAGGGCTTGATGGAGCACGGTATCGTATAGAGTACCTATATATACACCTGAGGATTTATACATATTCATATTCATGATGCTCGCATGTGAGCACGATTATACTTGTATATGGATTGTATGTAAAGGCATGAGCCTTTCTCTCTTTCATTTAAGGTTGCATGCAATTAGGTTGAATTGCTAGAATGATATGAGAGTCATTGGTGTATTATGTGGGTGTTGGAACCCACTTTTGTTGACATATGTGTGGTGTCTTCCCTGGCTGGGAATCTACTTGTATTACTGCTTTCTGTTGAGTATTATGTGTTCCCTGGCCGGGAATTTTGTTATGTGTTGTACTCTGTTTTGGGATAGCTCTATTTATGGGGAGACTCTGCCCAAATTTTTGTAAAAGTTTACAATGTGAAAAGTGGCACCAAGGGGTTGGTAAAGGGCAAACATATGAGTCTTTTATTGACAGGCAATGATTAAGTATCATCAGAGCTTCCCGATTGACATTTTATAGAAAGCATGTACCACACATAGTGGTTAATACACTAATCAAGGTTTAAGGGCTTGGGGTCCTTACATTAGTGGTATCAGAGCAGTGGTTGCTCATTGGGGCTGTTAAGGGCCTAGGAAGTTATTGATAGCACATATTTATGCATGATGGCATTAATGTTGTATGACATAGCAAATTGTTTATGTGCTCTTATGATATGAAAAGTGGTATTGCTAACCATTGTGGTTGCAGGAATCGTGTGGAACACGATAGGATGACATTTATGGGGATGTCTGGCACTCCGTGTGTTATGTGCCAAGGAAGCTGGTTTTAAGAAAATCAGATAAAGGGATATTTCCGAGGTAACATGTATTTTACGTTGTCTTGTTGACACATGATGAATGCAAAGTGGTGCATTGAGGTTATGATATATGTTATTGTGCATTGTTTTTGCATATGCATGTCTTGAGTCAAAGTTATCTTAGTAAGGATTTTAATGGCTTATGCTAAAGTCCATATGAAGCGATGAAGAGTCCCGCTTATATGGAGTAGCAACGCTAAAGTCCATTGGAAGCGATGAAGAGTTCCGCTTACATGGAGTAGCAACGCTAAAGTCCAGTGGAAGCGAGGAAGAATTCCGCTTTCCTGGAGTAGCAAGAAGCATTAAAATGTACTAATGATAAGGGCTCAGGATGAAATAAGGATTTAAAGAAGGATATCATGACATTTATTTGTGAAACCATACATTCTCATAATGTGTTTTTATTATGAATTGAATGTGGATGCATAGCGTATATGGCTATTGTTGTTAACCCTGATGGTTGCAGGTTACAGGAAATATGGAGTATAAAAAGGAATGATGATTATACATTCCAGGAGTCCTGCTTATGACAGTGAGAATTTTTATACTTATGCTTGACCGCTAAAAATGTGGAGCGGGCGGGGATGCTCGCTTGCACATGGAGGCGGGGTATTCCATACGAAGCGAGGATGATATACCGCTTGTATGAAGAAGCTTATGCTTGTACCGCTAAAAATGTGGAGCGGGCGGGGATGCTCGCTTGCACATGGAGGCGGGGTATGCCATACGAAGCGAGGATGAGATACCGCTTGTATGAAGAAGCGAGGATGAGATGCCGCTTGTTAGGATGATGATTCATTCCTTTGTGATGACACGGATGATAGCGGTGATGTGTCCCGCTGTGTCGATTTATATTCATTTCTCTATGAGGACACGGTTTATAGCGATGGTTCATTCCGCTATATCTATTGGCGATGGTTCATTCCGCCAGGTGTATTTATAGCGATGGTTCATTCCGCTATATCTATTGGCGATGGTTCATTCCGCCAGGTGTATTTATAGCGATGGTTCATTCCGCTATATCTATTGGCGATGGTTCATTCCGCCAGGTGTATTTATAGCGACGGTTCATTCCGCTATATTGATTGGCGATGGTTCATTCCGCCAGGTGTATTGATAGCGATGCCTCTTTCCGCTACTATGTGGACGATGATTCATGCTCAGGTATATAGCGAGGTTTCATGCCACTTATTATATGATGAGGTGTCATGCCGTCGATTCTATAGCGAGGGATTTTGCCGCTATGTACTCAGCACAGGATTTTGCCGCCTTCGAGCGATGGGTGCTGATTACGCACTATTATTGAGCGACGGAGACAGGTATGACGCTATATTGCTAGCGATGAGGTATGAGATATTGCTATTTTATTAGCTTTATTGTAGCTGGCATGCATTGATATACATGTTTTATTATGCCTATTTTACTAGCATGGTAGTGGATGACATACGCTGATGTACATGTATCGTCACTAGTTGACAATGTTTTAGATGCCATGAGTTGGCATGTGTCGTCACGGGATGACGATGACGATGGTGTAGGAGATGTCTTATTAGACATGCATCATCGTTACGATGATCGATGCGTTGAGTATACGTATTCAGTGGTATGCCTTGGGTGCCAGTACCGAGCACAAGGTGGTGTGTGCGACACCGATGGACGTGACCCTTATACCGAGCGGGTTGCTCGAGGAATGGATGGATGCGCTGTACATGTGATTGTACCGCAGCTTACGATTGGGGGATCATTTTACGAGTGGTGATACCCTTGAGGTATGCTCGTTGGAATGGCCTTTGGCCATGTGATTTGACGACAGGAGTAATCATGGAGGAAAGTACTCGCTTTCTGTCGATGTGACATGTGGTGGACATGGTCACACCACCCTTGAGGGTGTAGGATGGGTCCTAAGGGAGTAGGATCAGGTTATGTTAAGTACATAGGGACATTGGAGTGTCCACGGTGTATCGGCATTGAGGAATGTTGGATAAAGACCCACTACTCTATTGAGTTTTTCTCCCATAGTATGTTATACCATGTGGAAACGTCCGTCTTATTGGTAGGTTTGAGGTAAACCTAAAGAGGCAGAGACTAGGTTGTCTGCCGCGTGTGTGTAGCACCATGATGGGCTTGCTAGAGCCGTTACACTGCTCGTTGGAACCAAGTTTGGCAAATCGTAAGGTGATACGATGAGGATTGTGGTGGACTCTAGTAGTCACCATGTCATTGAGGTTAAGGTTGTTCATGCCTCACTGAAACGTGTATACGTTTATGTTTAATCTTGGAGACTTGTCTGGGACAGCTCAGGATGTTGGAGTACCAACAAGAGAGTCATCAGGTTGTTATTGACTCAATCTAAAGGAACCCGTGTATTGGGATACAATGGGTGTTATTGTATCCAGTTTTTCCGAACGATGGTTCGAGACTTGTGGATCTCGAGTTCGATGGCATTTCCCTTGCGAGGAAGGAGGTAGTATTATACCTATTTGGGAATCTTGAAAGATTCGGTAAGTTGGTGCAAGTGGTGTTGATCTTGGGAATCACACCGTGTATTGTTAATCGTCGATTTTCATCCTCCACTGAGTAAGGAATGACTCAGAATTGACGGTTGTGTTTGGGGCTTAGGGATATGTGGTAGATACCCGAGCCGAGTGCATTGAGTATGCATGCGATATCAGTGCTTAGGCAGGTATACCGGTGAGTATACGGATGCCAGTTATTGATTTCCTCTCTGTTAAGCATAGAGTTATGCTATTTTTGGATGGTTAAATCTCTGATGAGAGATATGGAACACCTTGAGATTGGGAATCTCCATGGCACGATGATTGAGGGATAATCGTAAAGTTAGTTGACTCCCTTGAAGAGGGATTTTCTTGTGAGGGTTAAGGTATTTCCCTTGTTGGTGTTTTCCTTCGAGTTATGCGACAGCCTTCCCAAGTTTGGATTGTTAAATCCGAGGATTTTCAAGGGATGGCAGGATTTCGGATTGGTTGAGTGTCGCTGACGACACAAGCGTTGAGGATGCAATGGGTTTATTGCATGCCCCTTAAGAATTTTAAACTCTGCGGAGTCTCGGTTGTTATTTATGATCAGGACGTGATTCTTGGAACATCCGGAGGTGGACATCTTGTGAGATGTCTTTTGTTTTAATTTGTGGCCGTGAGTTGCCCAAATTAAGTTGCAATGAGGCGACTACTCCTTCGATGGAGGAAGTTTGAAAGTGGAAACCAGGTTTGGTATGTGTACACCGTGGTTGTACTAGTGTTTCCCCTCGTAACGATGTATGTTAGACATCGTAAGTCATAGTAAAATATCATTGGATGATATCTACGATAGAATCAAGAGCGATTCGAATCCTTGCAGTTTCAGTTGACTAACTGCTTTTGGACTGTTAGCGTTGAGTTGTGCTGACGCTCTTCGACGTTATGATGGATTTGGAAGTCTATTCCACTCCAGAGTTTGACACGAGGTCAACGTTCTTACGGTTGAGGTGTCATTCAGGATGTGTTCGTACTGTTGTATTAGATCGAAGGATGACTGTCCGATCTACAGTCGTAAGTATTGGTTGATTTGCAGTCATGAGAGGCTGACTTCTGGGATGACCCGCATCGAGGTACGTTTTACCTCTTGGGTGATATGTTGGTTTTGGTATGTCGCTCTGTTTCAGAGTTAGATGAGAGGTAAGTATCCTCGCGTTTATTAATACGATTCTGATATGGTCAGGAATCGAGGTTATGGCTTCATGTTGTTGTGTAGCCTGGGTGTTACGTGATACACCAGTGCTAATTTCGAGGACGAAATTCTTTTAGTGGGGGATATTGTGATGACCAGGGATTATAGGTGTTAATCCCGTAGTGTTAATAATCCCTAAAGTGGTTTTACGTGGCGATTTGGGATTTAATCGAGGTGTTGGGCCTTCTGGGCTCGTTTATTTGGGTAGTTGGGATCGTTGGATCCAGAGGTTGAGATTGTATTCACATTACGGTGTAAAACCTAAGAGTTGGGTTTTTAATGTGTCTCGGGATCTCGGGTGCTGGGTGAGCACCGGTAGGGGATTTTGGAGTTAGAGAGAGAGTTTTTGAAAACAGATGATTTTTAAGGAATCATGATGTATTTGTGGGGCTATTAATTTTTCGGGGTATTTTTGCTATAAATACCATTTAAACCCAAATTTTAGACATAATTTCAATTTCAGCCCCAATTCCTCCCCCTCTCTCCCGCAGCCGCGATTCCCGTCGCCCCTGCACCCCCGCCGTTTCAGGCGCTCCGCCAGCCGCCGTCCGGCCGCCGATCGGCGCGTGCGACCTACCCACGGCTTCGTCTCGACGAGGCGCTCCTTTCCCCTCTGCCAATTGAAGGTTTCGTCGCGTCCTGGAGTCGGATTTTGAGAAAGAGCGTCGATCCCCAAAAGTTAGGGTTCATCGGATTTCGTCCGATTTTGCTTCCGATTTCGTTGGGTAATCTCCCTAACCCCTTGTTCGTCTTTTTCATGTATTTCCATGCCTTTATTGTTTCGAATTTCCCCAATTTCGTAGGGATTAAATTTCGAATTATTGGGGGTTTTTGGCAAAGGTGATGATTCTTGCCATTGATGGTTTAATTCACATCTTAGGTGTATTATGATGCTTAAGTGGGATCGAATTAAGATGTTATGGTTCGAATTTGAAGAATTGTTAGGGTTCGAATTTAAAGGCTTGTTTGGGTTTCGAATTTTAGGGATTTGGATTTCAAATTTGGGGGTTTGGCATGTGGGATGATTATTCATGCTATGGATTGATTAATTGACATTTTAGATGAATTATGGTATTTAATTGGGTTCGAAATTGTGAGATTGAGGTTCGATTTTTGTAGGGCATTCTTGAACAAATTTCGATTGTCTCATTTATTTCCTTCCCTGCATGTACCCTGCCCCGGGTCTTTTAAGAGGATAATTGTCGTGTATTGACAATGTTGTGAGGGATATGGGTGTGCGTGAGCATAGGTTACATGTTCGTAAATAATGGTGAATTGTTTATCGTGTTAGCACATCATTCCTCGGGGCATGGAACTCGAGCAAGGCTTGGCTCGGACTTCGGAGATTTAAGGTACGTGCGACGTACGAGCATTACTATATATATGTGAAATGCATAAGGTATTTTTGATTGCATTGAATGTTTTGCGTATGGTTATACATATATGTTGATATAGCCAAGGAATGACCCAAATCTTGATATCGCCGCTTGTAGCGTGCGTGACACTAGAGTAGGATGACTCTTACATGATATATGGGGTACTGGGTTTATATGACTATATTATGAGACATTTGAGATGTCTAGGTTTGTAGAATCATGCATTCTTCGTAAGACATTTGAGATGTCTAGGTTCGTAGAATCATGTATTCATTATGAGACATTTGAGATGTCTAGGTTCATAGACTCATGTTTTCATTATAAGACATATGAGATGTCTAAGTATAATGGAAAGCAAGGTTATGAAATCAATATTAGATATTGATATATCTATTTTTGCATGTATATGAACTTGGAATCATTCATTCTTGATATTTGAGAATCAGGCATGCGATGTGTAAATCAATGTGTTGATTTACTGATTTATGAGATTTGATGAGTTTGATGTTGTGAGAACAGGGACAGTACACGGAATCCCGGATGAGGATGTTGCCATCCAGGGAGTATCATTTAAATTCATTAGTATTTACTTGCGTTGTAAATTATGAATTTCATTATTATGATTATGGGATTTTGTGTATTGGTATGCTCACCCCGTTGGGGGCTGTCTCTGTTGGGACAGGTGGACAGGTACATCGATGGCTATGGAGCTGAGCTCGAGCTGTTGATTTGAGGTACTCCCAGGATCGTGGTACCAGGGCTTGATGGAGCACGGTATCGTATAGAGTACCTATATATACACCTGAGGATTTATACATATTCATATTCATGATGCTCGCATGTGAGCACGATTATACTTGTATATGGATTGTATGTAAAGGCATGAGCCTTTCTCTCTTTCATTTAAGGTTGCATGCAATTAGGTTGAATTGCTAGAATGATATGAGAGTCATTGGTGTATTATGTGGGTGTTGGAACCCACTTTTGTTGACATATGTGTGGTGTCTTCCCTGGCTGGGAATCTACTTGTATTACTGCTTTCTGTTGAGTATTATGTGTTCCCTGGCCGGGAATTTTGTTATGTGTTGTACTCTGTTTTGGGATAGCTCTATTTATGGGGAGACTCTGCCCAAATTTTTGTAAAAGTTTACAATGTGAAAAGTGGCACCAAGGGGTTGGTAAAGGGCAAACATATGAGTCTTTTATTGACAGGCAATGATTAAGTATCATCAGAGCTTCCCGATTGACATTTTATAGAAAGCATGTACCACACATAGTGGTTAATACACTAATCAAGGTTTAAGGGCTTGGGGTCCTTACAAAAAGTTAGGCAAATGATCAGTTGAGTGCAACCCAATCCACTTAGCTGAGTAAAAGAAATCAATTGAGTATCAAACTCACTGATACATGCTAAGAATATTTGAGTCAGCTTTGTTGAACAGTTCAAACTTGTTGAGTGCATAACTCATCTAAACAGAAGCAGACTAGCGAATCGTCAACAGTTAAATTGTAGATAGCCAACAAGTCAAATATGAACATTGGAAAAGTAAGAAGAAAACACACAAAAAATCAGAATCATACATGTACTTTACAATGATCATATTTTTGTGTCTAAAAAACAAATCAAGTTGAAATAAATACACACACTTGGAGATTTATGAACAAAGAGTAGATGACAATGCCATACATTTTACAACTCATCGTTAGTATCTTTAGAGAGATTGATATATGGGGATCTTCGTAGATATACCAGCTTACTAGCAAGCGTGCACCAAATATACCCATCCTCGTTGAATATAATATAAGATCATATATATGGTCAAATGTGCGTCATAGACACTAAACTCTTGTATTGAGAGCTTCATTTTAACCGTCACACATGTTGTCTGGATTATGAGATAAGATTAGTTAGACTGCTAGTGAGCAGTGATGTAGCTTGAAGCTTTAGCTGGGTGAGACTTAGCTGAAGTGAGTTTATACAAGTGATTATACTGTTCAAAGTTTTCTACTGTATCATTCTATTCGATGAAATGATGGAGATGTAGAAGCTTATGCTTTGAACTTCCAGAAACAAATATGTGTGCATCTTTATTTCCGCATTACCTTTCTGTTTCTAAATGTTTTTTACTCTGGTTTTATTACTTCGCTTAATCACTGCAAAAGCATGTTAGTTTAAGTTACTTTCGCTTGGTTTATTAAATCAAACTTGATCTAATCTGTTGTTGTAAACACTTCAAGGACACGAGCTTTTGCAAACTTGAACTGGACTCAGTTGGGTAGAATTAGGGGTGGGCAAAATTTCAGTTAAACCGAATTAACCGACCGAATCGAATTATTTCCAAAAATCGGTTCGGTTAATTGGTTAATTCGGTTTTAAAATTCGGTTACGGTTTTCAATTTTACAAATCCGGTTAACCGAAATAACAGATATAATTTTAAATAATATTACATTTTTTTATATGTTTAAATATATTTTTGGGCTTTTATATGCAGTTTCTCTTGCAAAAAACGTGTTGCCCACTTGTCTAACTCCTAAACCCTAACAAGAGCATCCGAATTTAGACGTTGAATCGCTGCTTGTACTCGCTACCTTAACCCGCTATTAATGCATTATCACATATATTAGTGCATACATTAATGTCATTAGGGAATTCTTATACATGCTTCTATAGATTTGCCATGCCATCTATAAAATTTTCGACATTAATCCACTTAATGTTCAATCCTCAATACAGCTCAACTAGCCTACGTATGCACTGTACGATGCACCAATTCCATATTCTCAATTCATCATGCAATACACCATAATTAATTGCATGCAAACCATAAATGAAAAGGGAAAAGCTCATAACTTTATACAACTCATATACACATATCAAAATGCTAACACCCGAGCATTGAATAATTAATGCGTATCTATTGTATAAGCGTACTACTCAATACCAACATTGGTACCTTAGCCCTGGGAGCATTCCCAATCGACAGCCCGAACTCAACTCCGAAACTGGTGTTGTACTTGTTCACCTGTCCCAACAGAAACAGCCCCCACACGGGGTGAGCATACCAATAACATCATCTCAATAACAGCAATATCACAATTCATAATTTACAGAATATAAAGCTGTAAATTTAAAAGATACTCCATGTATAGTATTGTTATCATATGGGATCCCCCGTGTTGTTCCTGTTCTCACAATAGCCAAAACCATCACATTCCCAAAATCAGTTAATCATTACCTTAATTAACTATGCACATGCTCAAACCATTAATTCCATAACCAATTATAATTAAATCATTACACTAATGATTTACAGATATCACATATATATCAACAATGATTCCATAGTTCTATCACATCATATCCCATCGCTCGCTCAACAGTGGCGGCATTCTATCCTCTAACACGCTCAACAACGGCGGTATCATAACGGATGTTCGCTCGACAGCGACAACATCATGACCATTGCTAGCTAAATAGCGGCACCACATAATTCTCAATGCACATCAAAATGATTGTCACAACCATATATTATTCATGCACATGACAATAATATATATGGCGATCGATCGCCGGGAGGTAGAATGTTTTGGCGATCAATCGCCGGGACTTCGCGATCGATCTCCAGATGCTGAATTTTGAGATTTTGTTTCCTATTTGAAGATTTTGTGTCCAAAAACATAAAAACTCTTATCCCATTATTTAAAGAAGCATGTTGGACAAAATTTGGGACTTTTGGCTCATAATTAAACCCTACACAAGTAGCCTCCATCACCTTCATCCTCTACGAACCATCCATACACCATCAAACCATTGAAGAGGAGACGCATCGGAAGAGACGGGACGACGGAGCAACGCAAGGAGTCAACGCTTCTCGTTATTTCCGTATTTCTAACTCTAGTTCTATATTTCGATTTTATTTTGATGTTTAGAATGTTGCAAAACAAGTTTATGGATTGTTATTTGATGGAGATTGTTGGCTAGGTTTGTTGTCAAGACTTAGGGGACCATGTTTTGAACCCACAATTTTAATTAAGTTTTGATTGATTCTTACAATTCTTTGAGTTTAGTTTATTGTTGTTCATGCTTTCAATGGATTAATCATCCTTGATTGATTATTTATTGCGATTGAATTGACCATAGGAGATTGCAATACGATATAGTAAATTAAACCATGGATTTCAAGACTAAGATCGAAAGATAAAGTCAAATACATGTGTGATAGCAATAGATTTACCAAAATCAAAGGCTAGAAGTTTTCATAAATCAACATACAATATTGAGTGTTAAATAAGTGCATGATCATTGCCTTGTTGCATCTTAGTATTAGACTTGTTAACCGGACCAAGGTATAACAAGTGCATTAGAAAAACTCGTCACATTAGAACGTTTGAATTTAATTATTATAGGCGAATTGTGGGGGATTGCATGGGTGAACCGAAAGTCTTGATAATTGTCTCTATTGATTCTAATCTTTTTCGCACTTGCTTGTTGGGTTGATTATCGAGTTAATTAGTCAATCTAGTTAATAATCATCACTAATTTTTGTAGGCTAAATATAGTTAAATTAATTGAGTTTGTTAATTATTTCCTAGTTCTCATGGGTTCGACACTCATACTTTTAAAATCATTATACTAAAACTTAACACCGTGCACTTGCGGTAAGCAATCGCTACACTCGAAAATACTATTTAATATAATAGCGATCAGTATACCACAATATACTCACACTAAATTCGGTTCCTGTTCTCCCATTCCATCTCCATCCAATGAGTAATTGCACCACTTGCAACTCAGCTTGGCAACTCCCGTCCACCGATCAATACGAAATACATCCTCACAGATGTCCACATCTGTGTGTTCCAAGGAATCACATCTTGGTTTCAACACACTACCGAAAACTCCATAGAGTCTCAAAATCCCATAGAGAACATGCAAGAAAATCAATTGCATCCTCACCACTTGTGTCGATAACGACACCACATGAATTCGAATCCAGGTCATCCCTTGTTTACTCTTAGAATTAACAATTCTAATACAAGGATACTATCGAATTAGCCAGTAAAGAACTGTCTTGACCCAAAACACGACAACCTCTTGTCAAAAGAGAGTCTACCAAACCTCACAATTTAACCCTCAGAATAAATTGTCCCACCGAGATTACCAACCTCAAGGATACTGCAATCTCTTACCAGAGATTTACCAATCCAAGCATAACAGCGCTGGCCCACAATATACATACCGATATGTATACCTCGACACAAATTAACAACAATCGTCTTGGGTATCTCTAATCATACCCACAAGCCTCAAACTCATTTGTCAATCACCCAGTTATTCTCACTCAGAAGAGAAATGATTGACGAACCATCGAATGGCGTGAATTCAACATCAACACCATGCGCATCAACTCATCGAATCTTGCAAAGATTCCCAACAGGTATATCAATACCTCTTCCCTCGCAAGAAAGGTGTCATGCCTTCATGACTTTCCAATCTCAAACCACCGTTCGGATAATCTAGATACATTTATACTGAAATGTATCCCTGAACCAACACATACAAAACTGGTTTGGGATAGTGCATACTTTCCACTATTACTAATCATACTCAAACCCGTATACACGACGTATACCAATTCTAATGATGCTCCGTACTAATACCATAGTACTCAACATTTTCAAGCATTTTCCCAGAGACGTCTTCACGTACGTCTCACAAATAACGCAAAGTCATTACCCGGTCCACCACCAGTAATGCTTACCATGGTTGATTCATAATCAACTCGCAACTGATACCAACTGTTTCCACAACAATATTGTTCCAAATCTCGCCAATAGATAAAATCAATACAGTAGTGTTACCACACTAACTATATCCCACAACTCCGGTTATGCCTCACCATTGCATCCTTAATGCAAAAAATTTCAATTAGAGGTAACAATAACTTGTCAACCCTCACGTTGGTACTCCCGGCGAAGCTGAGCTGGAAGCTCCCTTGAGGTATCCCCCACCTCAACTCAAAGGCATTATAAGTGATTACACGAGTCCACTATAACCTCTCATTGTATCATCATACGATTCATTACACTCGGTTCCAGTAAGCAGTATAGTGGCTACAACAAGCTCACTATATCACTACAACAATAATTCATCTTACCTGGCTAGCAACTCGCAGCCTCCTAAGGTTTATACCAAAACCTACCAACGTATCATACGTTCAATCCCGTTATACAATACCGCACTATCAATTAGAGTAGTGGATCATCATCCAATATTTCTCTAATGCCGATACACAAGGGACATTTCAATGCCCTTACTCACTCACAATTCAATTAACCCGTTAGGATCTATTTCACATTCTCATGTGCGTGTACGACCACGTCCATCATACACCACATCGACATATGTATGTAGTTCCCTCGACAACTACATACACTACAAGTCGCTTGGACGTAGCCAACTCAACGAGTATACCCAAAGGTACCACTACTTGTAACACGTTTACCTCAATACGTGCTGCAGTACACTTATATGTACAACACGACCATTTATCCATCGAGCAAACCTGCACGGCATAATGGTCTCGTCAACCTGTGACGTCTACATGTCAACACGTGACATCCACAATATCATCGTCGACTCGTGACGGTACATATCAACACATGACATTCACAATATCTTCGTCAACTCGTGACGGGGTATGTCATCACATGACATTCACAAATTCTCATCAACTCGTGACGATATATGTCAACATTTGACATCCACAATTCCTTGTCATCTCGTGACGGTATATGTCAATATATGACATCCACATTTAGTGCTGGCGCAATGGCAATATAATATTACTCATCGCTAATACAATAGCTGCGAATCAATATTCAACGCCCAACGGCGGTATACAATCCACACTCATCGCTCAATGGCGGTATAATCCCTTGCTACGTATACAACGGCATCACATCATCGCTACGTATACAGCGGTATCACATCATCGCTACGTATACAGCGATATCACGTCGTTGCTACGTATACAGTGGTATCACATCATCGCTACGCATACATCGGTATCATCCATCGTTACGTATACAACGTCATAATCCATCGCTACGTATACAGCGGCATAAACCATCGCTATGTATACAACGGCATAATCCATCGCTACGTATACAGCGACATAAACTATCGCTACGTATACAACATCATAAACCATCGCTACGTATACAGCGGCATAAACCATTGATGCGTATATAGCGGCATAATCCATCGCTACGTATACAGCGGCATAAACCATCGCTAGTATGCAGCGGCATAAACCATCGCTACGTATACAACGGCATAATCCATCGATACATATACAGCGGCATAAAGCATCGCTACGTATACATCGGCATAAACCATCGCTACATATACATCGGCATAATCCATCGCTACGTATACAGCGGCATAATCCATCGCTACGTATGCAACGGCATAAACATGGACTCAAGAGGTGACTCACATGTATATAGCACTTTGTTCCTTTCGGACTCAAGAGATGACTCACATCACATAGAGCACTTTTTTCCTAATTCGTCGCTTCGATGTGACAGCGGCATGTGTCATCGCTTCGACACGACAGTGGCACAACATAATATCCCTCGCTTCGAATTATCATTGGCCCAATGATATCCCTCGCTTCGACACATCAGCGACCCGCGCTACGATGTGACAGCGGCAAATATCCTGATCCAGCGCTCGATAAGACATCGGCAAATATCATGTACCATAGCGGCTCAATGATATCCCTCGCTTCGACATACTAGCGACTCATGCTACAATATGACAGCGACAAATATCCTGATTCATCGCTTCTCAACATACCCGCATCAATACAATGATCACAATATGCACAATTAATACAACAATTCACAAGTCCTACTACTTTATATCAGCAGCTCAATAATATCCCTCGCTTCAAATTATCAGCGGCTCAATGATATCCCTAGCTTTGACATATCAGCGACCCGCGCTACGATATGACAGCGGCAAATATCCTGATCCATCGCTTGATAAGACAGCGGCAAATATTCTGATCCATCGCTAATCGATATACCCGTAGCAGTACAATAATTGCAATACATTCACATGCATAACAACAATATTAAGCATTTATGTATCGCGATAACAAAGCACTCTCAATGCCTGTGCACATTCACATCATCTGCTGTCACCTATTGATGACCCCACATTCTCTATCATTCTCTGTCCTCAGATAGTGCATCATGTTTCCCATTCCCTGATTTTCCTACAAAATCATATTTCTTAGCACTTATTACATAAAGTGCCAATCATTTCCATCAATACCATTCCCATTGTATTCCATACGATCATGCAACCACAATTGTTAGCATAACATCTTTCATTTATGATCTCATATCATAGATACACATATACTCATGTCTATCAACACATCCCTAGGCCGTCAACAGCCCAAAAGAGCAAACAACTGCTCTGATACCACTAATGTAAGGCCCTCGCTACCTTAACCCGCTATTAGTGTATTATCACATATACTAGTGCATACATTCTTATACATGCTTCTATAGCATTGCAATGCCATCTATAAAATTTTCGACATTAATCCACTTAATGTTCAATCCCCAATACAGCTCAACTAGCCTACGTATGCACTGTACAATGCACCAATTTTATATTCTCAATTCATCATGCAATACACCATAATCATGCAAACCATAAATGAAAAGAGAAAAGCTCACAACCTTTATACAACTCATATACACATATAAGAATGCTCACACCCGAGCATTGAATAATTAATGTGTATCTATTGTATAAGCGTACTACTCAATACCAACATTGGTACCTCAGCCCTGTGAGCATTCCCAATCGACAGCCCAAACTCAACTCCGGAACTGGTGTTGTACCTGTTCACCTGTCCCAACAGAAACAGCCCCCACACAGGGTGAGCATACCAATAACATCATCTCAATAACAACAATATCACAATTCATTATTTACAAAATATAAAGCTGTAAATTTGAAAAATACTCCATGCATAGTATCGTTATCATATGAGATCCACCGTGCTGTTCATGTTCTCACAATAGCCAAAACCATCAAATCCCAAAATTAGTTAATCATTACATTGATTAACTATGCCCATGCTCAAACCATTAATTCCATAATCAGTTATAATTAAATCATTACACTAATGATTTACATATATCACATATATCTCAACAATTATTCCACAGTTTCTACGTCATATCTCATCGCTCGCTCAACAGCTGCGGCATTCTATCCTCTCGCACGCTCTCAACAGCGGCGGTATCATAACCGATATTCGCTCAACAACGACACATCATGATCATTGCTCACTATATAGCGGCACCACAAAATTCTCAATGCACATCAAAATGATTGCGACAACCATATATTATTCATGCACATGACAATAATATATCTAACTATGCTCATATGCCATACGTACCTTATAATCCAATTAGCAAGAGCCAAGCATTGCCATTGCCCCGAGATCCCATGAATTATTTGCTAAACCCAGTTAATAACTCACAATTAATATCGTGCCCACAAACACATACCCAAGTACGCATACAACCTCCAAATACATCATCAACCATGATGATTAACCATTTAAAAGACTCGGGCGAAGCACGCATCGATTCCATAACAACCAACAATTTTTCACAATACATGGCCTCTCGATCGATCGCCAAGGTTGCTCGATCGATCGAGAGCCCCATAAATTTTATCCCAAAATTCATCTTTGCTCGATCGATCGCCCGACCTTCTCGATCGATTAGCCGCTTTGCTCGATCGATCGATCACACTGTTTATCGTAGTCAAATTCTGCTAACAACGCGCGATCGATCGAGCCCATTTTCCGATCGATCGACGAGCTCTGTAACTGCCAAAAATGGCTTTTTACAAGCTAAAACCCCCAGAAAATTAATCCCAACACCTAATACACCCAAAACCTCAACAAAGAACCATAAATCCTTCCCAAAACATAACAACCAAAAATCTCCAAAAATCCAAAAACCCATATCCAACTCTACACATGCTCAAACACTACAATATTACAATAAAAACGAAGGTAAATGCGATGGGAAGAAGATTACCAAATTATCTTCGAGAAACCTCGCTCCGAGATCGAGCCTTGCTCAATTTTGCTCCGAGAGGAAAAAGGGAGGGGAAAGGGGAAGGGAGAGGAAACGTGGGGGGGGGGGGGGGGGGGGGGGAGAGAGAGAGAGAAAAGAAATGCCAACTGATTGAACACCGAGTCTACTTGGTATATATAGTATCAAGGCTCCAAAAACCCGAGTCTCAAATACTCGCACCCTGACTCATTAAAATTCACATGCGTTCAATAATTATCTCCCATTCCCTATTTTCATTACCAATCTCAATCCAAAGCTCCTCAGATCCCAGATCCCACTACCAACACAATTTCCAAGGTTTATCACCTTAATGAGAATAAATCTCAAACCTTGGGCCCAAGGACCCCGATACCGGAATAAAATCACACTGTGATTATCTCATAATTACTACAATTAAAATCCATTAATGATCATATTCACTCCGGGATTAACAAAAAGATTTTCTGGATATCACACTGCTAGTCTGCTACGGCCTTCGCTTCCAATCCCTTCCCTAAAATAATTTTTTTGTGTCCTTCGCTGAATCGCTGGTACGACCTTTGTTTCCCTTCCGTTAATTTGTTTGTGTCCTTCTCTAAATCGCTTCTACCGCCTACGCATCATTTCACTTTTCATGTAAGGTTCAAGTTCGACATCAGTAGACAACTTCTCCATTCACTTGGCTGCTTCCCTTTATTTATATCCTAAGATTCTGCAATATGTTCATATTATTCCCTAACAGTGTTGTTAACTTGTTATTGATTTATCCTGCAATATGTTAAGATTAATTGGTACTTGTAGATGTCAATGGAAGAAAATTTATCGAATATGGATGTTGATGGTAGTTGTGTTAGCATAAAATACCCAGCAAGCCAAATGTTGGCCGGATGGGCTTTATGAGCCCTATGATCGCTTTTATTTTAAACAATTATTTCTCAGTGTAGCGATTCTACCGCAAGTGCACGGTGTCAAGTTTTAGTATAGTGATATAAAATAAAGGATGTCGAACCCACATGGACTAACGTATAAGTACCAAATAAAATTAGCAAAATTATATTTAGCCTACGAAAAAGATGATTAATTATCTAATTAAACTAAAGACTTAATAAAACTCAAAAATAGAACAACTCCTTTGTAGATGCGAAGGAATTCCGCTCAAGAAATCTATCAAGATGTTCGTTCAACTGTGTTATCGTCAATGATTTGTTTGTTAAAACAATTACTTATCAATCAATTATTAAGTTGACGGATTTCCGAATATAATCAATACACTCTCTCGAGCTATATTGAAACTGGTAATAAATTGCCACAAGTAACTCTCGTTCACTTAAACAAATTTAATACCGAATAAATCTCTATGAAAACCGTTGATCTTTAAATCTTTCAATTTAAAGTGACCACGTATGTGATTTAATCTCTCGATCTAAATCTTAAACATACAACATGAATTATTTTAGCGTATTATAATTTCATCTATCGATCTCAATTATAATTCACAACTTCAATCAAAGGTAGCTAGGCTTTAATAGCATTAAGGTTATAATTCATGACCAAAAGGATTAATTCACTCAAACACAACCAAATAAGATTCAAACACAATATTCCTTAAACTTGATAAAATAAACTAAATTAAATTCAAATCAAATTAACAAGATGTCTAATCGTCTCTCAACCTCATAAACATCAAATAAAATCTGAAAATCAAATTAACTAGAGTTTAGAAATACGATAAACGTAGGAGCAACTCCGTGCGTTGAACGATCTTTCTTCTCTCGCTTCATTCCTTGCACTTCAAAGGATTTCTTCAACCTTGTTCTTCGGAGATGAACGGCGGCTGAATATTATCAATTTAGGTCTGATAATACTCTGAATAATCCCCCAAATTTTGTGCCCTCTTACCTAATTTATAGAGGAGGGAGGATATGGAAGAGTTTCCAAAAATCAAACCAAATCAAGACTTTATTTTTCTGAAAATTCTGCGTCTCGATCGATCGGTGCATAAGTCTCGATCGATTGAGCGCCTTAAGCTTCCAGATATAAATTTTTCTGCCTCGCTCGATCGATCGAGGTGAAGCTTCTGATCGATCGAGATTTCTTCATTCTCGCTTGTCAAGATTCTGCCAATGTCGATCGATCGAGAACAAATTTCCGATCGATCGAGCTATGCATTTTTGTGTTGGCCAAAACTTCTGCCTCCTTCGATCGATCGCCCTTCTGTTCCGATCGATCGGTCATCCCAGAACTCAGATTCTTCATTTCTTGCCTTGATTTGATTCGTTTTCTTCATTCTAGTTCAATTCTTCCATTTTCACCTAGATTCCTGAAATAATCAAATATATACCAAAAAGCATAACATCTTCATGGAATCTACACGAAAATATATACAAATCAAAGCCCAAATACACGTAATAATCAACCCTATCAACTCCCCCAAACTTAGATTTGATCGTCCTTAAGCAAACATTAAGATCAAAATGCAAAGTTCATCATCAATACTTCGAATGAATTAACTTAGCAACTCAAACGTAAAAGCTCAAAAATCCCACTAACACTTCAACCATAAGTCAATCCAAAAATTAACAAGAAGTGTTTTCTCCTAAGCCAAGCAATATATCGCAAAATCGGAATGTGCGTGTGTGTTCATGTCAATCTTGAGTTTCATATATACTTTAATGCTATTAAACTCAAAGTCAAGATTACTATTAAACACTCCATAATCCTACTTTTCAAGCACTTCTCCACTAATGTAATTATTCCCTAGACTTGGATTAATAGGTCTTTTAAAGCTTGTAATTTTTGGCCTAGGTGTTTGGCTTCAAAGAAAAGATAGGAAATACAAAGAAGAGAGTATAATCATAGAAAATTCAAATTTTTAGCACACTTTGAGCTTCTCTTCTTGTTTTTCTTTTAGCCTTGGCCACTTTGGGTCTTATTTATTCAATTTTTTCTCAAGGCGTTTTGTCTATCTTTTTCTTTTCTCATTCAACAATTTTTTCAACAATAAGCTCCTCTTAAATGTAGCAACTCAAGTGCATCTAATGAGAATCGTTATACTCCCTTAGGTTCAAGATAAAAATCTTCCATTTAGGCTCAAGTAGGTGGTATAATGAGTTTGCCAAATAATGTTGAATGGGGCTAATAGTATGTTAAACATACTTCATTCTTTTATCATTTAGGCTCAAATTAGGGACTAGAGATTGATATAACATGATAAGCTTGAAAGGTTCAAATGGTCCAAAGATCGCCTAAATCATTTCCAAGTCTAGTTTATAACTATAAAATTTCGCCTCAAAGTGCTCTCAACTAGGTTCTAGAGTGTTTCAAGATCCTCAAGACAAATCATCGTTAACAAAATTTGTCCAACATATAATTCACTCAATCATGACTCAAAAGTGCTCAAAATGTTCCTCAATTTTGAAATATTAACTTAACCTAAGATATTCACAAACAGTCAAAAATCTTCAAGACTTAAGTTGAGATGGGGATTAATATCATCATGTAATACCATTGCAAGTCTAATTCATTATTTCTAAACGATGAACTCATTTTCAGGAATTTTTTATTTTTTTTTATTATGTGCCTCAAAACGACCTAATCTCATTATAGAGTAGTCATGCAAGGAAGTAACACAAGAAAACAGCAGAAACCAGTAAACACCCCCCCCCCCCCCCCAAACTTAGTACATGCATTGTCCTCAATGTATGGCAAAACAATAAGTGCAAAAGCAAAGCACATACCTCGACGACGATCGTCAGTGATCGTCGTCCTCATCATGCTCCGGCGAGGGTACTGGGTAATATGGCTCCTCAGGCTGGTATGGTTGGTACTCAGGTGGTGGTGGTTGTTGGTATGGCGGGAATGGTTGAAATTGCGGTTCAGGCGGGAACTGAATATCTGGGAAACCTTGGGCCAATGCATTGTTCCATGCACATTGGTATTGCAGGTGCTGACTTATCTGTGCTTGGCCCCACTGTAGTTCCCGTTGCAAATTTTGGATGCCCTGCTGCTCCAGGCGGAGGTCTTGGAGATCCCTGTGAAGGGAGCCCAAGGTAATCGATGAATGCTCTGCAGCGGAAGAGGAGGATGGCCCAGCATGTCTGCTGATCGAGGGCCGTGGCTCGGCCCTTCGTCGACCTGTAGGAGGTGGTGCCCTATCAACCATAATTGGTCCTTTAGGTGGTAGGAGTTCCTCATCGACTTCCCACTTCACTCCGCCTCTCTTGCACAGAGCTGTGATGGTAGATGGAAAAGGTAGTGCAGAGGTGGGTGGACTCCGGCCGATGTCACAGATGTGTTCATTGATAATATGCCCCAAATCCACCGTTTACCCTATGAGTATGGCAAATACCAGGGCAGCTCTCTCCTTGGTAACCTCAGATGTGTGGGTCGATGGCATGACCCTGGAGGCTATGAAAGAGAACCAAGCTTGTGCCTCTGGTTTCAGATATTTCTTGAGGACCAATTGAGGCTCTCCATTGTTGTTTCTTTGCCAGTCAGTCCCCTCAATACTGATTACCGATAATACCTCATCGAAATTTATCTGGTTCGTCTTGAATGCTTGGTAATCACTATTCTTTATAGATGGCATCCTGAAAATCGCATTTAATTTGAATCGATCATATTCAATATCTTTACCCCTTACAAATACAAATCCCTTGAATGTGGGTGGACTGTCCTCAAATTAGCATAGAATTCCCTCACAACAGGGACCACCGCATCAATAGGTTGTTGAATGAATTCAAACCATCCCCGTCGCCTAGCTTCTTGAATGACAGGGCATTCAAGTCGATCCAAACTCATTCCCCTTTCGCGACTGAGGGGTTTGCGGTGATAGATGGAGTACAATTCCGTCGCTATGGAATTTACACAACGCCGCTCATCATAATCTGGAGACGAAGTTGTGGCTTCGACTTGCTTTTGCTTTCTCTTTGGCGCCATTGATCAACTCACACTTCTTACTTCTTCAATCCCAACCACACAAGAATATACCAAATTTACCAACCGCAGCAAGAATTCACAAATCTTACCAACCAAATTTTCACTTCCCCAATATTTAACTATTCAACTTCCAAATTCACCAAAAACTTCAATTCTTGTATACCCAAAACAGAAATATTCACTAAATCAAGGATATGTAGAAGAGTTGAAACCGAATACCATGAAAATCTAGGTGATGTTTTGGAATTTGCTTGAGTTCATCCTTGTTGATGCAATCTCCCAATTTCAGTTGCAGATCTTCAAATCTGTTGCAAAAAGTGTGATTAGGCGAAGCTTTGAAACTTATATTGTAAGATTTGTGAGTGTGTGGGAAGATTATAGGAAGAAATTGGGGGTTAGGTAAAAGGGGCGATTTTTGCTTGGAAGAAAATTGGTAAGGTTGAGTTTTTGTTCTTTTGGGATGCTGCTGAAATTTGATATTAAAAATGAAATTTCTTGTTGCTCGATCGATCGAGAGTTTCCGCTCGATCGATCGAGCGAGACAGAAAAAATTTTCTTCTCTTTATAATCTTTCTCTATCGATCAAGGCTAATCACTCGATCGATCGACGACTCCAGAAAAAAATTTATTTTTGCAACCCATGGTCGATCGATCGAGCTTTAATCTCGATCGATCGAGCCTTCCACACCAATTTTCACCAAAAAAATTTCAATGTTCGACCCGCCCCACCAATTGGACTCATTCCATTTTTCTGCACTCGAAAATTAACGCACGGAGTTAGGCTCGAAAAATAACAAAAATGAAAATAAAAACAATTAGACTAAAAAAATGAAAAACAAAAAAGGGATAGAGGAAAGTTCTTAATTTATAGTCCCAAGCTGGACTGTCACCTCCGTCTCAGTGATCCATTTTTGCTTGCTCCTTTGGGTTTTTCACCGTATCAGTAGGTAGTGTCCCTTGAGCTCGTCCATGAATTATAGCTGCTAGTTGCCCCACTTGAACCTCCAAGTTTTTATAGATGCATCCTGATTTTGCATCCTTGTTTCAGTCGATGAAATTAACTTGGTCAAGAGCTCCTCCATACTCGGCTTGGGCACATTCCCCGGTTGTTGTTGTGGGTTCAACACGTTGTTTTGGTTGGACCATTGCAAGTTCGGATGATTTCTCCATCCCGGGTTGTAAGTATTGGAGTATGGGTTGTTGGGCTGCCTGTTTCCTACATAATTCACGGACTCATTAGACTGTATGAATGGATTACCTGCCTGGCACTCAGTGCTTGGATGATTGCTTCCACATAGTTCGCAAGTGATAACTTGAGCTTGCATTGCTGTCATGCTCATGGTATCTATCTTTTTGTTCAGCGCTTCCAACTGTGCCGAAAGAACAGTGATGTCATCAATTTGATGAACTCCAGCTGGTTTCTTTGGCACACTCCTCTCCGATTGCCATTGATAGCTGTTAAAAGCCATCTCTTCCAAGAGTTCATAAGTTGCTTCCGGTGTTTTGCGCATAATGGATCCTCCTGAGGCTGCATCAATCATAGAACGGTTAGATGAAAATAAACCGTTATAAAAAGTTTGTACCTGGAGCCAAATAAGAAGACCATGGTGTGGGCATCTCCTAAGCAAATCCTTGAAACGATCTCACGCCTCATATAATGTTTCAGGGTCATATTGCCCGTTGAAGTGATATCGTTCCTCATCTTTGCCGTTTTGGAAGGGGGGAAATATTTAGACAAAAACGCTTGCGTCATCCCCTCCCAAGTGGTAAAAGATCCTACAGGTAAAGAGTTCAACCAAGCTTTAGCTTTATCTTTTAACGAAAAGGGAAATAACCTTAACCTGATGGCGTCGTCAGAAACGCCATTATGTTTGAAAGTGTCACAAATCTCCAAGAAGTTGGAGATGTGAGCGTTCGGGGTCATCAGTGGCTACTCCCTCAAACGTCACGGAATGGTGGATCATCTGTATTATAGCTGGCTTAATCTCAAAATTGTTGGCTTGAATGGTTGGCCTCGTAATGCTTGACAATGATCCATGAAAAGCTGGTTGAGCATAATCCATCATCAATCTTGGATTCAGTGCTTCATTGTTCGCGCCCCCTTCTTGATTGTTATCAGCCATTGCTCGAGCTTCCCTTCTTTTCCTTAGACACGTACGCTCGATTTCTGGGTCGAACGGCTCGAGTGTGGGGTTGCTACTCCTCTGCATGCACCAATAAGATGACTACCTGTAAAAATAAAAATGTAGTGAAACCAACGGTCAAGAGTGACAAACAAAACAAAAACAAAAATTAATGGCTAAATTACAATTAACTAATCTCGTATGATATTATACAAATTAGTCCCCGGCAACGGCGCCAAAAACTTGATCGCTTTTATTTTAAACAATTATTTCTCAGTGTAGCGATTCTACCGCAAGTGCACGGTGTCAAGTTTTAGTATAGTGATATAAAAGAAAGGATGTCGAACCCACATGGACTAACATATAAATACCAAATAAAATTAGCAAAATTATATTTAGCCTACGAAAAAGATGATTAATTATCTAATTAAACTAAAGACTTAATAAAACTCAAAAATAGAACAACTCCTTTGAAGATGCGAAGGAATTCCGCTCAAGAAATCTATCAAGATGTTCGTTCAACTGTGTTATCGTCAATGATTTGTTTGTTAAAACAATTACTTATCAATCAATTCTTAAGGTGACAGATTTCCAAATATAATCAATACACTCTCTCGAGCTATATTGAAACTGATAATAAATTGACATAAGTAACTCTCGTTCACTTAAACCAATTTAATACCGAATAAATCTCTATGAAAACCGTTGATCTTTAAATCTTTCAATTTAAAGTGACCACGTATGTGATTTAATCTCTCGATCTAAATCTTAAACATACAACATGAATTATTTTAGCGTATTATAATTTCATCTCTTGATCTCAATTATAATTCACAAATTCAATCAAAGGTAGCTAAGCTTTGATAGCATTAAGGTTATAATTCATGAACAAAAGGATTAATTCACTCAAACACAACCAAATCAAAGATTCAAACACAATATTCCTTAAACTTGATAAAATAAACTAAATTAAATTCAAATCAAATTAACAAGATGTCTAATCGTCTCTCAACCTCATAAACATCAAATAAAATCTAAAAATCAAATTAACTAGAGTTTAGAAATACGATAAACGTAGGAGCGACTCCGTGCGTTGAACGATCTTTCTTCTCTCGCTTCCTTCCTTGCACTTCAAAGGATTTCTTCAACCTTGTTCTTCGGAGATGAACAACGGCTGGATATTATCAATTTAGGTCTGATAATACTCTGAATAATCCCCCAAATTTCGTGCCCTCTTACCTAATTTATAGAGGATGGAGGAAATGGAAGAGTTTCCAAAAATCAAACCAAATCAAGACTTTATTTTTCTGAAAATTCTGCGTCTCGATCGATCGGTGCATAAGTCTCGATCGATCGAGCGCCTTCAGCTTCTGGATATAAATTTTTCTGCCTCGCTCGATCGATCGAGGTGAAGCTTCTGATCGATCGAGATAACTTCATTCTCGCTTGTCAAGTTTCTGCCAATGTCGATCGATCGAGAACAAATTTCCGATCGATCGAGCAATGCATTTTTCTGTTGGCCAAAACTTCTGCATCCTTCGATCGATCGCCCTTCTGTTACGGTCGATTGGTCATACCAGAACTCAGATTCTTCATTTCTTGCCTTTTGATCCGTTTTCTTCATTCTAGTTCAATTCTTCCATTTTCCACCAAGATTCCTGAAATAATCGAATATATATCAAAAAACATAACGTCTTCACGGAATCTACACGAAAATATATACAAATCAAAGCCCAAATACACGTAATAATCAAGCCTATCACCCTAGCCCAATTAGCTATCTCATAAACACTATAAATATAAGGTTCACTCTAGGGTTAACCAATTCTTTTCCAATACACTCACTCTCTGAGAATAGCCGTCATCACACTAGTATTGGTGCCGGGCTTGTAGATATGGTCAGGTGGATTGGACTCGAGGATCACCGCCATCAGATTGATTTCGTTGTTAACGGTAATCTCTTTTCGTGCATTATATTTGATATATTTGCATGTTAATATATGAATCAGGCGCGATCTTTCGTCCCTGTGTCAGATCTGTTTATTGTATTTTTTCCGCTGCGTTTGGATCTGGCGCCGGGGTGCGGAAACCCAACAGTGGTATCAGAGCCAGGTTGCGCTTTGATTCATGTATTTGATAATTAATTTTTATTAGATTGTTTCCCAATACTAATCGTGTTCCGCTTTGATTCATGTATTTGATAATTAATTTTTATTAGATTGTTTCCCAATACTAATCGTGTTCGAATTTTCAAAAATTATGGAGTCCGAAAAATATAGAAAATAGATTAAAAGATGCTTTAATCGATACCCAAATTCGAATACGCCGGAAACTATTGCCACCCATCGCTGGTGAAGTACGGCAGCCGCCGGCAGTGTGCTGAGGAGCTTTAACGGCGGCACACACGACGGAGAAATTGTTCTCCGCCATCGTGCGTGCGCCTCACATAGCCTCCTGTGAACTCGCGTCGACTGGACCTTATTGCGGAGCAAGGTTGCGCAGACGTAGCAAGCAGCGGAGAAAGGTTCTCTGCCGTCCAGTGCTTGGTTTGCGAAAGGCTTCTGGATCTGGTCGCAATATATGCGAAGCTTGCAAGTTGTGAGGCGAGCGTGCGGCGGCGCGGATGAAGGGCGGTAGCGCTAGCGAAACCCTAACCCTAAATCGGATTTTGGGAAGATGAGAGCTGAACAGTAAGTGGCGGCTGGAGAATTCTAAGCAAAGCCCTAACCCTAATTTTAGGGACAATGAACAGTTAATTTTTGGAATTTTTTTTTTTGTTTTTTTGAAAATTAGCAAAAATATGTGCTTTCAATTGGTTTAATTTGGAGTCCATAAATTGTTTTGGGTCATTTTAGATGTTTATCCGGATAATATTTTTGAAATAATAAATCATAATACTTAATTTATTAAAAATATAATTTTTAATTTATTAAGTGTAAAATGTAGATTTTACAATTAGTTGAAATTTAATTAATTGAAAATTGAATGAAAATGTTTTATTTAATTTTTTAATTTTATTTTTGGCTAATATTATGATTTGAGGTAAAATAGTGATTTTACCAAGTAAATAAAAATTTAATTAATTGAAAATTAAATGAAAATGTTTCATTTAATTTATTAATTATATTTTTAATTAATATTAAATAATTAAAAATATGATTTTTAATTATGATTGAAAGGTAAAATAGTGATTTTACTAATTTATTGAAAACTAATTAATTAAAAATAAATAAAATTGTTTTATTTAATTTATTAATTTTATTTTCAATTAATGATATGATTAGTGGGAAACGATAAAATAAATTAATTATTATGATCTAATTACATGTGATGTGATTAGTACAATTACATATGATGTAATTGTTTAGTTCAATGTTTAATTACATATGATGTGATTGCATGGTGGATGATTACGGGCCTTGACCAATGTGTTTAGGTGAATGCTTAGGTTTTTATTGTTTCATTATAATTGTGATTTTGCTTATCGGGCCTGCGAGCCTGCTCTCTCTATTTTTCTCATGTATCCCACCCCAGATTTGTATCCCTATTCTCGTATTTGCACGATTTAACTGTAAAATCTTTAGAATTAGTGGGAGATCAAGATTGAAGATGGAGCACCAAGAGTCAAGATATGTATAATGGAAGCAAAAATGTAATAGGATTGCATTGCATACCTGCATCACCTTAGACAGACTTGTAATTCACGTATGGCTCACGTGGATCAATTAGGAAAAGGCAGTAATCGTCCACATTTATTTTTATTATGCATGTGATGTATGATAAATGTTTGTTTGTATGTTTTATTAGTACATATGATTGCATGAATAAAACATAGTTGCATGAATCCGGCAAACAAACAAACAGGCACTTGATGATATTTTAAAATAGAGTTAACTCGTCTTTTGAATATGATTCAAAATTTTAATATCAAACTGTGAAGGGGTCTCAAATGAGTTTGTTGCTTCCCGTCTTCCATCAACAGTTAAGCCATGAGACGCTACTTGTGTCAGGTGTCTTGTCTCACCCTCGTGGGGGGCATCTGGCATGGGAAAACTGTGTGTTTAACTGCCACTTAATTATGGACAGGGTTCTGTTAACCTTTAAGATTGCTCACCCTCGTGGGGTCTTATTGGCGGACATTACCATCCGTGGGATGGGTAAGTTTGACGTGAGAAGGCATAATTGGCCTGCCTCCGTAGGGTTATGCCAATCATGAGACAAATATTTTGGGGGTTGCATATGATGCAATTGCAAGCTACCTTTAGTATCATGAGGTCGGCTGGACCCTCGCCCGGGGCTATAATGAGCTAGTTGGACTCCAAGCCCACTAAGAAAATACGATTTTTCGTTCATTTGTCATGGGGGTGATGAATTCGAAAAAAATTTAGAGGGAGCATTCAATAACTAAAGTCCATAGTTTTTGAATTAATTAATAATTAAACGGTTTGCATATATTTTCTGTTTATTCTCAGTATTGTGATTGCCATGAATCCGATTGCATCAATTCTCGATACAAACAAAGTAACCGCACTAAATTATTCTGATTGACTATTAATTTTAAAATAGTGCTTGCTTCTAAAAGGTTGCTATGTACCCTTGGTTGGAGCCTCCTGTTGAAGTGTCTCCCCGTTCGTCTCATGAAAAGATCGCCACACTTGAGAAGTGGTGGGACGATGATCTCTCGGCTAGGTGCTATATGATAGCATCAATGTCACCAATGAGTTTCAACACAGATATGAGAAATCCGTTCACATTGCTGATATTTTCCAACACCTTCAAATGTTGTTTGGTGAACGGACGCGATTACTGAGACTCGCGATTTCAAAAGAGCTATTTTCATTTCACATGCGAGATGGGGCTTCGGTCTATGAGCATGGTGTAAGAAAAATATCTCTTGTTGAGAAATCGGAAAATCTGAATGTGACAAATCATCATTAACTGGCTGTAGATTTGATCTTATAGTCAAAATATTGGAAACTCACGAGTCCTTGATTCAAAAGGAGAAACGTGTTCTTCTTGTCGAATCTTCTACCAATGGTAGGAAGAGTTCAAGGATAAAGAAGAGGAAGGGAAATGGTTCTCAACCTCAAAAGACGAAAAAGGATATAGTAGCAACTAAGAAAGAAAAGACATCTATGTTTTCACTGCTGGTCATTGGCGCAAAATTGTAAGGAATACTTGGACTAGAAGCGTTCTAGAAAGGGTATGTTATATATTAAAATTAAATGTTTCTATTGGTTCTACTTCTTTGGTATATGATGTCAGTTGTGCTCGCATTTTTGCAAAGAGTTGCATGTGATGTGAAGAAGTAGAGAGCCCTAGGAAGGTGAAACCTACCTGAGGCTAAGCATTGTAGCAAGAGTTGTTGCAAAGGCTGTTTGAAACATTTATTTAATATAAAATCTTGAACTGGTTAGGAACTGGTATGAGCAATTATTTATTTATTCTAGATTTAATCATGAACATTGTTCCCATTTTGATAGATAATGATATTCTTTTAAATATGCGAATGTGATTTGCAGTATTTTTAAGAATGCATGTTTTATTGAATCTGGTGAACTTATGAATGATTAATATGATTATATTCAAAGAATATAAAAGGAACGATAACTTAAATCCAACATATATTTAGCATGTGCTAAATGTCCATTGAATTTGATTCATATGGACGTATGTGGAGCATTAAATGTTAGTGCAAGATGATGTTGAGTTATCTTAAAGAGAATGTGATTCTCTCTGAGTAACTCTCTAAAGTTTCATATTTGTTGAATATAATTCATACCAATGTAGTGACCAAAACTCCATATACGATATGGACTGAAAAATAATCCAAATATCGATTTGAGATTGTTCTGCTTATGTGAAGCAACCAGTGGGAGATAAGTTGGATAGTTGATCCATCTTATGTTATTTTGTAGAGATTTATATATCATTTGAAGACAAAATGTTTGTTTCGCAAGTGCAGTCTTTCTAGAGAAAATGTTTCTATTAGAAAGGAATGACAATGTAATATAACTTGAAAGGGTTCAAGAACCACAAACCACTAGAAAAGTGAAAACATGAAATTAATTGAGTCAATCATAACTTTTGAACTACACATACCAAAGAGATCTGGAAATGTTTCAAGAATTACTGATAAATTGAATTTACTCCTAGAAAGTAGTCATATTGATTTTGACCATGGATGTGATCCTAGGACTTTCAAGGAGACGATTTTGGACATCGTTCGGGATATTAGATGCTATGAAATTTGAAATAGACTCCATGTACTCTAATAAGGTATGGACCTTAGTAGATCCTCTTTGGGAATTGTTCTCATTGGCTGCAAATGGATCTACAAGCGAAAGCTTGGAGTGGATTGGAAGGTAGTGACCTTCAAAGCTTGACTGGTGGGAAACGTTTTGCTCATAGGCAAAGAGTTGTCTGTGAGAAAAATTTTCATCGGTTATGATGTTAAAGTCTGTTAGAATTTTATTAGCTATACCTTCATATTATGACTATGAGATATAACAGATTGATGTGATGACTTTTATACAAGGCAGCCATAGGGCTACACAACCATTGGGAGTGAGCAAAAGGTTTGCAAACTCCAGAGGTCCATTTATGGGCCTAAGAAGGTATCCTGAAGTTTTTCCGTTTTGATAACATCATCAAAGTGTTTGGTTTTGTTAAAAATCCGGAAGTGACATGTGTATGCAAAAGGGTTAGTGGGAGCATGGTTACATTTGTGATGCTTTAAGTTGATTATATCATGCCCATTGTGAATGGTATTGGATTAATCAATTAAAGCATGATTATCTACTAATTTCTCCATGTAAGATTGGGAGAAATACGTGCTTAGCATAAGGATCTATAGGGATAGATCTAAAGGACGCTTGCGATCTCTCAATCTACGTACATAAACACTGTGCTAAAAGGGTTTAGCATAGAATAGTCAAAAAATGGGTTACTTCATAATATGTCATAGTATTCATCTCTCGAGTCAATGGGTCTTAAGATTGATGAGGAGAGAGAAAAGATGACATTGGTACCTTATATTTTTACGTTTAATAGCATATTGTATGCTATGGTATGTACTTGGCCTGATGTATGTTCTTAGAGTAATGGGCAGACATCAGACAGATCCCGGTGAAGGTCACTGGAAAACTGTGAAAATAATCTTCAAGTTCTTATGAAGAACTTATGATATGTTCATGGTTTTTGGATCTGTAAGTGGAGAAATAAAAGTTGAAGGCTAAACTGATGCTGGTTTTTAAATTGGATGTAGATGATACCATATCGATGTTCGGATTTGTATTTAAGCTCAATGATGGTGATGTCTCTTGGAAACGTTCCAAGCAAGACACCACATTGGATTCCACCACTGAAGCTGAATACATTGCAGCATACGATGCAACAAAGAAGCAGTTTGGATAAGAAATGTCATCCAAGAGTTGGGTGTAATTTCTAGTGCAGTTGACACAGTCTCTGTGTACTGTGACAACATTTAAGCTATTATGAATATCCAAGATCTCATCAGGATCCAAACATATATTGAGAAAATAATATCTAATGAGAGAGATGGTAGACGCGACATTATTATCGAGAGATTCGCTTCAACAGAAAATATAATGAATCCACTGACAAAGCATTTACAATGATTGGTGTCTGTTAGACATCTTGAAAAGATGGTCTTAAGACACATGAGTGGTTGGCTTTGGGAAAGTGAAAGATATTGTTGTCATATATGATTAAGTAAATCAATAGTTGATTGATTGTACCTGTAATCTTATTATGACAAATCTTTGTTTGAATATTAATATATATGGCACTTCTTCATCTGTTTACCCATACATCTTGATGTATTGATGAAGTCCTTGAAGTTGCTATAGTCCATAGAATGTGGTTATGCATATGATGGTGACCATGAAATACATTCTCGACTGCGATTTCTAAATGTTCCTGGTCGATGAGCCTTCGAGAATGGGATATCGATATATGCTCGTTAGAGACTGGTATTCATGATGTGTCTAGTGTAGTGCGCCGCGTTTCATTGGCGTTTGGCTTGGAGAAGTCAGCAGACATGAATAGGTGCTCATTAGGAATGAGTTCACTGAACGACCCTACTCGGAATTCTATAAGTGGTTATCATTTGTCGAGTCATAGTTGTGCACAATTACTCCTCATGACCCAAGTCGTCGTTGAGGTCTTGACAGATAGCTGTGTACTTTGATTTATGACTGATCACATGCGGATCATAAAGTTGTTATTTTGGGTATTCAGAGATGCTGTCAGAGGCCTATGATTGTCGCTGGGGATTCACCACTGATCTTGATGAACCAGGATGTCCTATGTGTTTTTCTGTATATGATTCAAGGAATCTCTGGCCAGAGTGGGTAGTGCTTGTGGAAAAGGAGTTTTTCATATACGCACACAATGAATCATATAACGTGAAACAAATACATAGTTATTGAAATCATAAGGGGCCTCGACCAACCAATGCCCTTGATTCAATCGGGACATATTGAGTGAAAGGAATGTACTGCACGCTAACTATGGCTGACAGGTTCCCGTACGTTGCTAGTCATTTGTATCTAGGTCTCCGTGAAGCGCAGATGCTAGGCGCTACCCACGATCGGTAGGTTGTTGCTGGAATTATATTTCGGCCATTGTCTATTAAAGGAGTTTAATTGACAATGGGGCATTCAGGGTAAGCCCAAAGAAGTTGTTTGACTTCTAAAATCATAAAGGTTGTGATCCTACTACTATGATACACTTGAGCCTCGCTGGGTCACAATCAACCGGCCGCCGATCTATCGAAGAGAATTGAGACTTAAAGGTTAAGTGCTCAAATTGAGTGATTTAGTATAGATGAATTTAATTTTTGAAAGCTCCTCATTCTAGTGAAGTTTCTATATTTGAAAGTGTTTCATCTATAGAAAATTCTAAAATTAAATCATTTGATATATTTATGTTTCATAATTATGTACAATGGTTGTACATCAAGTTGTTCAATTGGATTAACTTACTTGGATTATGATTTTATTGTTTTGTGTTGGCTTTTGGGTAAGTGGGAGATTGTTAGCATAAAATACCCAGCAAGCCAAACGTTGGCCCGGTGGGCTTTATGAGCCATAGCCCAATTAGTTGTCTCAAAAACACTATAAATATAAGGTTCACTCTAGGGTTAACCAATTCTTTTTCAGTACACTCACTCTCTGAGAATAGCCGTCATCACACTAGCACTGGTGCCGGGCTTGTAGATCTGGTCAGGTCGATTGGACTCGAGGATCACCGCCATCAGATTGATTTCGCTGTTAACGGTAATCTCTTTTCGTACATTATATTTGATATATTTGCATGTTAATATATGAATCAGGCGCGATCTTTTGTCCCTGGGTCAGATCTGTTTATTGTATTATTTCCGCTGCGTTTGGATCTTGCGTCGGGGTGCGGAAAGTCGGAAACCCAACAAGTTGTTCCATACCACAACCTTCGATGGAAGCATGTGCTGATTCTAAAGCTAAGATAAGTAAGTGAAAAACAATGAAACCAAGAAGTGAGGTATGGGAACATTTTACAAAATTTATCAATGACAGTAAAGAAAATAAGGCCAAATGCAATTATTGTGAGAAGACTTTTTGTTGTGATCCATACAAGAACTGAACTGCTATTTTGAGGGCTCGCATGAACTCATGTAAAAACCACCCTCATGTTGTTGAAACAACTCAAGCACAATTAAGTTTACAACCATGTGCAAAAGGGAATGATGCGTGTTTTACTTCTTGGAAATTTGATCAAGAAGCATGTAGAAAAGCTTTAGCTAGAATGATTGTAGTTGATGAACTCTCTTTCAAATTGCAAAAGGAGAAGGGTTTAAAATTTATGGCAATGTTGTGTCCAAAGATTCGAATTCCCTCAAGATGGACGGTTGCACGCGATATTGTTGAATTATATAGAATTGAAAGAGAGAATTTGAAAAGTATGTTGTGTGCTTCATCACAAAGAGTGTGTTTGACAACATATACATGGACTTCAATTCAAAAAATCAATTACATGTGTCTAACAGTCCACTTTATCGACAAAAAATGGAAGTTGCAAAAAAGATTTCTCTGTTTTTGTCCAATTACAAGTCATAAAGGTGAATCAATTAGTTTAACCATTGAAATTTGTTTAAGGGGTTGGGGAATTGATAGAGTTTTCACTATTACAGTTGATAATGCAAGTTCCAATGATGTTGGTATCAATAATTTTAGCAGAAAGATGTCTAATTGGAGTTCTACTATTTTGAAGGGAGAATACATTCATATGAGGTGTGTAGCTCACATTATCAATTTGATTGTTGTTGATGGCTTAAAATATATAAATGAATCTGTGATGAGAGTCAGAGATGCAGTGAAATATGTTAAGCAATCCCCCTCGAGATTAAGCAAGTTCAAAGAATGTGCTAAGATTGAAAAAATCGAAAGCAAGCCTTCCTTATGTCTAGATGTATCAACAAGATGGAGTTCAACTTTTTTGATGTTGATTGTAGCTCAAAAATTTGAAAGAGCTTTTGATAGGTTTGATGAACAAGATTCATGTTTTAAAGTAGATCTTCAAATTAAAAAATGGGATGAGATGGTGAAAGACGATGGAGATGTGATATTTGGATCAGACGGAAAACCTAAAAAAGAAATGAAGACTTTTGATGGGAGGCCAACAAGTACAGATTGGAATAATGTTAGAATTTTTGCTTCTTTATTGCAAGTTTTTTATGAACTAACATTAAAAGTTTCGGGTTCATTATATGTCACTTCCAATACTTTTGCACACAAGGTCAGTTCTATTCATACTATATTGAAGGAGTGGCAAGAAAGTGGTGATTTTGGTGTTTATTCCATGGGGTTAAGAATGCAAAACAAATTTGATAAGTATTGGGGAGATTCTGAAAAGATGAATAAATTTTATATTGCGGTGATGCTTGATCCAAGACATAAATTGGATTTTGTTGAATTCATGTTGATGGAATTGTTTGGAGGTGAAAATGGTGCAAGAGTAGGAAAGACAATCAAGAAGACTTTACTTGCTTTGTAAAAGGATTATAAGGACAAAATGGAGCCTAGTACATCTAAAGTGTTGTCTATTCAAGAATCAAGTGATATTGAGCCAAAAAATTTGAGTCAAACAGATTTGAAAAGACAATCGATCCTTGCGAAGTACAAGAGACAAAAGACACAAAATTTTGGTGATGATAGTATGTCTGAGCTGGACAAGTATCTCAATGAAATTGTTGAGGAGTATTCTGATTCTTTCGACATTTTGGGATGGTGGAATCAAAATTGTCACAGATGTACTTGCTCAAATTGCTCGTGATGTGTTGGCTATTCCAATATCAACAGTCGCTTCTGAACCTGATGTCAGTACAGGTGGTCGAGTACTTGATTGTTTTAGGAGTTCATTGACTCCTATGGTTGTGGAAAGTCTTATTTGTACACAAGACTGGCTTCGTTCATGCCCAATAGCAATCAATGTTGAAGAGATTTTGGAGGATGTTGAAAATCTTGAAAGTGGTAACTTTTTATTAAAAAATATATATTTTTACCATTATAAAATACTAAATTATTTTACTTATTTGTCATCAATTGTTTTTTAGATTTTGCCAAATTTGCATTGGACTCTTCTTCTTCGTCAACACTGGAGGATCATTGAACTGCATTGGTACCAATGTTATGTTTTAAATATTTTATTTGATCTAGAATTGCATATAATTGATAATGATAACATTTTCTTTGTTTTTTGCATGCTTTGTCAACTTCTTGTTTCGATTTTATTACCAAAAGTTGGTTGCAAGTTCCAATTGTGTTGGCTAGTGTTTTGCTACTGTTTTGCTAGTGTCATGATACTGTCATGATGTTCGAATCTGTTGCAACTATGTTTGCTAGTGT
The DNA here is from genome assembly GCA_907163345.1 of Haberlea rhodopensis. Lineage (NCBI taxonomy): Eukaryota > Viridiplantae > Streptophyta > Magnoliopsida > Lamiales > Gesneriaceae > Haberlea > Haberlea rhodopensis. Next base: position 417,036 of record CAJQUN010000274.1, on the reverse strand, counting down.
TTCACTATTTTGTTAGTGTTTTGCTGGTGTTATGGTACAGTCTTGGTGTCCGAATCTGTTGCAACAATGTATGATGTCTGAATCTGTTGCAACAATGTATGCTATTGTCATTTTCTATAATTTTTTTTTTGGTTGGAACAGTTGCCTTTACAGTATGGATTAGGGAATATGGATGGTTATCTGATTTTGATATCTTGAGTCATCTGCATCAAATAAGTTATATTTGCTTTTGTTTTGTCTTAATTCATTTTAAATTTTTCAATATCATGCCTATCAGATATTCAAGTTTAGTCTTTTCACTTGCTCTAATATGAAACACTGAGTTGTGATGTAAATCCTGTAGTTTATGTGTTAATATGTTGCACGAGCCTTTGGGTAAGAAGGACTGTTGGGTAATTGCCTTAGTGGGATGATAATCGTGATCCTGCAGATTCTTGGATTTGAACTTCATAGTTGGTGCAAGTATTTTCCAACTGATTGTTCCTCTTCTTTTATCTCTCTCTCTCTCTCGTACTCAGCAGAAGGTTACTGGATCTGCTTCATATGCATTATTCCAGGTCAATCTTTCAACAAAATTATTAAAGGAAAATTTATGGATATGTGCCATTCCTCACGATGTATGCTATTGTCATTTTGTTTGTTTATAGGACTATGGTATGTGTTCGATCTCACTGTATTCAGCTCCCCTCTTGTTAACATGCATTTTGTTTATAGGACTATGGTACATGTTCGAAGAACGATTGTAGTGGACGCATCTTATGCTTTATCAAAGGCTGTTTGTTATTTGATTATTTTTGTTTTGAAGTTTGAATCAACGAAATGGACAGTAACAAGTTCGGTTAGTTCGGTCGTAACATAACCGAATTAGCCGAACAGAATAAAAAATCGGTTAAATCAGTTACCGACCGAATTAACCGATTTTTTATTCGGTTCGATTAATTTGGTTTCAAAAAATAATTCGGTCGGTTCGATTGCACTTTTAAAAATTGGTTCGGTTCGATTTGTAGAAATTCGGTTCGGTCGATAATCGAACCGACCGAATGCTAACCCCTAGGTAGAATGGCAACCCCTTAGCATCGATCAAACAAGTAATGTCAGAGTTAAAAGACTTAACCCATTTGTTTTCCAATCACACTGAAAACATTGTATTTCAAGAATCAAATTGATGGGTTGAATCCAAGAGTACACACTCTCTTTCGGGTTTTTTCGGAATTATATTGAAATTGTAGAGAGTCGTAAGCCATTATGCAAGAATTTTGACACCGCAACAATGAGACAGACACGGATGTTGGGTTTTGGAAAACCGAATAATCTTAGTTTTGATGTTAACAAAACTTGTTATTGTGTTGCTAACATATTTCATCAAGTGTGCAGTTCATAGATGATATTTTACAGCTTGATGATCTGCTAAGAAATGGCCTTGAGTTTGGTTGCTGAAATGAGAATTCAGCATCCAGTAGACCCCGAGCGCTGCTGACTAAATTGATTATATCTCATAGCTCGGATATCGAAACAAGATGATTCAGTATGGGTTGGAAAGCTAAGACAAATATCTACAAGTCATCTTTGGAAGTGAAAGACTGAACCGGACGTTAAGATGACCAAAAGGCTTCTGAAAGTCACGCCATGTGCTGCTGCATCCAGCAAACATACAGCAGGACCATCCCCTAGTATTTCAAGCATAACTCTCTCATACAAACTCAAAATCGAGCGATTCTTGATTCCGTGGAAAGCTAAGAAAAAGGGCTACAACTTTTATGAAGATCACTTTGCCCATAAATCAACGAATCAAGAGATATAACCAAGAGAACATAACAACAGATGTTGGGCAGCAGGGTACCAGCTGACCAGACCAGCTGACCAGACCAACTGGATGTGCAGACCAGCTGACCAGACCAACTGGTGACCAGTCCAGCTGACCAGACCAACTGGTGACCAGACCAGCTGACCAGACCAACTGGATGTGCAGACCAGCTGACCAGACCAACTGGTGACCAGTCCAGCTGACCAGACCAACTGGATGTGCAGACCAGCTGACCAGTCCAGCTGACCAGACCACCTGACCAGACCAACTAGATGTGCAGACCAGCTGACCAGACCAACTGGCTGTGCAGTCCAGCTGACCAGACCAACTGGCTGACCAGACCAGCTGACCAGACCAACTGGCTGACCAGACCAGCAGACTTCCAAAAATAGCCCAGAAGTAGAATATGACCGTTGCAATGTTTGAAAGCTTACCAAAACTGTCCCAACGGTTATATTCTTGTATCTAACGTATATATCATTACTTGTGGCTATATATACATGATTTGGAAGCTCAATAACAGCTGATTGAAGATCAATCCAAGCCTTCCAAAGCAAACCCACTTGGGATTCAATTGGGGAACTTCAAAGACAAAAGTTGCTAAATGAAGAGCACTCCCCAAACCTTTGGCACCACTTACCTTGCTATATCAGATCTAGTTAGAGATCATTTGTGCCATATATATTCACTCTATTCATTGTATATGAGAGCTTAATAGATGAGTGAATATCAGTGTAACGGTTGATGATTTATCACAACCGATGAGAGGTCTTTGTATGTGAGACATTAAAGAACATACATAGTTGAGTTACTAGAAGTTCTAGTTGGATGGGGAATTCCCAACTGGATCGGGTTTGTACAACGGGATTGTATAAATCAAAGTCTTCTAGTGGAATCCTTCCATGCGGTGGAAGAAGGGGAGACGTAGAAGGATTACACCACCTTCGAACTTCCATAAACAAATGCTTGTTAATTTACTTTCTTGCATATCTTTAAAATGTCTTTCAAATGTTTAATCGGTTATAGAGCGGGTTATGTCGAGTGTCTTCCGCTCGGTTTTGTAACCGAACTCGATATAATCTCTCGGTGCAATTATTTCAAGAACACGAGCTATTGAAGCTCAAGTTGGTTGGAAAGCATTTTAACCGATTTTAGACGGAAATCTTTTAAGAAAACTTTCTCATGAGCATGAAATTATTTTCATAGCATAATTTTCTAAAACTTGGTGTATGAAAATTTTTAGCATAAAAATCAATTTCATTGCATTCATTTTGCACGAAAATAATTTTAAAATCTATTTTAAATGTGCAAATTTTCGTTCAATATGTTCTAAACTCATTTTAAGTTTTATTTTGAAATTGTTTTCTAACAATTTTCGAAGCATTCAGTTTTCTGGCAGCTTGCAGCGACTTTGGGAAAAATGGCATAACTTCTTGCTCGGATGTCCAAATGACAAACCGTTTTTTGCGTTGCAAACTAGACTCATAGAGGATCGCAACGGTATAGGTCTTGCAGCCCAAACTTGTTGGGATATGCCCTAAGACAAATCATTAGATGATTTGTTTTTACGTACAATGTTTATGATTTTATGAATGGCAATTCATTATTATATATTATTCTTTTAACTGTGCAATGTGAATTAATATATATGTTAATGTCCTTAGAATAATACTGTATTATTCTTAAAGATGTCCCTAGTCAAGTATTATCATGAATAGGGATAATGATAATACGTAGAGACTAGTATGTGTTGATCGATGAATTGTTCATTGATATGAGATATCAAATCAACATATGGGTACAAGTTAGAGAACGATGTACTGGACAGACCCACCATGAGAATGCAACATGGATAGTTATATGATCGTCATATGCAATTCTCATAGTGATAATAATGTATGTAATCCTTACGACTTGTGATCATCAGAGATCCCAACATAAGGAGTTATGTATCTTGATATCGTCAAACGTTACCCGTAACAGGGTAAACTATAAAGGCGACTATTGGATACACTACGAATTATGTAGAGGGATGTTGACTGATCAGATAGGATTTGTCCCTCCTATATAACAGGAGATGTGTTTGGCCCTTGATCAAGTGAGAACTAAAATGCATGGCCATGCTCGAATGAGTCGATATGAGATATCGAGCTTATTCGTTTATTCTAGTTCTACTTGGGGATCAAGAAATAGAGATTGAATATACGAGTATGACTATTCCATGACTCGTGTTCAATCTAAACACAAAGGACAAAGGGATTAAGTTACATGGTTAATATTATCACAAGTTCTAAAGGTTATGTCGAGTCATTGACATTCTTGTAATTTGGGTAGCCTCGATGTGTTGCTAGACACCGCTCCTTGCTTGCGACATAAAATTAGATTTTATGTCACTGCCAACATTACAAGATCCTATCGGGTCGCACAAAAGATTAAATCGAGAAGGGAAATTAAATTCATGATATGAATTAAATAATAGAGAGGAGTCTTAATTGATTATCATAATGATTAAATTAAATCATGGGCTTAAGCCCATGAGGCTTTATGAAAGCCTTTAATTAATCATATATAATTTGATTGCATGGTGATTAATTAGATTAACACATCATATCATTAAAACCTAGAATTGGTGAAGCACACGGCCGCACGATAATCTTGAGCTCTCGGCTTCTTATAGCCGTGTGGTTCTTGGTGAGTTTTGAGCCATCTTTCGATTAAGAATCGAGTGTGTTTCTTGTTCCGGTTTAATAACTTGTCTAGCAACTTGTTATTAAACTATCCCTTCACCCGATTTGATCGTGTGGATACCGTTGAGACAAAACTAGACAAGTTTTGCTAGTGACTCGGAGGAGGCGTTGGACGTGGTGCAGCTCCGTGGAATCTGCTCAAACACGCTACAAGGGTGAGAATTTTGTAAACCTTTATCCGATATGAATCCCTATGTATAGATCCATTGTTCTAGTAATCCAAAATATTTTATTCCGCTGCGTTGTATGCTCTAAGGATTACTAACAGTGGTATCAGAGCCGTGTACAAGGCTCATATCGGATTTATGTGGTTAAATAGTTTAATCATATTAGAATTAATATTGCATGCTATTTAAAACTGTATGAACATATATGATATGTTAATATTTAGTTTGTGAAAATCATCGTAAAATTGTATTTGATATAATTGGCGAATAATCAAATTTATTGGGCAATATTTTCGGCCATCACCATCACAAATGACACCACGGCTAGCCACATGAGGGCTAGGGTTTTCGAACCCTTGGCTCGAGATGGCTTAGTCGTTGTGGCTAATAATTGTGCATGGAAGTGTCGAAAATTGATTAGGGTTTAGAACCCATTGGCTCGTGACGGCTAGCTCATGACGGCTAGGGTTTCGAACCCTAGTAGCTGTGCATGGGCTCGGCCATTGTCGCCTCTTATGCTAAGGTTTTGAGACGTGGATGAGTTTTGAACTCTTTGGCTCGATAATGGTTCACGCATGCATGGATTAGTAGCTTTACCACATGAGAGCAAGGTTTTTCGAACCCTTAGCTCGAGATGGTTGAGACAACCCCGTGCATGGCCTGACCATGACTCGTGGCTAACAATTTCGAACAAGATGGCTCAATGAAAACCCAAGGTGGTGCGTGGCGGCTAGGGTTTGGAACCCTAGCGCCGCCGCCGCTCGAGCTTGGCTCGGCCATGGGCTAGGGTTTCGAACCCTAGGCCCATTATTGGTCCAGCCGTGTGCTTTTGTGGTTCAAACCATGGTGGTTCGTGTCTTAGTCGCTTAAGTTCGTGGCATGTGATGTCCCGAGCGTACGATAATTTTTCAAAAATTATTTTACAGTTTTAATTAGAATTAAATTTAAAATATTTAGAATTTAATTAATTAAATGTTAATGCATGCTTTATGTGTTGTTTGAGCATGGTCCGTGGTTATAGCCCTTTGACCTATTAGATAGGATTTGTGGATGTTTGTAATATATAATACGACCTGTGTGTCGTGCCTTCTCTATTTCATTCTAAATGTAATCCCTCCCTTATGTTCCCCTCGAATGTGAATCGAGGAATTCTATATCTTGTAAATAGTGTAGTTTATTTTATTGATGGTGATCAATGAAGATGGAGCATCGTGCCGGGATGATGAGGCCATTCACAAATTGGAGCCAAAGGAAGGTGCTTGTGAAGTTACCTTAGGTTGACTCTTAGGATTTTCTCATTGGCTTGAGAGAATCGTTAGTAGGGGCTATAACCATGTCACGTTTAAATTATGTATGTTGATGCATGATTTATCTTATGTTTTAGATTGATAATTGTATTACACATATATGTAGATATGTATACAACTATATGTAGTGGACATATTTTAAATTATCAAACTAATCATGAGATCAATAAATCCCTCTAAAATATTAAGTTTTAGATGCCTTCCAAAATTAAAAGTACTCGTCAATAACTTCGATTGTACATGTGTGGGTTTGCCAAAGCAAAGCACCGTGGCAATCTTAGTAAGGCGCGAAAGGATAAAAGTGATATCCGTTATACTTTAAATTGGGTACGACTTAACTAAGTTATCTCAATAGGATTGGGAACTTAGAGGCATGGGTTGGATTATAATTCATTTGATGAATTGAACAAAGTGTTGTTCGTCCAACTATCCAAGAATTACATGTGATGTAATTGACAAAGTGTTGTCTACCTAAATAACCGAGTCTTGGGCGATTAGCCAAAGCTAACTCAAGATTAGGCGAAATATGGATCTTGGCCCACTAAAGGTTTCGAGGGTTGATATTTTTAAACAAAATAGTGGGAGTATCATTTAATATAAGACCATGTTAAATGATTAAATCATAAACTTATTTTGCATATTTATATTGTAGATATCCATGGCAACTAACAACGTTACTAGCACATTATCACTGCGATCGGTCCTTGAGAAGGACAAATTAAATGGGACAAATTTCCTAGACTGGCATAGGAACTTGAGGATAGTCCTCAAACAAGAAAAGAAACAATATGTCCTAGAGGAACCCTTACCCGCTGAGGAACCTCCCCTAACGGCTACAAGAGCCGAAAAAGATGCTTACAAGAAGCATCAAAGTGACGCACTTGATGTTGGGTGCCTTATGCTTGCAACCATGAACTCTGAGCTTCAGAAGCAACATGAGGAAATGGAGGCGTTCGATATGATCGAACACTTAAAGCAATTGTACCAACAGCAAGCAAGACAAGAGAGGTATGACGTCTCTAAGGCGTTATTTCAGTGCAGGATGGTAGAGGGAAGCCTAGTTGGAACTCATGTGCTCAAGATGATTGGGTACATTGTGAATCTGGACAAGCTGGGTTTTCCAATGGACCAAGAGTTGGCCACCGATGTGATCTTGCAATCGTTGCCTGAGAGCTTCAGTCAATTTGTAGTAAATTACAATATGACTGACATGGAAAAGACTCTACCACAATTGCTTGGTATGTTGAGAACATATGAAGCAAATACAAAGAATACTAAGGCCACAAATGTTCTTATTGTGAATAAGGGCAAAGGAAAGGCCAAAGCTAAAGGCAATAAGAAAGCAAAGAAGGTCTTTGTTAAATCTAAGCCAAAGTCTTATGCACTGAAACCAAAGGGAGGGATAGCAAAGGAAGGGAACTGTTTCCATTGCGGTGAGACCGGCCATTGGAAAAGAAACTGCAAAGTATATCTGGAGGATCTAAAGAAAGGAAGTATGACTTCCACTTCAGGTATTTTTGTTATAGAAGTCAATTTATCTACTTCTTCATCATGGGTATTAGATACTGGATGTGGATCTCACATTTGTGTAAATGTGCAGGACCTCAAAAAGAGTAGATTATTAGCGAAAGGCGAAGTTTATCTCCGAGTTGGAAATGGAGCAAGAGTTGCTGCATTAGCTATAGGAGATTATAGTTTAGCTTTACCTTCTGGTTTATCATTGATTTTAAAAGACTGTTATTTTGTGCCATCTATTACTAAAAACATAATTTCTATTTCTTGTTTAGACAAGTATGGTTTTTCATTTATAATAAATGACAACTGTTGTTCTATTTATTTAAATGATATGTTTTATGCTAGTGCACAAATGGTGAATGGTCTTTATGTATTAAATCTTGATATGCCTATCTATAACATAAATACTAAAAGGATTAAAAATAATGATTGTAATCCGACTTATCTCTGGCACTGTCGCTTGGGCCACATAAACGAGAACCGCATATCTAAACTTCATAAGGATGGAGTATTAGATTCATTTGATTTTGAATCATATGAAACATGCGAATCTTGTTTAATGGGCAAGATGACTAAAGCCCCTTTCAAGGGACATGTTGAAAGGGCAAATGTTTTATTGGGACTAATACATAGTGATGTATGTGGACCAATAAGTACACAAGCTAGAGGTGATTTTCAATACTTCGTTACATTTACTGATGACCTCAGTAGATATGGGTATGTGTACCTAATGAAGCATAAGCATGAAACCTTTGAAAAGTTCAAAGATTTCAAGAATGAAGTACAAAACCAACTTGGCAAAAGTATCAAAATCCTTCGATCAGATCGAGGAGGTGAATACTTAAGCCAAGAGTTTCATGACTATCTAAAGGAATGTGGGATAGTCCCACAACTCACTCCTCCGTATACTCCACAATGGAATGGTGTATCCGAGAGGAGAAATCGAACCTTGTTGGACATGGTTAGATCAATGATGAGTCATGCAGATCTTCGATATCGTTTTGGGGACATGCTCTAGAAACAACTATTTTCTTACTGAACCGTGTTCCATCTAAATCAGTGGAAAAGACACCATATGAGATATGGACTGGGAAGCGTCCTAGTATGTCTTTTATGAAGATTTGGGGTTGTGGCTTTCGTTAGACGTCACGCCACTAACAAACTTGGACCCAAATCTGATAAGTGTTTATTTGTGGGGTATCCTAAGGAAACGAAAGGATACTATTTCTATTATCCCACCGAGAACAAAGTAGTTGTTGCTCGGACTGGTATATTTCTTGAAAGAGAATTTATTTCTAGAAAAACCAGTGGGAGAAAATAAAACTTAGTGAAGTTCAACCACAAGAAAACACTGAACCTGAGATTGAGATGGAAACAGAGCAGGCACCGCAAGCTGTTTTGGAAGAAGCACCTGCTCAAGAGACACAAGCCCAGCGTAGGTCTGTAAGAGAACACCGGGAGCCACAGAGATATGGATTTCTTGTGACTCAACAAGGTGACTTACTACTTATTGATGAGGATGAGCCGTCATCTTATCAGCAAGCTATAATGGGCAATGATTCTGAGAAATGGCAAGAGGCCATGAAATCTGAGGTGGAATCCATGTATGCAAACCAAGTATGGACTTTGGTTGATCCACCTGAAGGGGTACGACCCATAGGGTGCAAATGGATTTTCAAGAAAAAGACCGATATGGATGGTAACGTACAAACCTATAAAGGTCGGCTGGTTGCAAAATGATTCAAACAAATTCATGGTATTGACTATGATGAAACCTTTTCACCAGTGGCCATGGTTAAATCCATAAGGATCTTACTTGCAATAGCTGCATTTCATGATTATGAAATCTGGCAGATGGATGTCAAAACAGCTTTCCTTAATGGAAATCTGCTCGAGGATGTGTACATGACACAGCCCGAGGGTTTTGTCGATCCAAAGGATACTGGAAAGATATGCAAGCTACAAAGATCCATTTATGGATTGAAGCAAACTTCTCGGAGTTGGAATCTTCGTTTTGATGATGCAATCAAAGAGTTTGGTTTTATCAAAAACGAAGATGAACCTTGTGTCTACAAGAAGGTCAGTGGGAGTGTAATCATTTTCCTAGTGTTGTATGTAGATGACATACTTCTCATTGAAAATGATATCCCTGCCTTACAATCTATAAAGATTTGGCTAGGGAACTGCTTTTCGATGAAAGACTTGGGAGAAGCCACCTATGTATTAGGAATCAAGATCTATAGAGATAGATCAAGAAGGCTTCTTGGTCTGAGTCAAAGTACATACATAGACAAAGTGCTTAAAAGGTTTAGCATGCAAGAATCAAAGAAAGGATTCGTGCCTATGACACATGGTATTTATCTCTCGAAGGAACAGTGTCCTTCAACACCAGATGAGAGACAACGCATGAGTAAGATTCCATATGCGTCAGCTATCGGATCTATCATGTACGCCATGATATGTACTCGTCCCGATGTATCGTATGCTTTGAGCATGACGAGCAGATATCAAGTTGATCCAGGTGAAGGTCACTGGATTGCTGTCAAGAACATCCTGAAGTACTTGAGAAGGACTAAGGATACATTCTTGATTTATGGAGGTGAGGAAGAGCTCAATGTAATGGGTTACACTGATGCAAGCTTCCAAACTGACAAAGATGATTTTCGATCGCAATCTGGATATGTGTATTGCCTAAATGGTGGTGCTGTGAGCTGGAAGAGTTCAAAGCAAGAAACAGAAGCCGATTCAACAACGGAAGCTGAGTATATTGTTGCCTCGGATGCAGCAAAGGAAGCTGTTTGGATGAGGAAGTTCATTTCTGAACTTGGAGTGGTGCCTAGCATTAAAGATCCGATAGAACTCTATTGTGACAACAATGGAGCGATCGCATTGGCTAAGGAACCAAGATCTCACCAAAGATCCAAGCACATACTTAGGCGTTTCCATTTCATTCGAGAAATCGTTGAAAGGGGAGATGTTAAAATATGCAAAGTACCAACAGATGATAATGTATCTGACCCATTGACGAAGCCACTGTCACAGCAGAAGCATGATCGTCATACTAGATCTCTAGGCATTAGGTATATGTCTGAGTGGTCTTAGTGCAAGTGGGAGATTTGTTGGGATATGCCCTAAGACAAATCATTAGATGGTTGTTTTTACGTACAATGTTTATGATTTTATGAATGACAATTCATTATTATATATTATTCTTTTAGCTGTGCAATGTGAATTAATATATATGTTAATGTCCTTAGAATAATATTGTATTATTCTTAAAGATGTCCCTAGTCAAGTATTATCATGAATAGGGATAATGATAATACGTAGAGACTAGTATGTGTTGATCGATGAATTGTTCATTGATATGAGATATCAAATCAACATATGGGTACATGTTAGAGAACGATGTACTGGACATAACCCACCATGATAATGCAACATGGATAGTTATATGATCGTCATATGCAATTCTCATAGTGATAATAATGTATGTAATCCTTACGACTTGTGATCATCAGAGATCCCAACATAAGGAGTTAGGTATCTTGATATCGTCAAACGTTACCCGTAACAGGGTAAACTATAAAGGCGACTATTGGATACACTACGAATTATGTAGAGGGATGTTGACTGATCGAGATAGGATTTGTCTCTCATATATAACAGGAGATGTGTTTGGCCCTTGATCAAGTGAGAACTAAAATGCATAGCCATGCTCGAATGAGTCGATATGAGATATCGAGCTTATTCGTTTATTCTAGTTCTACTTGGGGATCAAGAAATAGAGATTGAATATACGAGTATGACTATTCCATGACTCGTGTTCAATCTAAACACAAAGGACAAAGGGATTAAGTTACATGGTTAATATTATCACAAGTTCTAAAGGTTATGTCGAGTCATTGACATTCTTGTAATTTGGGTAGCCTCGATGTGTTGCTAGACACCGCTCCTTGCTTGCGACATAAAATTAGATTTTATGTCACTGCCAACATTACAAGATCCTATCGGGTCGCACAAAAGATTAAATCGAGAAGGGAAATTAAATTCATGATATGAATTAAATAATAGAGAGGAGTCTTAATTGATTATCATAATGATTAAATTAAATCATGGGCTTAAGCCCATGAGGCTTTATGAAAGCCTTTAATTAATCATATATAATTTGATTGCATGGTGATTAATTAGATTAACACATCATATCATTAAAACCTAGAATTGGTGAAGCACACGGCCGCACGATAATCTTGAGCTCTCGGCGTCTTATAGCCGTGTGGTTCTTGGTGAGTTTTGAGCCATCTTTCGATTAAGAATCGAGTGTGTTTCTTGTTCCGGTTTAATAACTTGTCTAGCAACTTGTTATTAAACTATCCCTTCACCCGATTTGATCGTGTGGATACCGTTGAGGCAAAACTAGACAAGTTTTGCTAGTGACTCGGAGGAGGCGTTGGACGTGGTGCAGCTCCGTGGAATCTGCTCAAACACGCTACAAGGGTGAGAATTTTGTAAACCTTTATCCGATATGAATCCCTATGTATAGATCCATTGTTCTAGTAATCCAAAATATTTTATTCCGCTGCGTTGTATGCTCTAAGGATTACTAACAAAACTTGCTCGAGGAAAAGCAGTTTATTAGTTCAACTTGGACTAAGTGTGCTGCCACCGCAGAAAGATGAAATGGACATTGTTGAGTTTTGTCAAGAAATTCAAATTTGTTGCCAAGTATGCTTCATCCATCATCAAAAGAGGTTATTTTTTCAAAAATTAATGTGCATTGCATTTTTTTAAATTTGTTTTAGCCTACCCCATTTGCCCCTCACTTGCTCAAATTTTCAAACCTTTTAAAATTAAGGGGGAGAGTTTAATCTCAATCCTTTAGGGGGAGTAAATTTTATTTGTCTTCCTTTTTTATTCACACAAAAAGGGGGAGAAATATGTTGTTTAAAAAATATTTTTTGTTATGCAACATTGTGCTTTAATGGTTCATATTTTTATTCAAGTTTTGTGATCATCAAAAAGGGGGAGATTGTTGGGTTTTGGAAAACCGAATAATCTTAGTTTTGATGTTAACAAAACTTGTTATTGTGTTGCTAACATATTTCATCAAGTGTGCAGTTCATAGATGATATTTTACAGCTTGATGATCTGCTAAGAAATGGCCTTGAGTTTGGTTGCTGAAATGAGAATTCAGCATCCAGTAGACCCCGAGCGCTGCTGACTAAATTGATCATATCTCATAGCTCGGATATCAAAACGAGATGATTCAGTATGGGTTGGAAAGCTAAGACAAAGATCTACAAGTCATCTTTGGAAGTGAAAGACTGAACCGGACGTTAAGATGACCAAAAGGCTTCTGACAGTCACGCCATGTGCTGCTGCATCCAGCAAACATACAGCAGGACCATCCCCTAGTATTTCAAGCATAACTCTCTCATACAAACTCGAAATCGAGCGATTCTTGATTTCGTGGAAAGCTAAGAAAAAGGGCTACAACTTTTATGAAGATCACTTTGCCCATAAATCAACGAATCAAGAGATATAACCAAGAGAACATAACAGCAGATGTTGGGCAGCAGGGTACCAGCTGACCAGACCAGCTGACCAGACCAACTGGATGTGCAGACCAGCTGACCAGACCAACTGGTGACCAGTCCAGCTGACCAGACCCACTGGTGACCAGACCAGCTGACCAGACCAACTGGATGTACAGACCAGCTGACCAGACCAACTGGTGACCAGTCCAGCTGACCAGACCAACTGGATGTGCAGACCAGCTGACCAGACCACCTGACCAGACCAACTGGATGTGCAGACCAGCTGACCATACCAACTGGTGACCAGACCAACTGGCTGTGCAGTCCAGCTGACCAGACCAACTGGCTGACCAGACCAGCTGACCAGACCAACTGGCTGACCAGACCAGCAGACTTCCAAAAATAGCCCAGAAGCAGAATATGACCATTGCAATGTTTGAAAGCTTACCAAAACTGTCCCAACGGTTATATTCTTGTATCTAACGTATATATCATTACTTGTGGCTATATATACATGATTTGGAAGCTCAATAACAGCTGATTGAAGATCAATCCAAGCCTTCCAAAGCAAACCCACTTGGGATTCAATTAGGGAACTTCAAAGACAAAAGTTGCTAAATGAAGAGCACTCCCCAAACCTTTGGCACCACTTACCTTGCTATATCAGATCTAGTTAGAGATCATTTGTGCCATATATATTCACTCTATTCATTGTATATGAGAGCTTAATAGATGAGTGAATATCATTGTAACGGTTGATGATTTAACACAACCGATGAGATGTCTTTGTATGTGAGACATTAAAGAACATACATAGTTGAGTTACTAGAAGTTCTAGTTGGATGGGGAATTCCCAACTGGATCGGGTTTGTACAACGGGTTTGTATAAATCAAAGTCTTCTAGTGGAATCCTTCCATGCGGTGGAAGAAGGGGAGTCGTAGAAGGATTACACTACCTTCGAACTTCCATAAACAAATGCTTGTTTATTTACTTTCTTGCATATCTTTAAAATGTCTTTCAAATGTTTAATCGGTTATAGAGCGGGTTATGTCGAGTGTCTTCCGCTCGGTTTTGTAACCGAACTCGATATAATCTCTCGGTGCAATTATTTCAAGAGCACGAGCTATTGAAGCTCAAGTTGGTTGAACTCGGGTGTGGAATGGCAACCCACCCCGGAATCGATCCTCACAACGGACACGATAATACAAAGTTTCAACAAAAAAATTCAGGATTTGACACGGCTGTGACATATCTATATATTTTTGTAGTATCTGCATTATATTACAAAATACTAAAATTCATATTTCTTATTTTACAACCATGTAAGAGCAATAAAAAAATATCCTTATCAAATTCAAAAGAATGTATAATAAATGTATGTCACTGAAATCATCATAGTATCACATAGACTAGCATCAAATGAAACCACACTAAGACTCCAATCGAAAAAATCTACAGAAATGTAACCAAAACCCTAGAACTTAGCCTCCGAAACAAAAAATCGAGCCAATGAACACTGACCAGATGTGAAATATGTGATTTGCAATTTCCTAGAACAATGATTCAATTAACAAAATTGAAGGCTTGTGAATTGTGATTTTAAGATTCGAAAAATGGGACAACTTCGAACAGAGGAACTCAAACAGAGAAAAATGATGGATGGAAGGTTTAGATTACGTTTTGTTTTGTTTTTAATATTTCGGACATGACAGGCTTTACAAGAGGACAAAGTGACGATGCTTACAGCGACGCATCGAGATATAACCGAGCTCCATGATGAGCGAGCTCAGGTTATGTATGGTTTCTTATTCCCAGTAATAGTATATGACTTTTAAACAAAATAAATTTACCGTGGTATGCCCCGTGTATGTTGTACTTGGGATATGATATTTTCGAGACTATGTGATAATGCTGGTTAATGTTTGCTTTATTATTTGCAAATGAAAGGCCTAACTGGAATTATATATATATATATATATATTTTGATATCAATAAATATGTATCACTTAAAAGCGAAAAAAATTTAGGGTCATTTAACAAGACATTTGAAATTAATCTTCCGTTGTTTACATAAATTAATCAATGTGTGATAATTAAACACCACATTATGATCGAGCCCTCACATTACAATGAAATTTTATTTTAGTCAAAAAAATTTAAAATTGTACAATTAACTCCCAAAAGTGTCATTTCCTGTTGAACACGCACCTTGTTCGTGTCGAGTAGCCATGTCCGATTTTTTTTTTTAATTAAGGACGCATGGCGTGTCCAACATGTGTTTCATCAGTGTCAAAGGTGTGTCGGTTCCTAAAACTGTTATACATTGCACCTAGTGATTATTAGGAGTGTTCGTGCATCATAGATAGTAAGTAACTGAACATGGCTTACTTTTGTAGAAAATGAAAACAACAAATTAATATTGTGGTTTGTTTCATTAGCTTCATTTTATGTTTTTATAAGAAACAAAATCTCTACTTGCGTTTTGAACTTACATTTCATTGTGCAGTTGAATTTGAGTTATAATACACTGAATTCATATGATGAGATCGGTTATCGACTTTTAAAATTAAATGTTTGATTTTTTAACATTTTATTGGATTATCTTATGTGATCCATTTATTGTTCTCATTGGATTATATTATATGTGGATATGTTGTACTTATAAACAAGGTTCTAAAAAGTGTGAAGCGTCAAGGTAAAATTTCAAATTTAGTACGAGATTAAATGCGAAAAATGTTTTTAGCTTTTACTATAATTTAGTTACATCAAGTCCACTAATAGATTAAATTAAAGAATACAAAAACATACAAAATTTAAGAATCAATGCATAAATTTTCAAAATTATAAAAGTCTCAAAATCATAAAATTAAAGATTCTCTACAATTATATGCTACATGGGGATAATGGCGGCAACTAGCATTTTTGTTTGTAATATTGCTGTAGATATTGTTTCATGACAATGTATCTATCAGTATTTTGATTTTATTTATGTAAATATTCAAAAATATTGTTATATGTTCTTTAAAAAATATTGCTTAATTAATTATATATAGTAAAGTGACTTGAAAAATTGAAATTTTGATTTTTCAGTATTCATTTATAATTTTTCATAAAATCAAACTGATTTAGCTTTTAAGTAAATAAAATTTAATTACATTAATAAATAAAAATTGGAAGATTACATTTTTCAACGTCCTATAGTTTGATCCAAATTTCACTTTACAACATTTAGAAAATTATGTTTACACCCTAAACTTTCATTAATCGTAACATTTTTTTATCATTTTGACACGATTTTATATTTTTATAGAATTTCAATCACCGTAGTTAATCATTGTGTTACAACGTCAAACATAAAACTCATTCATCAGTTATTATAAAATAATCTTTTTGGGTGCTAAAATTCCATTTCCCAAACTAAACAACTAGACTTGATACCTTTTTTTAAAAAAAAATTGTAACAACTATTTTAAGGGGCTCTAGGTTTGAAATATGTAGAAACAATAATGAAATTCGACGATGAATCTTCAATAGAAACAGAAAATCAAGTCAAGATGATTCAAATTGTTTCAACTAATGAAAGTTTAGGATGTAACTTTAATTTATCAAATAATAGTTATAAAGTGAAAATGGATCAAACTATATGACGTTAAATGTAATTTTCCCATAAAAAATTATTTTAAGTTGATAGAGATAATCCATATTCAAAAAGCTAGTTAAAAAAAATCAATCATAAATAAGATACACAAAACCCATATAATTCTATGAAAAAGTTTACAAGTTTATATTAAAATCTTGCAATATATATATATATATATATATGAGTCTATGAAATTTTGTACAACTCGGTAAATATTTATTTAATGAATTTTGACAACAATGCTCAAATTAAATCAGCCTAAAATGATTAATTTTTTATAATATACCACAATAAAATTCGATCAAAATTGGACATTTGCGCAGCAAAAATTGAGCAGAAAATACAAAAAAAATGAACATTACATCAGGATAAGTGAGAACATAAAGAGGCTACTCAAAAGTCTTATTTTTGTACATTATCTTGCATTTACTTGAGTACTTTCCTGCAGATAAACTTGCTAACCCTAGTGGACAGTATCAACCATGGTATGATTCCAACCTGCAAAACCATTTTATAAGCGTTCAGAAACCTCATGTGAAAGAGAGCCATAACGAAAACTCAGATTTCGCTCTTTACTGCCAATTCAGGCGCGGGTAAATGAAGATGGTTGCCGCAACTTGACCATAGTCACTCTTATGTTCATGAATTTATTTCACATGATGATCAATGAAAGTATAAAACATAAAAGCAATATTGAAGTATTATGTAGGTTGATTCCCAGTGTGAATAATATTTTTGTCCATTTAACACCATTCTAAAGTTCTTTTAATTTATGGAATATGAGACTTAACTTAGTTTAAGATAATGTAACGAAAAACGTTTCTTGAATTGGTTTATCCTAGTGCCTAAGTTCTTTACATAGTCCAGAAGAAAACATTATCCTACTTCCTCTCATTTTGCCAAAGCAGCATCAAGAAGTCGCACACCCGCATATCATTACTTAACTAAATTCAACAATTTAGCAACTTCATGAATAAAGTCCTGAACTAACTTGATAGATTGTCGTATCACAAAATGATTGCAATAGGTATTCTTAATTAAGAACAGACCAAAAAAACTTAAACTTGAACTATGTTACCATTACGCTGTCCTTCAAAGATCCTCCAGCTTTCCAAGATAACACCTTACCTGCAATAGCGGGACTATGTGTAAGGTCTTTCACCCAATCAACAGCAATCACAGCATTAGCTCAATTATTCAACACTTACAGTAAGTAGCAGATGGATATTTATTGGTCAAGCATTAATGATGAGTTGTAAGGAAGCTACTAAATTGGTTTCAGAGTGTGATAAGAAATCAAAACTCCTAAATGAACGATAAAATCTATGAAGAGAGTGTGATAAAAAATCAAAACTCCTAAATGAACGATAAAATCTATGAAGAGAAAAAGAAAACTACGAGAGAAGGAAAAAATCACCAAAGGGTTGCACAAGCTGATCAGATATCGTAGCCACCGGCATCCCCCAAAACCATAAAATCAGCAAAGCGTACGTAAGGACCTATGTAAAAACAGCAGAATTAAAATCCATAAGATCTCAATAAATGCAACATGTAGTGTTACAAAAATTCAAGCGTTATATGAGTAACCTTTGATATTGTTAAGAGCTTTCCATATGAATCAAATGATGATTTTGTATCTTTGTTGTGCAGTTCTTGATCTGCATAGTACGTCAAAACACTAGAAGCTTGAGCGTCTAATGGTAGATCATTACAGATGCAACAAAGCAAACATGAGATTAAAGAAAATGACAACATGAATCAGAGGCAGGAAAAAAGACATGAACCTCAAATGCATTAATGAAACATGAGAAATGGTCATAGCATAACAAGGTCAACTTAAAACAATTGAGATAATCATATGTTAAGTATCACAAATGAAAGTAAATCTTAGACATCAGAAAACAAAATAAATATTTAGGAGTGCAGTAACTCGACATAGCAGAAATACTGGTAAAGAAAGATTGTATGTAAAGGACTAGGTCATATAAGCTCGATGCAAAACCATAGCAGGGCCAAAAAGTGATGTTGGCATGCAGCTTGGGATTCCCTTGCATATGGAACCTCCGGAATAAACATCCAGAATCTAGGAAAAGCGGTCAAGTTATTTATCATGTTGCTTGAGATATCAGGCAGCATATAAATATGATCCCTGATCCAAATGGATCCTCATGTAAAAAAAAGCTCGTGCCCCTTACTAACACCGTATTTTCCAATGTTCAAATGCCCGAGAAATAACCAAGAAATAAGGGAAAATAAAAAGAAATAATGCTAGTGACAACAAATAAGCGGAATCAACAGTTAACTTTATGCAGATCACATGACAGCAGGACCAATTGAACGTCCCAAACTTTCCCTACTAGAAAGTTCAACAGCATTTTGTTGATTTTGTTGTATGATCAAAATTATGCTCTCTCACAAACGTGGCACTAAAATTAAGTAAAAGGCAAACTCCATCACCAATCCACATAGGAAGGTACCATGCCCAAATAGCTGAATAGTATGTCATTTTATCAAAAAGGAGTTGTTAAGAGCTTATATCAATGATTAATCCATCAAAAGCTATGTGCTTCTCAAGATGTGTCTGTCTATTACTTGTTTTGTAAAACAAAGATTTAAATTCTGATTTACATCATCCTATAATGGCTAACCAACCACAAGACTCAATAGCTCATCACTGGAAAAGAAAATAACTAGGACATAACTTTTTAAAATCCTACTTTTTGCAAGCTCTTTCTCCTTGGCTGCTGCCATCCTTCTTAGCTTTGCACATTGTGCAAATGTTGAAGGCCTGAAAAAACCAGATGATATAATTACTAAATTTTATTCCAAACACTAAACAAATACAGTAAAATTACATCTCATATCCGCTTCTCCAAGACGAAGAGAAGCCAAATTGTCAAGCAATATAACGCCCTACACTTAGTTATTCGAGATATTTTGCAATTAAATTATCCAAGAGATGCACACAAGTTTCTTGATAAAGTTCGTGGAAAAAATCACAAACTAATTTAGCAGATATCCATATCAAACAACCAACTGGACAGGGTAAAATTGTGCTCTACCCTTCACTAATTCCTCATCTTTGACAGTAACATATGAAAAGCATGCAACAAATACCTGTTAATGCACATCGAACTACATGTAAATTACGTGATGGCATAAATTTCCTAGGCTTAAGAATGCCAATACAAGGAGATATCGGTTGAGACAATGTGGGTAGAGTAGCTACATAGCACAATTGGTTAATTCCAAGTTTGGAAAAATTTCGTAATAATGAATGAATGCTTTCGTTTTAGAAGCAAAAATTACTTATTGTGATAAGGAATTAGCCTCCTAAGAAAGCATGAATGCTTTTAATTTACAACATAGAAATTCAAATACTCACTGCGACAAGGAATTAGCCTCCTTCAACAGCTGCTTGATCTCTGCTCGCAATTGAGCATCCACCTCACTCATCGATCCTTTCTATACAATAATACACAGAGATCGTAAAGACAAAACAAAAAACAAAAGCAGCACAACGCTAATTTCGCAATCAAGTTATTAAATTCGAACAAGTCTAATAATGCAAAAGTCATAATAAAATATATCCCATAACAATTTAAATTTTAAAACGAGATGTTGAAAAAAAAAACAAAGATCACCTTTTTCTTATACGATTCGAGGTATTTTGAGGCGAAGAGGAAACAGAAGACGAGGATGAAAATCACAGTGGCCGCCGCCGATTTCCCTCGCTCCGAAAGGGTTTCTTCCATATATATTCTTGAATTCCTAGAGTGGCAATTTTGGGGCTCCGATGGGAAGGAGGCATTCACAAGAAAGACATCTACTGAAAAAAGAGTTTTTGGCGGATCCGGCTATAGTTTTTGAAATACGCAGATTACTTCGTGTGGTTTAAAAATAGATATTTTATCCTTTTATGATTTACAAAATAGATAGTTTATCCCAAATAGTTTAAAAATAGGCATTTTACCATCTTGTGATTTGTGAAAATATGTATTTTACTTCTTTATGGTTTATAAAATAGATAGTTTACCCCCTATATGTAAGGTGTATTTTACACCTATTCACAAATTATAAGAGGGTAAAATGTCTATTTTCACAAACCACAATGGATAAAATGCCTATTTTCAAACCACATTGAAGTAATTTGCATATTTAGCAAACCACAAGGGGGTTATTTGCCACTGGCTCCTGAAAAAACTTCATATTCCATTTCCTTTATAATCTTTTCTTTTTCAACATTTATCCACAATGGATAAAATGCCTATTTTCAAACCACCGGAGGTAAACTGGCCATTTTGTAAATCACAAGGGGGTAAAATGTCCATTTCAAACCACATTGAAGTAATTTGCATATTTAGCAAACCACAAAGAGGTTAGTTGTCACTGACTCCTGAAAAAATTCATATTCCATTTCCTTTATAATCTTTTCTTTTTCAACATTTATTTTTTTATTTTGGGGTAATTTTTAATTTTATAAGTAAAATATTTTTTTTTAATAACTAAATATTTAAGCATAATAATTTTGGTCTCGTTGGTGATAAAATTAATAAAATTTAAAATAATGGAGAAGAAAAATAGATTTAAAAAAATAAAAATGGTGAAAATTTTATAAAGTATGAAGTTGAAATTTTTTAGAAACAATTAAAAGAAATAGTAAAGATATATCTTTCAATGTCTAAAGAAAGAAACTCTATTTAACGGATTTCTTCCTATACCAATAAATTTCATTGGACCCATAAATTATATATTGAAAGAATCGATTGTGTCTTCCAATATCAATACGTTGATTGTATATTTGTACTTAAATTTTTTTAATTAAAAAAATCAAAAAATATAAACCTTATTTTGACAATTCTAAAATCCAGAAATGTAATTATATAAAAATGGGTGAACTTCATATAGACCCCCTCTGATTTTCTTAATTATCGAGCATTTCTAGTTTGAATAATAACATCTACATCTCCTATAGTAGGTATTTTTATGTTAAATCATATGGGAAGTAGTTGTAATTGTTCTTATATATTTATAAAATAGAGGGGGTGTTATTATAATACATCTATTTTATAAGGGAGACATATATAATTGTTCAAACTATGAGAAAAAATTTGTAAAACAGTTATTCTATAACTGAGACATACATAATTATCCTTATAAAAATTTGGTATTGTTATGTGACCGAAATCTAGATCCAACGACCATATATTCCCGTCAACAGCGGGAAACCATACATCGAAGGGTCAAGGATCACATATCAATATCCACCTTTAGATCACCCATCGACGGTCCAAATCAAATCTAGATGATCCCCAGAAGTTACCCTTTCTCGTACATATAAATATCCGCTTTATCACAGTAGATCCGAGCCGCTCTGAACTATTCAATAACGGCTCTCTCTCTCTTCGAATTCAATTTAAACATACGCCCCTACTGCTTATCCTGTGCACCGCCGGAGATGGAACCCTTACCGGAGTGTATGATGAGTAATATTTCGAGGTATAGGAAGTGGATAGAGTAGCCGGGGAGGGGAGAATATTGAGCGGCTGAGATTGAATTGTGGGAAAGCATTTGCGAAATGGACGGTCAGAAGAGCCCGGTTAAGCTTACGAGGACGAATTCTTCACTTCTCCGGTCGTCTTCTACCATTAGGTCGTCGATTCAGAGCTTATCTTCGGTCAGCGAGATCTCGCCTGATCAAGAAATGGAGGATCTCGAAGAGCAGAAGCCGCACAGAAAACCCGGATCCCCGCCTGTTCGACCGTGTTCGAGGTCCGGAAAGGGTAGCCTGGCGCCGGTTCTCGCTATAATTATGCTCTCTGGTTACACCATCTTCGCCTTTTCGTACAGGGAAGACATACCCGCCTCGGAGAATCTACTGCTGGTTCTGATTTTCGTTGGGATTTTACTGCTTTTCGTGTCCAGGAAAAGGGCGTCGATTCGCCATAATTTTACCATTTTCAAGAATTTGTTTGATGAGTATGGTAAAAGAGTTGGCTTTTCTTGTTTCGCCTCCAAGAGCCAGGCTAAACCGGTGCAATGGTTCATTGGAGAGGCGAACTTCGAGGAAACGGAGATGAAACAGTGTGAAAAGGAGAAAGTTATTAGAGAAGGTGTGGAATTTTACAGCAATGGAGATTTCTATGAAGGGGAATTCCACAAGGGGAAGTGCAATGGCAACGGAGTGTACAATTACTTTGTGAATGGGAGATATGAAGGAGATTGGGTTGATGGGAGGTATGATGGATATGGGATTGAGAGCTGGGCGATGGGGAGTAGATACAGAGGGCAGTATAAGCTTGGATTGAGGCATGGCTATGGAGTTTATAAGTTTTACACAGGGGATACTTATTCTGGAGAGTGGTGTAATGGGCAGAGTAATGGAGTTGGAGAGCAGACTTGTGCTGATGGGAGCTTTTACGTTGGGGAGTTCAAGTGTGGGGTTAAACATGGACTTGGCCTTTACTATTTCAGGTCACTTCTATTATTTTCTTAGTTTGATTTTGTGATTTTTCTTAATCTTTTCTTGGATTTGATGTTTGAAGTTGATGTGTGTGTGGATTGGTCTGTTCTTGATGTCATGTTTGTTTTTGCTTGGTGTTGTTTATGGTTCTGTAGATAAAGATCAGTTTCGTTTTCTCGGACGCTTCGATGTTCTTGTTTTGGAAGAGATTGCTTTTTTTTTTAACTCAGTTTCGGACTTTCGGTCTTGTCTAAACTGGTTGAACTTAGTTCCTGGATTTCATTTAATCGACCTTGTTGTATCTTTTATGGACTAAAGTGTCTCGTTGATAGGGTATTTGTACTTCTGTGAAGTAGTAACTTGTAGATCTTGTAGCTTAAAGTGAAAGTTGTATTTTGATTCTAATTTTGATTGGAACTTCCTAAATAAGGTTAGTACAAAGTCAACCTTTCCTGTTGAGTAGTTATTCTATTCTTTGTGACTGATACTAGTGAATGGATTATAGCTTAAGAAACATTATCCCTTTTTTAAAAAAAATGATCTGTTTCTGTCCTTTGTTTATGTGTCGAAGGAACTTAACTTACTGCGATTATTTCAATTGTTTTGCAGAAATGGAGATAGATACACAGGAGAATATTTTAACGATAAAATCCATGGTTTTGGGGTCTATCACTTTGGCAATTGTCATCGTTATGAAGGGTCATGGCACGAAGGCCGCAAGCAAGGTTATGGCATGTATACCTTCCGAAATAGTGAGACCAAATGTGGAGAATGGGATGGTGGCAATCTAAAGACCCCTCTTCCCCCTTTAGCCGATGCAGTTTTTCGAGCAGTTCAGGTGACAGATTCTCATTGATGCATATGATTCATTTGCATCAACCTTATGGTTTGAAGAATGTTTCTCCAATTTATTTTTTTTAATATTCTTGAACCTCTCTGCAGGCTGCTAGAAAAACAGCAGAAAACGCAATTCACCTCCGATGTGTGAATGAACAAGTGAACAAAGCCGTGATTTCTGCAAACAGGGCTGCCACTGCAGCAAGAGTCGCTGCTGTCAAAGCAGTTCAGAATAGGATTGATGGAAAATTTTGCGAAACTAACTTTTAGCATAACTAGCATTGTTGGTTAGTGTAAATTTTACTAAATCACCACGTGAAATCGGATGAACACGAACACCCCGGTTAAAGCTAAAAAGCTTTCCGGTGCTCCAAAGTTTGTTTAGGTGTGTTTAGTTTACACTGTAATTGTACATAGACCCTACGTAAATCAATGGAAAATTGATTTTTAGCAAAGGCTCTCTTTTTGCATCACTCCAAATGCATGTTGTTTTCCCCTGGTGGGGTTAAACCACGAGGCCGGTGAATCATTATGTTGTGCTCTGCAATAATAAGTCCATGCCATTGACCCCATCTTGTCTCTCACATCATCTAGTATTATCCCAGAGTGGAGTCTTGCAGAATAATGCAGGGTGATAAGGTGATCTCATCCTTCAAACCACTTTTATTTCCTTTTTATTTTGTTTGTAATTTCTTATATTCTATAAAAATGTAAGTTTCGCGCTTAAGTTAACCACTCCCCCCAAATTCTTCGATCCAGCTGGTATTATCGGCGTTATAAGTGATAATGCTGTGCCATTCTGAACCTGCAATGAGTTATAATCTTATAGGCATTCGCTATTTAATGTACCCCAAACTGAATTATCTTTCTGTTAATCATCGAAAGGAGAAGGGACGATGGAAATCTGGAGTTGTATATTGTTGTTCATTGGTTATTTTGTATTTGTGGAGCAAGTTCTGTGTGGTGAATTGTTCATTTCCATTTCATGCACTGTTATTTTTTTCCTCTATCTCCATTGCTTTCTCTATGAGCAAACTTGCATGCCCTGTTTGGTCATACATGCAATGATGCAAATAGGAAAATTCTAACTTTGCAAGTTGGTTATAAAATAATATTTAGATTTTAAGCCTTTCAACTTAGACTACCTCAAATAGAATTGGTATTTATGGATCGTTTCACTCTTTCTTGCATGTGTGCAATTGCGATTTGGAGGACAATTCAATTACTTGTGGGTTTTGAGATTCTGTTTCGACTCTTAAAAAAAATATATCTTTTATTTCTCTATCCAAAACCTTATGCTAAGAGTCTAGGAGAGAACAATACATATAACATTATGTTATGCCATATGGCTTTTGAGCAAGTTTTTAGCTCCACCAAGCTCGTAGATATATATGTTTAAAGTCGCAATAACCTATTTTTGCTGGGAAAATACATTAAAACGTTCCTATTGTTTGGACATGTTCTAGGTTCAGTCCGTAAAGTTTTCAGTGGCTTGATTTAGTCCCTAAAATTCTAAAAAAATTCTCAATTCAGTCCCGACGTAAAATAAGCCGTAAGAAGCAAACATAAATAGACTAAATAGTGAATATTTTAAAATTTTAGTAACTACATTGGAAACAAACCAATCTCGGTTTAGACCCTAAATATTCCTGAATTAGCCACTCTCTGTTCGCTTTTTACGGCCAACTTAACTCGATGACTGAACCTGTAATTTTTTAAAAAAATTTAGGTCACTAAAAACTTTATGAAATGAACTGGAATGAATCCATAATATAGAGATGTTTTAACGTATTATCCCATTTTTGCCGTTGCATAAAATTGTTCTTTGTAAATACATAAGATGGCTTCATTAAAATCTAATGTGCCCCTCTAGTTTTCAAGCTATGATTGACAACATGCAATAGTGGTTGGTAGGGTTTCTTATTATGATATCCCATGCATGCTTGAATCTTGATCCACAATCTCTGTTTCATTTTACTTTTTTATTAGGCAAAAAGGCACCAACTTTTTCTTATTTTCTATTTTCAAATCATGCCATATCTTGACTCTTTCTTACTTTCTTTTCCCCCTTTTTCTTTATTTAATTTAATTTGCTTTATTAATATCCAATATTCAAATTTCTTGAATTTTGAACTTTCAACTACCCACAGATGCATCTGCAAAGCCAAAAACTATAATAAAGAAGTGTCACCAAGAATGTATTTCACTAATCTTTCAATTTTTTTAAAAAAACTAATGTGGTAAATTTATTTTTAAAAAATAAATTTAGTACTTTATTTATATAAAAAAAATATTTCACACATTTTTATCCTTCAATTTATACGGTTTTTATATAGGCGGGTCCAATTTTGTACTAAGTGATTGATATTTTGATTTATGGAATAAAATCTTATTACCAACAAAATTACATATAAAATTTAATATTTCATTATTTAAATATAAGACGGTCTCGACTTTTCTCTAACCGGATCCGCCTTTTAAATGATTCTTTGATAGTTTACTTTGTTTTTTATTTGTGTTTTTATATCATCATTGACGACATTCATACCCTACCATAACACACATTATAACCAATGAAATTAAAATATAAATTTAAAATAATATTTAATGTGAGAGTATATAATTTAATATAGCAAGTCCCCACTAGTTTTATTTTTATAAATTATAATCAATTCCAATCCTTGTTGGATATTGGGGTTGATGAAATTTAGGATTAAAATAGCGATTGTTGAGAGTTTTTGTCCCATATTGAGAACTTGAAGCTATATATGTTCATTGAGCTAGCGGCATAATAACCCTCTTGTGAATTGTGAAATAGGCCAATTACCCCTTGTGGTTTGAAAATAGACATTTTATCCTCTTGTGGTTTACAAAATAGGAAGTTTACCATATGTGATTTGTATGCATTTTACTCCTTTATAATTTGTGAATATGTGTGAAATACACTCTAGGGTAACTGTTTATTTTGTAAACCATAAGGGGTAAAATGCCTATTTTTACAAATCACAGTGGGTAAAATGCATATTTTCAAATCATATTGGGCAAACAGGCTATTTTGTAAATCACGTGAGGTAAAATGTATATTTTCAAACTACATTAGGATAATCTGCCTATCTGGGAAATCATAGAGGATAATCCGCCAAAAACCATGTGTTCCTTATAAAAGATTCCGGGTTACTCCTCTCATAACTAATTTATTATGAGTTACAAGTTGAAACCCCATGAATTCTTAACGACGACGATAGATTGCTCTTTGGGTTGAAAATGGCGTTATCAAGAGGGCCAAGCTGGTGTGGTTCGAATATTTTTATTTATTGGAATTTGTTGTGTTTCTTGAATTTTTTAATGTGGTCAATTGCTCAACAAAATCAAACCACGTGGGAATCTTAATAATATGGTAATTTAATATAGAATTTGTTACCCTTCTATACCACATGAACCAATATTAAATTTTCAAAAAAATAAAAATAAATAAACACAGACCTTTCGGTAAAATATAATAAGGCACCCCTCATTCATCATAACTTTTTGAAATGGACAGATTCATGTGCTACAAATAATTAAAAAAGTGCCTAGTGATACACGATTATGTATATATAAAAAATAATCTTGAAACATGGCTAATTTAAAAAAATATTACAATTTAAATTTTTCTTTTTTAAAATAATGTTAAAATTTTCTTTCTTAAAAATCTAATGTAAAACGCAGAGTGGGCATACGTTTTTTGGCCCACTCTGCGTTTCTTTCTTTTTTAGTTTAATTTTAAAAAACAATTCTGACACAAAAAATCATACATGTCTTCGTTTCATTTTTTTTAGTTTAATTTTAAAAAAAATTCTGACACACAAAAAACGCATACCATGTATGCGTTTTTTGTGTGTTTTTTTGTCAGACAAATTAGCAAAAAGAAATGTTTTTATTGTTTTTTTAGGTATGTGTTGTGTGTGAGAGAGGAGTGAAATGTATTTACATTTAGGGGTGAGCAATCGGTTCAAACTGAACCGACCGAATCGAATTGTCGAAAAATCGAACCGACCGAATTTTTTTCGTCTTACCGAACCGACCGAACCGATAAAAAATCGGTTATTTCGGTCGGTAACCGAATTAACCGAAATTTTTTTAAAAATTAGATAATGTGTTTTTAAAAATTAAAATAATTAGATTTATGATTTTAAAAATTAAAAAAGTAAAATTTAAATAAAGAATGATATTAATTGATTTTTTAAAAAATAAAAAACAATTTATTTTTTAAAAAATTATTAAAAAATTAAAAATTTCGGTTTATTCGATTAACCGATATTTTTAAAATGAAAATCGAAATCGAACCGAATAAACTGATTTTTTTAAAAATCAAAATCGAATTTCCGAAATAACCGAAACGATTTTCCAAAATATTTCGGTTTTTCGGTTTGTTCAGTTTAACCGAACTTTTGCTCAACCCTATTTACATTAGAGTAACATATTGGTTATGTGCTAACTTCGAGGCTCAAGTCAAATACATTTACATTATTATAATATTTAATTATATGATGTAGAATATAATAATTTAATATTATACAAATTTGATTAATTTCTCAATTTGATTTTACATAATTGTAATGAAAAAAATCAATTTCTCGTGTCCACAACGTGTCCACATATGTCAGAATTTTAAAAAAAAAATATTGGACATGCTAGGTGGCGTGTCTGACATCATGTCACATACATGTCTTGTAGCGTCTGTGTGAGCTGAATGTCCGACATTATTAGTTTAACCAATATATTTTCATTTATAATTAGACTTTAAATTGACTTGTTATCTTATATTTAGGATTTTTATATCACATTATTTCATATGATAATATAATAATATGCTTTTTTCTTTTATACCCCAATTATTTTAATAATTCAAATTGTTTATAATTTTGAATATGTCTGTACCTAACGTTTGATTGACAAAAATAATAAAACATTCGAATTTTTTAATATTTGAAAAATGATTAGAATAAATGATTAGATGATTTGAATGTAAAATGAAATATTATTTACAGTAAATCAAAATATTTTATATAACATAATATAACATAATGTGAGTTTATATTACTCATATTAACTCTAAATATTTGCATAACATCCGGATACTAGCTCGGGGTACAGATATTCTGAATGAGTTGTCCTGCTCAACACTAATAATAATAATATCATCATCATCGTCATCAACATCATTATTATTATAATTATCATTTTACATTCAAATCATCTAATCATTTATTCTAATCATTTTTCAAATATTAAAAAATTCGTATGTTTTATTATTTTGTCAATCAAAAGTTAGTGTACAGATATTCAAAATTATAAATAATTTGAATTATTAAAATAACTGGGGTATAAAAGAAAAAAAGCATATTATTATATTATCATATGAAATAATGTGATATAAAAGTCCTAAATATAAGATAACAAGCCAATTTAAAGTCTTATTATAATTGAAAATATCTTGGTTAAACTAATAATGTCGGACATTCAGCTCACACGGACACGACAAGACATGTATGTGACATGATGTCAGACACGCCACGTGGCGTGTCCGACATTTATTTTTGTTAAAAAAATTCAGACATATGTCGGACACGTTGTGGACACGAGAAATTGATTTTTTCATTACAATTATGTAAAATCAAATTGAGAAATTAATCAAATTTGTATAATATTAAATTTATTATATTCTACATCATATAATTAAATATTATAATAATATAAATGTATTTGACTGAGCCTCGAGGTTAGCACATACTCAATATGTTACTCTAATGTAAATATATTTTACTCTCTCTCTCACAACACTACCTAAAAAACAATAAAAATATTTCTTTCTGCTATTTTTTCTGACAAAAAAACACACAAAAAACGCATATATGGTATGCGTTTTTTGTGTGTCGGATTTTTTAAAAATTAAACTAAAAAAATGAAACGTACACATGCATGATTTTTTGTGTCAGAACTTTTTTTCAAAATTAAATTAAAACAAAAAGAAACGCAGAGTGGGCCAAAAAACGCATGCCCACTCTGCGTTTTACATTAGATGGTTAAGAAAGAAAATTTTAACATTATTTTTAAAAAGAAAAATTTAAAATGTAATATTTTTTTAAATTAGCCCTTGAAACATATCAACTTTTTTTTTTTTTGTATAAAATATAATTACGTAGGTATAATTTATTTCGATCAAATGTTACGTTGGAGCTTTTATTTTATTATAATTTTACGTTGTAAGTGTACCATCAATTCTTTGCGCTCTCATCTATAGTCTAAAGCATGTGCAAGTCTATAATTTTTTTACGGAAAAAAAATAATAATATAAAAATAGAGATTAAAAAAAATATAAGGGGTAAAAATAATTTCGTGAGGGAACTATTTTTTGGGGTAAAAGTAATTTTTTAACAATATTTTTAAAAGATAATAATAAAACAAATTCAAATGGACAATTGACCCCCAAACTAATACATGCATTTGCTCGTGCTCTAAAGCATAACAAATTTGATTTATTGGGCTCCACATATCTGTCTGTTACTTAATACAAGGTTTTATGCTATTACCATTGAATAAGTAAATAAAATTACGTATATACTCACAACTAACAAGCTTAATCATAACAATTTATTTCATAAAATAAGATTATTATGGAATAAGGTACTCGGCGGAAATGACTATTTTTTAAAGATCATAATAAATAATAAAAGGATCTTGAGGGTCGTAATCAAGAAATTGTGAGTTATTTCATTATTTTAATAATGAAATTTAATTAAAAAGTGAGTGACGGCTGCTCTCACCGTCATAATTATTTAAAAAAAATCCAACACTTGACAAAGTTTAAATATTAATTCTTTTTTATTATTATATATTAAATTGATGTGAATTATTCAACTCTACTTTGACATTAATTTTATTTGATTTTAAAAAAAAAACAAAATGAAGAGACGTAATGAATGCAAAGTGTTGCTTCTTCAAAACATTTCAAAACTATTTTATTTTGAAAAAAAGGCATTATGAATTGATTCTTTATTATCATCATGTTGGCAGTTTCCACACCACTTTATATATATATATATATATATATATATATATATATATATATATATATATATCACTATTTTCATTTTAAAAGGTTAATTCTGAAGGAGAAATTCCCCCACATATGTCAGAGGCCTTGACTAGACAGGTTGTAAATCGATGAATGTGCACGGATGAACATGACGACTGATATAGTTTTAAAATATTTTAGTATAACATGTATTTTTTCATTAGATTTTAATTAAATTTTCATCATTAAAGGCATTTGCTGGGATCCCTTAAATGAAATTCTTGTGCAAATCTTGTACGTACCCTAAATCCCTAATAGTGATTGTTGAGTACTCGAGGATATGATACGAAATTCATGGCTACATTTTAATTCGGAAGGGGGAACAAAAAATTTAAAAGAAAAAATTTATGGCAAAAAAAATTTTAGGAGATCAAAAAAAAATTGAAGGGGGCAAAATGTAATTTTTGATGAGCAAATTTTTGGGGGGCTAAATTGCAATTTTTATAAAAAAAATTTGTGGCAAAGGGGGCACACTATGTAGGTCCGCCCTTGCCGGGACGCCACCAGCTCCGAGTCGGCATTAGAAGCCATTCCTACGGTAAAAATTACTCCATCCCATCTGCAAACGGGCTCCAAATTCTCCGTTTGCAAAGAGGAACTGAGAGTTGCAACGGAAGCAAGAGAGCTGACATGCAACCATGTGTATCGTCCAGAATGCATTGTACCTTGGCTCCGGCTTCACAATTCTTGAACTGTCTGCCGTCAACAAGTGGTGGTGCTGTGTGGGATTCGCTCATTCGCATGAAGTGTAAAATGAAGGAAACAGGGTATTGCGGTGCTGGCGGCTGAGGCAACTCGCCACCAACTTGTGGCCCTTTCGTTCCAGATATCGGCAACTTCAACCACATCCACAGAATGAGAAACTGAACTGCGATGCGCTTGTTACAGAACGGTTCTGTCCTATACTCCTACTTAGAGGACAGAATTATAGACTGGAATAAAACCAAACATAACCTTAAGTTTTGCTCACCGTCGTCAAAATATATATTCAGGCCAAGGAATTTGGTCACCTTCAATGCAATTACTTGAATTTGGAGAAAAGTTTCCAACAAAATAATAGTGCAATATAATTGATACCTACAAGACAAGAACACAAGAAACTAGTATGTCGTTTTGTCCTTCCAAATCCATATCTTCATCCATCATTGTCAAAATTAAAAGGCACGAATTGCAACTTTTCTCATAATACCAATTGAAAACGCTTGAAGACATTTAGAAAGAATGCTAACCTTTATTCAACGTCCATCTGATATAGCTGGAAAGAACTAGGGACTTATTTTCTTTTATATCATACCATCTAAAAGCTTAATCGAGGACTAATAAACATGGTGTTTAATCTTTAATTGCAAAGAAATCATATTCAAGTTGAAAAGAGAACAATACACCTTGAACACAACTTGAAAACAGTGGCAAAAGGCCTTAAGTTCAATGTGCAGAAGAGAGTTCATATCGTTGGTTCATTTTCTCGAGTTTGCAGAATCTCGCCGCAAGAACCAACAAATGATTCCCACCTATAACTATAGCTCAGGACAAACTTGTATAAAGAGCGCACGGCACAATATCCTGGCTTATTGAAGACAATGGCAGCATATTGCTAAATGGATACAAATAGATCTTCGTCATATATAGATAGAACATGTACCCAGCAAACGATCAAGCAACTTCGGAGATCAACAGGAAATTTACCGATGTTTCAGTATGATGATGAAGTTCCATCAAAAGAACTCAACAATTTGATTATGTGCTTATAAATCTTAATTCCATCCAAATAAACACTGTCCTTCAAAAACTGTCAAGAAAGCAAAATCGTATTTTCATTATAGAATAAGAAGTGAGTTTAAATAAGCCACAGATAAATATGGAATTAAATGAGCTACAGATAAATATGGAACTTTAAGTCACCTCATTATGGTCATGTAGTAATATGGGAGTGTTTTTCATTGGAGAGAAGCCAAGGGTAGGAATCCCTATCTGTCTCATGAATCGAGCATCCGTTGTTGAAGCTAAGATTTCAGGATTTGCGAGTTTTCCACCAGCTTCTGAGATAGCGTGCTCGAAAACAGACCACCATGGATTAGAATCATTAGTTGGTGTCAATAAAGGACGCCCAAGGTAGTCTCTCAGTGAACCTTTTTCAGTGATCTGCCAAAAAAATAGGAGCGCTTAGGCATCCTATAGAGACTTTCCTTTTCATAGATGCAGTTCAAATACATTATTAAATATTTCTTGGAAAGAAAAAGACTCAAGGTGACAAATAAAATATCAAGACTCAAAAAAGGTCTTAAACAACTGTTAAATACCATACGGGTGGTTATTTGATGAGAAATGATATTTATTCAACCAAGTTACAGTTAACAAGATTTTGCCCATGTGCTGGATGTTGGTAAGATCTTAGAGGGGCAATAGAAAGTCCACGATTTCTAAACGGGGGATGCAAATCTATAACTTGTTTAAGAAACATTTCACGGTTTGTGGTAAAGAACAGTACAAGAGCCTAGAA
This sequence comes from Haberlea rhodopensis, assembly GCA_907163345.1. Taxonomy (NCBI): domain Eukaryota; kingdom Viridiplantae; phylum Streptophyta; class Magnoliopsida; order Lamiales; family Gesneriaceae; genus Haberlea; species Haberlea rhodopensis. Next base: position 383,401 of record CAJQUN010000274.1, on the reverse strand, counting down.
TTCATATGTCAGCTAAAGACCTTCTGACTTTAGAATGGAGTATATCTAGTCATTATATCATCATAAATTGAAAGCAGCTATCACAGCTTGCACTTGGCTCAGTCGAGGGTGGTTCACTAATATTATTTCCTAAGAGCAATTGTCTCAGTCACTCGGTAAAAACTCATCCTAGAGGTGAAACACAAAATGGGAAGGAAAATATATATAGCTTCATCTCTGAGAAGCTTTCAACTAAGCATTCATCAAGGTGCAGTACACTTTGTGGCTGCTTCCTAGATTCATTTCCGGGATAACCAATCCAACTTCCTGAGCCCGGTAGTCTGATTTGGTCGAACAAGTCTAGTAACGATAAAGCTAACTTCAACTTGCACAAATGTTCTAATTCAAGACCATAATACCAGCTCAAACAACCTCGATTGTTGGCAACATGTCATAAATAATATCCCACAACGATTCATTATCTCATGATAAATTAGCAAGCAAACATATAGTCATCAAACAGATGAATAAATAACAAATTTCTTCTTGAATCTGCATAAAAGACTCCGAAAATTTCAGGACTCCGTTCCAATCTAACGTATTAAACTAACATTCACCTCATATGTCATATTCCTCCATGCAGGAGCCCATTCCTCTGTAATTCTCCTCCTCATGAGATCAGGATCAGCAGTAGGTGGCAGCCGAATATCGAACCCAGCCTCCACTTCAGAAGGTTGCATATTCATTACAAATCCCTACTCAGTCAAATCCATTAGCAACTTCACATACAAATCAATATCAACAAACATCACTTGAAGAACAAACTCACAGTAGGGGACGGAATTCCAGCCTTCAGAAACACAGGATTAACCGAAATAACCTCCGAATTCGCAGCCAAACCAGCCTTAACAAAATCAAACTGACTATCTCTGAACTTAGTAATAACTTCCATGCTCTTCATCATATTCTCCATAGCACTATTATCGTACATCCTGGACCCGTGCCCCGGTAACCCCTTCGCCTTGACAACAAAATGCCACGGAGTCCTGTCAGCATAAAACACTCTAAATTCATCACTAGTGGACGCCTGCCCTTCATCCATTACAAACCCAATATTCAATTCTTTAAACTCTTTGCTTTCAACAAACTTAGCCATCCCATCAAATCCCCCGATCTCTTCATCAGGAACATAAGAAAAGTGCACAGTTCTCAATGGGGAGTAATCAAGATCAGCTTTTAACTCCTTGATAGCCTCAAGATACTGCATACCGATGCATTTGTCGTCCTGCGAGCCGCGAGCGTATATTTTTCCATCTTCAGGAGATAAATGAGCTTCGAAGGGATCGTGCAGCCATTTGGAGGATTCGACGGGGACGGAATCTAAGTGGGAATTGAAGAGAACTGCCGGGAGGGACGGGTTTGAGCCAGGTAAAGTGAGGAGAAGAAGTGGCTTATCTGGGGTTGTAAGATGGAGGATTTTGATTTGGAGAGTGGGGATGGTGGAGGCGAGGACGGTGAGATATTTGACGGCGGTGGTGTAGTCGGGATTGGGGTGGGCGGTGTTGATTCTGAGATATTTTCGGAAGCGGGTGATGGGGGATGGTTCCCGGGGTTGAGTGGTGGGGGAGATGGGTGATGGTGTGGATATGGAGAGGAGGATGGCGGCAGCGGAGAAGAGGAGGAGGAGGTGCTGACGGTGGCGCGTGGACATTATTCGTTAGACAAGGTGGTGCTACTTGTTAAAATGTATTTTGTTATACTATTATGGAAAAGTTACATTTGTAAATTCGTTACAGGCAATAATTAATCCAGCCTCAAAGTAGACATGACCACGGTTCGTGAACCGTCGGTTGACGGTTCATAAGAGCTCGACCCTTAACCTTAACCTTCGTAGATGGTTCCAGTTACGGTTCGTGAACCATCGGTTACGGTTCCGGTTACAGTTAACCACCGGTTACATATACGGTTCGACCCTTATATTTTTAAATTAAAAAAAATTAAAATTTTATTTAAAATAATTTAAAAATTACTATAAAAAAAACAAAGGAAATGTAAGGGGAGGGGAGGGCTTGAACTTTTTAAGTTGCCTACGTATCCTCTTAGGGTGTAGAGGAATCAAAGTCCACGTAGTTCTCTTACCTTTTAACCCTTCTTACCTTTGGAAGTGGCGTAGCTCAATCACTTCCGTTACCTGTCCCCGTAGTAGTAGTTCATTCGGTATCAAATTCATCTTGGTCCGAGCTTGATTCCATTCCTTGTTTTCGTTTCGCCGCCCTCGCCCAATCGTCCATTAGTGCTTGTGCCTCTAAAGAATCTGGACTCATTTTTTATCGTCTTACATCCAAAATATTTCCCCCTGCGCTAAAAACTTGTTCCACAGCAACAGTTGACACGGGGCAAGCTAAGATTTCCTTTGCTATGATTGATAAAATCGGGAAAATTTGTGTCTTTTGTGACTACCACCGCAATATATCAAATTGTTGCTCGCTATCTACTTCACTAAAATCAAAAGAAGTCGTAAAATAATTATCAAGTTCCTGACTGGAACTTGATGATCCTCTGGGGCGTTTAGTGCGTTCTTTTAACAGAAGTTGTGCTTTGGTGAGTTTACTACCACTAGAATGACTTTGAGCACTAACTTGTAGTTGTGATTCATTTTCTTGTACACCATATTTTAAACTATATTCTCTATAAATCTCATGCAAATAATATCTAACACAATTTACTACCATAGAAGAATCAATTGGGGAAATATCATCCGGGGGGATAATGCCTCGTAATACATCACTAACATTTCATGCAAAACATCCAATTTAAGTCGAGGATCTAAAGCAAAAGCAACTAGAAACAGTTCAGGAATATTATAAAAATATTTTTCTCATTTAACCTTCATTGCTACCACAGAAGATGTTAACAGATAATTAGAGAAATTTTCATTTAAGGTAAGTGCCACATTACAACAGTTCATCAAAACTAAATGAGATGTAGGATAATAAACTCCAGATAATTGTTCAGTTGCATCATAGAATACCTTCAACATTTCACAGATACTTTTACATACATTCCATTGGTGCGAAAAAACATAAATATTAGAGTTTCCACCATGTTGTGCAAAAAATGAACACAATAACTCTCTATATTCATATGAGTCATTTAGCAATTTATATGTTGAGTTCCAACGTGTGGGTATATCTCGTGGAAATTTTCTAGGTCGCATGCCATTAACCTTACAAAACTTACCCCCATTGTTTCATCAAACTCGGATGGGACCACAAATAAGATAATGCCATTTTAATTGGTTGAATCTGATTATCTAACGATCTTAATCCATCTTGCACACATAAGTTCAAAATATGGCAAATACATCGAATATGGAAAAATAAACCACCAATAGCAGGTTGACAAACACGTTTAAGATCTTCAATACTCAATGTGTTCGAACTAGCATTATCAAATGACACAGAAAAAACTTTGAAAGTTAACCATATTCTTCTAAAATTACACATATCAGTTGAGAAATATTTTGTGCGGTGTGTGATTCATTGAAAACTCGATATGCAAGCAACCTTTTTTGAATTGACCATGAATTATCTATCCAATGACAAGTAATACCCATGTACGAATTAGTTTGCCAATGATCACTCCAAATATCAGAGCATATAGAAACTTTATTCGTGAAATTACTAAATAATGTAACTAATTCTTTCTTTTGTTGACGAACTAATTTTTTAAGTGTTCGTGTGACTGTGGTCCTAGGAACACGTTTAACAGCAGGTTGTAGAGATTCATGACACAGATCTTCAAAACCAAATCTAGATGCAATACTAAAAGAAAGATGTTCTATAGAGATAAATTTTGCCACTGATTCTCTTAATTGTGCATCAGTGTATTTGAAAAGTGGAGAGTCGGTACCTTCACCCGAGGAATGAAATCTAGATAGTTGAGTTTGAGAAGAATCATTACCAAACTCCACTGGATGCTTTGTTTCGATATGACGCTTAAAAGATCCATAGCCACCACCACTTTGAAACTTATACGTAGTGGTACAATATTTGCATTTGGCGCGCATCTCTCCGGATGGAAGAGTCACCTTTTCAAAATGTTTAGTAAAAATCGATGATTTAAGTGGAGGCATAGATCTTACCTTTGAATGCGCACTTTCTTGGGTATCATGTGTAGCAAAAGGATCATCGTCGGTGAATTCAATATCATCAATATCAATATCAACATCGGGTTCGGCCCTTTCGAGATATGTCACCTTGCCTTTGCCTTTGCCTTTACGTGGATCACTAGGACCTTCCATTGAGTAATTCGAAAATAATACAAATGATGTATCGAAAACTTAGAGTTGTGTTAAGATTGATGAAAAATGAAATGGGTGTGGAGGATATTTATAAGCATAAAAAATAACGGTCACTTAATCCTAGCCGTCGATCTATAACGGTCAAATAATCCTAGCCATCGAATTATAAAAAAAAAAACATTTTACCGTCGAATCGCCGGTTAACCGCCGGTTCATAACCGGCGGTTCATCCTGTTGCAACGGCCAGGAGATCCTGACCGTTGATATACAACGGTCAGGAGATCCTGGCTGTTCAATTTTTTTTTTAAAAAAAAAATTTATGGGATGAACCGGCGGTTACAAACCGCCGGTTCACCTGTTGCAACGGTCAGGAGATCTTGACCGTTGATACACAACGGTCTGAAGATCCTGGCCTTTCAATTTTTTTTTTTAAAAAAAAAAAATATTAATGGTTGGAACTAAAATATAACCTTGGTGCACGAAAATATAACACTGGTGTACGAAAATATAACCCTGGTGCACTAAAATATAACACTGATGCACGAAAATACAACACTGGTGCACGAAAATATAACCTTGGTGCACGAAAATATAACACTGGTGCACGAAAATATAACCTTGGTGCACTAAAATATAACTCGGATGCACGAAAATACAACACTGGTGCACTAACTTTGTGTAAATTTTCGTGCATCAGTAGCTGATTTTAATTTTCGTGCATCAGTTCACTGATGCACGAAAATACAACACTGGTGCACTAACTTTGTGTAAATTTTCGTGCATCAGTAGCTGATTTTAATTTTCGTGCATCAATGGAACTAATTTTTTCAAAATCCCAACACTTAACAAATTTTTCAAAAATTCACTACCCGTGATCGATCGCTAGCCATCTCGCGATCAATCGCGAGCTCACAAAATTCACTGCCGAGCTTCGCTCTTTCGCGATCGATCGCGGAAACTATTCAGCTTCACCATTTATCCTACGCTGCCTCGCGATTGATCGCCCCTTTCCTCGCGATCAATCGCGAGATCCTGTTTTTGCTAAAATCCTCTTAACCGTGATACATCTAAATACCTTAAAACTCATTTATCTTCTCAACAAAACAACATAATCTCAATTACCACATAATTTACCCAAAACTCCACAAAATCAATTTATTAACACCACCATAAATCATCAACTCAATAACTTCATAAACTATAAATCCTTACCGCATTAAACTACCAATCAAGCTCCAAGAGTGAATCCAAGCTTCACGAGGGGAATTTAGACGAAAGGGATGAAGGGGGGTTTGGAAGAGAATTGGTAGGGAGTTTGTGTGTGTTTTGGGTGTAATGTGGGAAGATGAATTGATTTTATTTTATCAATTTTCAATTTAGTCCCTCAACTTTAATCACATTACAATTTCTCCCCAATTCTTATTTACCCCCAATTTCATACTTATTGTCCAACTCCAATAATCTCTCATCAATTCATACTCATAATTAATTTCATAATTACATGAGTTATCTAAACCATTTATTAATTCAATAATTATGGTTCCATCATAATATTCAACCATCACGATTTATCCTCAAAACCAAGTCCAACGCACAACGATGCTTATTCATACTTATATTTCAATTATCACATTAAACTTAATTTAATCAAGGTAATTAATTTTCAGGCATCACAAAATTGAAACCTAAAGCCTCCTTTTATAGCCAAATGATTTGGCCATTTCCTTTCTTTCTTCGATGTGGGATAAGAAAAAGCTCAATCCAACAATTTAGTCCGTGTTTATGTTAGTAATTGTACCTGATGTGAATCGATATTTTTATGTATAAGGTAGAATGAAGTGTTAATGAAAAATAAAGAAAAACACACCAAGAATTTTACGTGGAAACCCTCAAATTGAGAGAAAAACCACGGGACCTAGTCCAATATAGATATTACTATCATGCTCTTTTTCGATTACAAGACTCTTAGGACACAAATTACAATTGTTCAATGACTTATGAAAGAATCCCAGAAACATAATGAAAATGCCCGAACAGAAGTGAATTTGCTCTCTTCGGAGTCTTTTTGCCCAGAAAAATCCAACCCCTACTATGAAACCATCTGCGGGTATTTATAGGGCGGTTCTCAGTGATTGGTTCGCGGGAGATCCGGAACACGATGTCCTCTGATCGTGGCTTAACTGGAGCCAAACGTGTCCGAGAAATACACGCCTCATTATTGCACGTTTATCCACACCGGTTGATTTGTTGGTTATCTCCGGGTCTTCCGATAGTCTTTGACCAGAAAACCGAGGAGGGTTAGTCACTGTTCTGTTCGGTGTCTTTCTGTTCGGTAAAACCCTGTTCGATGATATCTATTCGGTGTCCTCCTGTTCTGTAAAAGACTTGTTCGGTTCTTCGGGGGATTTTACCCGAGGAAGTCAATATGTTATATGACATCACCTCACCCCCCTAAAGTAAAGCAAGACGAGACTTTTGAAGTCTTGTTTTATTGTCTTCGGGTAAAATCCTAAACTTAACCTGCTCGGGATTTATTGCCGCCCTTTCTTCCCGCCTAAAAATTTTAAATGCCGCGCGACGTTTCGTTTCCCGAGGCACCTTTATGACCGTTCATTCCATCATTTTTGGACGGTGAAGATTGAATGACTGTTCATATGGTCTCATCTATAAATACCCATCACTTTTCTTCATTTGTCTTACTTTGATGCACTTTGCTTCCGAGCTAGCATCAGACGATCGAACAACTTTCCCCAGTAATCTTCATTTTCCAATCACCAAGTATGGTTTCTTCCTCAGCCGACTCTTCATTACAGGCGATAGATATGTTCAATGAGGGAGACGCTCTTAGCCCATCTCCTCGACCCTCTTCCTCTTCTTTTGATAGCGACAAAACTCTAAGCTCTTCTGCTGCGTCAGCTGCTCGTATACAAGAGCAGAGAATTGCTACATAGCGAGATTTAGTGAAAGCCCGTGTTCCCTGGTTTGAGATCTTTGAGTCTGAGGTCAAATTGACTCAGCATCTAAGTAATATTCGAGCTAAATGGGGGATTTCCGAGGGGACTTCTATTATTGTTCCCCTTCCGGATCTCGTCCCCACTTACCCCTAAGGGGTATTTTCCTTTTTACATAGACCAGCTCCGAGGAGGCCTCCGTTTTCCTATCCCTCATTTCTTTATTGAAGTAGTTGTAAGTAATCCATCATGCATAGCAACGCAGCGGAATAAAAAAAATATGGATTACATGACACCGGATCTATACATAGGTTATCATATCGGATAAAGGAATAAAGGTCTCACCCTTGTAGCGCGTTTGAGCAGATTCCACGGAGCACCACGTCCAACGATTCCGAGTCACGAGCAACACCTCCAAGGTCTTGCCTCAACGGTATCCACACGATTAATCGAACAAGGGACGTTCAAGAACAAGTTGCTAGACTTATTCTTGAACCAAAACAGAACTCCCGGTTCTAAACCGATCAACGACTACCAATCAAACACCAAAGGGGATCAACGACGGCCGAGAGGAGGGTGGCGGCCGTGAGCCTTCGGTCGAGTGAGAGGAGGCCGAGAGCAATGTGGAGAGAAGGCTAGGTTATGATATCAAAGTCTTAATTAAACATTAACCTTGCCAACTAATTATATATGATTTAATTAAAGCTTTCATAAAGCCTCATGGGCTCAAGCCCATGATTTTAATTTAATCCTTATAATTATTAATTAAGACTCATCTTAATTATTTAATTCATCCCATGAATTTAATTTCCCTTTTTGATTTAATCTTTTGTGCGACCCGATAGGATCTTGTAATGTTGGCTGTGACATAAAATCTCATTTTACGTCACAAGCAAGGAGCGGTGTCTAGCAACACATCAAGGCTACCCAAATTACAAGAATGTCAATGACTCGACATAACCTTTAGAACTTGTGATAATATTAACCATGTAACTTAATCCCTTTGTCCTTTGTGTTTAGATTGAACACGAGTCATGGAATAGTCATACTCGTATATTCAATCTTTATTTCTTGATCCCCAAGTAGAACTAGAATAAACGAATAAGCTCGATATCTCATATCGACTCATTCGAGCATGGCCATGCATTTTAGTTCTCACTCGATCAAGGGCCAAACACTTCTCCTGTTATATAGGAGGGACAAATCCTATCTCGATCAGTCAACATCCCTCTACATAATTCGTAGTGTATCCAATAGTCGCCTTTATAGTTTACCCTGTTACGGGTAACGTTTGACAATATCAAGATACATAACTCCTTATGTTGGGATCTCTGATGATCACAAGTCGTAAGGATTACATACATTATTATCACTATGAGAATTGCTTATGACACTCATATAACTATCCATGTAGCATTCTCATGGTGGGTCTGTCCAGTACATCGTTCTCTAACATGTACCCATGTGTTGATTTGATATCTCTTATCAATGAACAATTCATCAATCAACACATACTAGTCTCTACGTATTATCATTATCACTATTCATGATAATACTTGACTAGGGACATCTTTAAGAATAATACAATATTATTCTAAGGACATTAACATATATATTAATTCACATTGCACAGTTAATCGAATAATATATAATAATGAATTGTCATTTCATAAAATCATAAACATTGTATGTCCAAACAATCATTCAATGATTTGTCTTATGGCATATCCCAACAAATCTCCCACTTGCACTAAGACCACTCAGACATAAACCTAATGCCTAGAGATCTAGTATGACGCTCATGCTTCTACTGTGACAGTGGCTTCGTCAATGGGTCAGATACGTTATCATCTGTTGGTACTTTGCATATTTTAACATCTCCCATTTCAACGATTTCTCGAATGAAATGGAAACGCCTAAGTATGTGCTTGGATATTTGGTGAGATCTAGGTTCCTTAGCCAATGCGATCGCTCCATTATTGTCACAATAGAGTTCTATCGGATCTTTAATGCTAGGCACCACTCCAAGTTCAGAAATGAACTTCCTAATCCAAACAGCTTCCTTTGGTGCATCCGAGGCAGCAATATACTCAGCTTCTGTTGTAGAATCGGCTACTGTCTCTTGCTTTGAACTCTTCCAGCTCACAGCACCTCCATTTAGGCAATACACATATCTAGATTGCGATCGAAAATCATCTTTGTCGGTTTGGAAGCTTGCATCAGTGTAACCCATTACATTGAGCTCTTCCTCACCTCCATAAATCAAGAATGTATCCTTAGTTCTTCTCAAGTACTTCAGGATATTCTTGACAGCAATCCAGTGACCTTCACCTGGATCAACTTGATATCTGCTCGTCATGCTCAAAGCATACGATACATCGGGACGAGTATATATCATGGCATACATGATGGATCCAATAGCTGACGCATATGGAATCTTACTCATGCGTTGTCTCTCATCTGGTGTTGAAGGACACTGTTCCTTCGAGATATATACCATGTGTCATAGGCACGAATCCTTTCTTTGATTCTTGCATGCTAAACCTTTTAAGCACTTTGTCTATGTATGTACTTTGACTTAGGCCGAGAAGCCTTCTCGATCTATCTCTATAGATCTTGATTCCTAATACATAGGTGGCTTCTCCCAAGTCTTTCATCGAAAAGCAGTTCCCTAGCCAAATCTTTACAGATTGTAAGGCAGAGATATCATTCCCAATGAGAAGTATGTCATCTACATACAACACTAGGAAAATGATTATGCTCCCACTGACCTTCTTGTAGACACAAGGTTCATCTATGTTTTTGATAAAACCAAACTCTTTGATTGCATCATCAAAACGAAGATTCCAACTCCGAGAAGCTTGCTTCAATCCATAAATGGATCGTTGTAGCTGGCATACCTTTCCAGCATCCTTTGGATCGACAAAACCCTCGGGCTGTGTCATATACACATCCTCGAGCAGATTTCCATTAAGGAAAGCTGTTTTGACATCCATCTGCCAGATTTCATAGTCATGAAATGCAGCTATCGCAAGTAAGATCCTAATGGATTTAACCATGGCAACTGGTAAGAAAGTTTCATCATAGTCAATACCATGAATTTGCTTGAAACCTTTAGCAACCAGTCGACCTTTATAGGTTTGTACATTACCATCCATGTCGGTCTTTTTCTTGAAAATCCATTTGCACCCTATGGGTCGTACCCCTTCAGGTGGATCAACCAAAGTCCATACTTGGTTGCATATATGGATTCCATCTCAGATTTCATGGCCTCTTGCCATTTCTCAGAATCAGTGCCCATTATAGCTTGTTGATAAGATGACGGTTCATCCTCATCAATAAGTAGTAAGTCACCTTGTTGAGTCATAAGAAATCCATATCTCTGTGGCTCCCGGTGTTCTCTTACAGACCTACGCTGGGCTTGTGTCTCTTGAGCAGGTATTTCTTCCACAACAGCTTGTAGTGCCTGCTCTGTTTTCATCTCAATCTCAGGTTCATTGTTTTCTTGTGGTTGAACTTCACTAAGTTCTATTTTTCTCCCACTGGTTTTTCTAGAAATAAATTCTCTTTCAAGAAATACACCAGTCCGAGCAACAACTACTTTGTTCTCGGTGGGATAATAGAAATAGTATCCTTTCGTTTCCTTAGGATACCCCACAAATAAACACTTATCAGATTTGGGTCCAAGTTTGTTAGTGGCATGGCGTTTAACGTAAGCCTCACAACCCCAAATCTTCATAAAAGACATACTAGGACGCTTCCCAGTCCATATCTCATATGGTGTCTTTTCCACTGATTTAGATGGAACACGGTTCAGTAAGAAAATCGCTGTTTCTAGAACATGTCCCCAAAATGATATCGGAAGATCTGCATGACTCATCATTGATCTAACCATGTCTAACAAGGTTCGATTTCTCCTCTCGGATACACCATTCCATTGTGGAGTATACGGAGGAGTGAGTTGTGGGACTATCCCACACTCCTTTAGATAGTCATGAAACTCTTGGCTTAAGTATTCACCTCCTCGATCTGATCGAAGGATTCTGATACTTTTGCCAAGTTGGTTTTGTACTTCATTCTTGAAATCTTTGAACTTTTCAAAGGTTTCATGCTTATGCTTCATTAGGTACACATACTCATATCTACTGAGGTCATCAGTAAATGTAACGAAGTATTGAAAACCACCTCTAGCTTGTGTACTTATTGGTCCACATACATCACTATGTATTAGTCCCAATAAAACATTTGCCCTTTCAACATGTCCCTTGAAAGGGGCTTTAGTCATCTTGCCCATTAAACAAGATTCGCATGTTTCATATGATTCAAAATCAAATGAATCTAATACTCCATCCTTATGAAGTTTAGATATGCGGTTCTCGTTTATGTGGCCCAAGCGACAATTCAAGAGATAAGTCGGATTACAATCATTATTTTTAATCCTTTTAGTATTTATGTTATAGATAGGCATATCAAGATTTAATAAATAAAGATCATTCACCATTTGTGCACTAGCATAAAACATATCATTTAAATAAATAGAACAACAGTTGTCCTTTATCATAAATGAAAATCCACACTTGTCTAAACAAGAAATAGAAATAATGTTTTTGGTGGCACAAAATAACAGTCTTTTAAAATCAACGATAAACCAGAAGGCAAAGATAAATAATAATCTCCTATAGCTAATGCAGCAACTCTTGCTCCATTTCCAACTCGGAGATCAACTTCGCATTTCGCCAACAATCTACTCTTTTTGAGGTCCTGCACATTTACACAAATGTGAGATCCACATCCAGTATCTAATACCCATGATGAAGAAGTAGATAAATTGACTTCTATAACAAAAATACCTGAAGTGGAAGTCACACTTCCTTTCTTTAGATCCTCCAGATATACTTTGCAGTTTCTTTTCCAATGGCCGGTCTCACCGCAATGGAAACAGTTCCATTCCTTTGCTATCCCTCCCTTTGGCTCAGTGCAGAAGACTTTGGCTTAGATTTAACAAAGACCTTCTTTGCTTTCTTATTGCCCTTAGCTTTGGCCCTTCCTTTGCTCTTATTCACAATAAGAACATTTGTGGCCTTAGTCTTCTTTGTATTTGCTTCATATGTTCTCAACATACCAAGCAATTGTGGTAGAGTCTTTTCCATGTCAGTCATATTGTAATTTACTACAAATTGACTGAAGCTCTCAGGCAACGATTGCAAGATTACATCGGTGGCCAACTCTTGGTCCAATGGAAAACCCAGCTTCTCCAGATTCTCAATGTACCCAATCATCTTGAGCACATGAGTTCCAACTAGGCTTCCCTCTACCATCCTGCACTGGAACAACGCTTTAGAGACGTCATACCTCTCTTGTCTAGCTTGCTGTTGGTACAATTGCTTTAAGTGTTCGATCATATCGAACGCCTCCATTTCCTCATGTTGCTTCTGAAGCTCAGAGTTCATGGTGGCAAGCATAAGGCAGCCAACATCAAGTGCGTCATTCTGATGCTTCTTGTAAGCATCTTTATCGGCTCTAGTAGCCGTCAGGGGAGGTTCCTCAACAGGTAAGGGTTCCTCTAGGACATATTGTTTCTTTTCTTGCTTGAGGACTATCCTCAGATTCCTATACCAGTCTAGGAAGTTTGTCCCATTTAATTTGTCCTTCTCAAGGACCGATCGCAGTGATAATGTGCTTGTTGTATTGTTAGTTGCCATGGATATCTACAATATAAATATGCAAAAAAAGTTTATGATTTAATCATTTAACATGGTCTTATATTAAATGATGCTCCCACTATTTTGTTTAAAATATCAACCCTCGAAACCTTTAGTGGGCCAGGATCCATATTTCGCCTAATCTTGAGTTAGCTTTGGCTAATCGCCCAAGACTCGGTTATTTAGGTAGACAACACTTTGTCAATTACATCACATGTAATTCTTGGATAGTTGGACGAACAACGCTTTGTTCAATTCATCAAATGAATTATTATCCAACCCATGCCTCTAGGTTCCCAATCCTATTGAGATAACCTAGTTAAGTCGTACCCAATTTAAAGTATAACGGATATCACTTTTATCCTTTCGCGCCTTACTAAGATTGCCACGGTGCTTTGCTTTGGCAAACCCACACATGTACAATCGAAGTTTTTGACGAGTACTTTTAAGTTTGGAAGGCATCTAAAACTTAATATTTTAGAGGGATTTATTGATCTCATGATTAGTTTGATAATTTAAAATATGTCCACTACATATAGGTGTATACATATCTACATATATGTGTAATACAATTATCAATCTAAAACATAAGATAAATCATGCATCAACATAAATAATTAAACGTGACATTGTTATAACCCCTACTAGCGATTTTCTCAAGCCAATGAGAAAAATCCTAAGAGTCAACCTAAGGTAACTTCACAAGCACCTTCATTTGGCTCCAATTTGTGAATGGCCTCCTCATCCCGGCACGATGCTCCATCTTCATTGATCACCATCAATAAATAAACTATACCATATAACATTTACAAATATAGAGAATTCCTCGATTCACATTCGAGGGGAACATAGGGGAGGGATAACATTTAGAATAAAATAGAGAAGGCACGACTCGGAGGTCGTATTATAAATTACAAACATTCACAAATCCTATCTAATAGGTTAAAGGGCTATAACCATGCACCATGCTCAAACAACACATATAACATGCAATAACAATTAATGAATTAAATTCTAAACATTTTAAAATTTAATCCCAATAAAACTGTAAAATAAATTTTATGAAATTATCGTACGCTCGGGACATCACATACCACGAACTTCTTGCTCAAAAACCCACGTCCAACCATGAAGGGTTCGAAACCCTAATACCTTGGACGGCGGTCGTGAGCCATTAGGGTTCGAAACCCTAGCCGTCACGAGCCATTATGGTTCGAAATTATTGTTTTATTTCTCGGCCTTTCATGCACAATTCATGACGTTGGCGGCTTGACCATCTCGAGCCAATGAGTTCGAAAACCCTAGCCCTCATGTGGTCGTAGCCGTCACCCATCAATTTTCGTGAGTTTGCGCCGATAATAATAATTTTTCGAGCCAAGAGGGGGTTTTAAACCCTAGCCCTGTTTCGAAACTTCCATGCACAATTATTATCCACAACGACTAAACCATCTCGAGCCAAGGGTTCGAAAACCCTAGCCTCATGTGGCAGCCGTGTGTCATTTGTGATGGTGGTGGCCGAACCAACTCATGCTATGGGCTCGGTTTTGCGCCTTCATGTATCGTATACGATGAACTTTAATTATATCAAATATAATAAAATGATAATTTCACAAACACAATTTTAATCATATCATATATGATTATATACAGTTTTAAATAGCATGTTATACAATTCTAATATGATTAATACAATTTAACCACATAAATCCGATATGAGCTTGTACACGGCTCTGATACCACTTTAAGTAATCCATCATGCATAGCAACGCCGCGGAATAAAAAAAATATGGATTACATGACACCGGATCTATACATATGTTATCATATCGGATAAAGGAATAAAGGTCTCACCCTTGTAGCGCGTTTGAGCAGATTCCACGGAGCACCACGTCCAACGATTCCGAGTCACGAGCAACACCTCCAAGGTCTTGCCTCAACGGATCCACACGATTAATCGAACAAGGGACGTTCAAGAACAAGTTGCTAGACTTATTCTTGAACCAAAACAGAACTCCCGGTTCTAAACCGATCAACGACTACCAATCAAACACCAAAGGGGATCAACGACGGACGAGAGGAGGGTGGCGGCCGTGAGCCTTCGGTCGAGTGAGAGGAGGCCGAGAGCAATGTGGAGAGAAGGCTAGGTTATGATATCAAAGTCTTAATTAAACATTAACCTTGCCAACTAATTATATATGATTTAATTAAAGCTTTCATAAAGCCTCATGGGCTCAAGCCCATGATTTTAATTTAATCCATATAATTATTAATTAAGACTCCTCTTAATTATTTAATTCATCCCATGAATTTAATTTCCCTTTTTGATTTAATCTTTTGTGCGACCCGATAGGATCTTGTAATGTTGGTTGTGACATAAAATCTCATTTTACGTCACAAGCAAGGAGCGGTGTCTAGCAACACATCAAGGCTACCCAAATTACAAGAATGTCAATGACTCGACATAACCTTTAGAACTTGTGATAATATTAGCCATGTAACTTAATCCATTTGTCCTTTGTGTTTAGATTGAACACGAGTCATGGAATAGTCATACTCGTATATTCAATCTTTATTTCTTGATCCCCAAGTAGAACTAGAATAAACGAATAAGATCGATATCTCATATCGACTCATTCGAGCATGGCCATGCATTTTAGTTCTCACTCGATCAAGGGCCAAACACTTCTCCTGTTATATAGGAGGGACAAATCCTATCTCGATCAGTCAACATCCCTCTACATAATTCGTAGTGTATCCAATAGTCGCCTTTATAGTTTACCCTGTTACGGGTAACGTTTGACAATATCAAGATACATAACTCCTTATGTTGGGATCTCTGATGATCACAAGTCGTAAGGATTACATACATTATTATCACTATGAGAATTGCTTATGACACTCATATAACTATCCATGTAGCATTCTCATGGTGGGTCTGTCCAGTACATCGTTCTCTAACATATACCCATGTGTTGATTTGATATCTCTTATCAATGAACAATTCATCAATCAACACATACTAGTCTCTACGTATTATCATTATCCCTATTCATGATAATACTTGACTAGGGACATCTTTAAGAATAATACAATATTATTCTAAGGACATTAACATATATATTAATTCACATTGCACAGTTAATCGAATAATATATAATAATGAATTGCCATTTCATAAAATCATAAACATTGTATGTCCAAACAATCATTCAATGATTTGTCTTAGGGCATATCCCAACAATAGTCTCCTACTTTTCTGTTTCTCTTAGTCAGTTATTTCCCAATAGTTATCGGTTATTAGCGGGCTTTTTCATAGTTCTTTCTTTTCTGGGTTTTACCCCACTCCCGAACTTTTCCATTGTTTTTTTCAATTGAACAAGAAATAGATCGGGCTCTTTTACTTTTCCTCTCGGACAGGGGTTTGCTTCCTCAAAAAATACCCCTCGTCCATAAAAAACTGGAAAAACTCTTACTTTTTTGCTCGTCCGCTCCAACCTTGGGATTGCCTTATGGAGTGGAGGGAAAATCTCCCAAGGGGCAAGTCAATCAAGGGTCACCTTGAGGAGGAACCGTATTTGTCGGTTCGTCGTGCACTTGGCGATCAGTGTTTTAATTTGATGGAGCTGATTGACGATGGACTGCTATACTTGTTCCAGCTGAGCCCGAATGGTGCATCCTTGAAAATGCCCCTCGGTGAGTGCTTTTCAAGCAGTCTCACTCGTTTTACTTTCGACTTGCTATGTTCGGACTAATATTTCTCTGCTCTTTTCAGAAACAAAGATGATGAAGGCTAGGATGGCCGAGAAGCTGAAGGAAAAGAGCCAGAAAGGCCAAACTTCTAAGGCTGTTACTGCACCCGCTCCTCCCACTTCCGTCGAGATCATGACTCCTCCTGAGGAGAGGGCTTCTCCCGAGAGGACTCAAGCTCTTCATCGCCGAAGGGCTACTCCCGAAGGTCCAAGTTCTTCACCCCAAGCACCTCCCCTTAAGAAAACTTCTTCTTCTATCATCCATTCCGAACCCCGAGCCTCTTCCCAACCTGCACTTGGTGTTTCTCGGCCTACCTCGAGATACCATATCCCTTCTTGGACGTATTCTCCCAGCGTCCCATTACTGAAAAAACCCGACCCCAAAGCCTCCCAATCTATTTTGTGCTACACCCCCAATTCAGCCGACCGTAAGTATCTCGGTTAATTGGCCTTTAGCAACCAGGTGAACGACTTTTCCTCCTCCTTTACTCAGGTATATATTTTTACCAATTAATCTTCCCCACTTGTATCTTTTGGTACCTTCATTCATCGTTTTTATTTTTATATGCTTTGATGCAGGCCCACATGATGGCGGGTGAACTTCTCACCCGTTTTCATTCGATACGATCAGCCGATGGCCATAACCAGAAGCGCATCAGGCAACTTGAAGGTATGAGTGAGGACCTGAAGAAATCAGTGAGCCTTCTGGAGGAGCGGCACTTGGCCCTGGTGTCAGCTCGGGATAAAGCGGAGAAGGCCCTTGCAGAGGAGCGGACAAAATTCGCGGATCTGGAAAGTGCTAACTCTACTTTATCGGAGCAGTATAAATCCATGGCTGAGCAATATCAATCTGTCTCTGAGCAACTTGCTCAAGAGAAATCTTCCACTGCTGCTCGTATGGAAGAATTCTGGCTTACGAAGAAGGCCGAGTTTTTGAAATCTCCGGAGTATGGCAACCTGGTGGCTGACCGTGCTTCTAAGTTTTTTGACCACGGATTTGAAGCATGTGTCAGCCAATTTGGATCTCAAGGCTACCCTCCGAAGGAGCTTCAAAAGATTTCCTCGATGTGGGGGCTGCCTTAGAAAGCCTCCCTGGAGAGTTATTTCATCCGTAGAGTAGAGCTTTTACTTTTTCTTGTATTTCTTTTCGTTTATGAATAAAATTACTCGCTTGGCTATTTTCTTCTGTAAAACAACAACAATGTTTTATCTTGCAGCGCATTGGTACCTTAGCTTACCGACTGGCCTTGCCACCTTCTTTGTTTGGTATACATGATGTGTTCCACGTGTCTATGTTACGAAAGTATGAGCCGGATCCGTCACATGTGTTGCAGCCTTCTGAGGTTCAGTTAGAATCCGATGTATCTTATGTGGAGCGGCCTGTTAGAATTCTGGATCAAGCATATTGCAGACTTCGGAACAAAGTTATACCTGTGATCAAAGTTCAGTGGGATCGCAGGGGTGTCGAGGAGGCCACTTGGGAGACGGAGCAACATATGATGCAGCACCATCCGGAACTATTTTCTGGTATGTGATTTATCTTTTGTTTTGTTTTTTTTGGTAAGTGCATGATGATTTCGAGGACGAAATCTTATAAGTAGGGGAGTATTGTGATGCCCCTGAAATGATTATGTGCAATTGAACATTAATTATGTTTTTGTGAAGGTTATGATATTAAATTATTGGGGTTGAATTAATAATAATATGATGAAATGCTTAGTCATGCGGTGGGCGTGACCAGGTAATGCGTTTCAGGGTGCATGTGATGCATGTTGGGAATTTGAGTTATGGCATGATTATTTGGGGTGGATGTTGATTGTTTTTGGTAAATCATGTTTAATTTGAGTTTTGATGTATTTTATTGAATAAATGTTATAAAATAACATGTGGGGATATTTTAATACATCATGCTAATTACCGGTACACAATTAAACATGTATACCATGCTCTTCCTACCACACTCATTAACCAACCCCCCCAACCCATACCTATCTGAAATCTGCAGCATGCCCATACCCCCCACTTGATCTCCCCTCACTCAACCCTCATCACTTTGAAGCCTCTCCCTTTCTTCCCCATTTTTGTCCAGCTTGAGCTCAGCAAAGAGGAGAGGAAGACTTGCTTCCATATTGCTTAAAACCTTGCAAAAAGTTGGAGCAAAAAGGGTGAGGAACCATATCTTGTAATGGTGAATATTTTGGTTGAGTTTAGATAAATTGTTGAGTAGAAATAGCATGTATAGTAGCTTTTTGTTGAGAATATTGTTTTGAGTAGTTACATGGTACTATAATGGTGTATTTTTGTGTGTTGAGTTGTTGGGGTATGATGGTTTGTGGTGTGTTTTATGGTAGCCTTGGGATGGTGCTCGAAAATGGTGTTGTTTCGCGATTACAGACTTTGGCGATCGATCGGCGCATTTTCCCCGAACGATCGCCAGCACCAGAGTGCGAGGCAGAAGCATTCGGCGATCGATCGCGAGTTTGAGCGATCGATCGGCGAAGTCAGCGATCGATCGGCATGTTTTCAGCGATCGAACGTGGAATGGAGAATTTTGGGCATTGAGGCAGTAACATCTCGCAATCGATCGGGGCTCATTGGCGATCGATCGCGAGAAGCCAAAATATGTGTTTTAATTATTTATTGTGGGATTTTTGGTATTAGGCTATTATTGGCATCTAATATTGGTTTGTGTGATTGTGTAGAACCATCCCAGGTGGCAACACAGCGCATCCCGATCCCACGAGTAAACAATTAAAATTCCGAACAAGCTCGCTACCCCGAGCACAAGCACTTAGGCAATTTTAAGTTTAAAACGTAGACCAAACATCCCGATCCCACGAGTAAACAATTAAAATTCCGAACAAGCTCGCTACCCCAAGCACAACCACTTAGGCAATTTTAAGTTTAAAACGTGGACCAAACATCCCGATCCCATGATTAAACAATTAAAATTCCGAACAAGCTCGCTACCCCGAGCATAACCACTTAGGCAATTTTAAGTTTAAAACGTGAACCAAACATCCCGATCCCACGAGTAAACAATTAAAATTCCGAACAAGCTCGCTAAATCAAATACTTTCATTTTATTGCTACTAAATTCATAATTGAAATAACAAGGAAAGATTATACAAAATACTTCTTCAAGTTATGAATGTTCCAAGGTCTTACCAGCTCCCGGCCTTCACGATCTTCCAGTCTGTAAGATCCTCTCCCGATAACTTCCTTGATTTTATAAGGGCCTTCCCATTTGGGTGCTAGCTTTTTCACCTCACCAGCAGGATTTGTTCTTCGCAATACCAAATCCCCGACTTGAAATGTTCTTGGGCGAACCCTTCGTTATAGGCATTGGCAATCCTTACTTTATACATCTATATTCTTGCTACAGCTCGTTCTCTTAGCTGATCAATCTCATCTAACTCCTGCTTTCTTATACCCTCGTTCTGCTCTGGATCATAACATTGTACTCGGAGAGATTCGACTCCAATTTCCGCTGGAATGAGGGCCTCCGAACCGTATACTAGACTATAGGATTTTCCCCTGTAGATACCCGAGGAGTTGTTCGGTAGGCCCACAAGACACCAGGTAATTCGTTTACCCATTCTCCTCGGGCACCTTCCAGCTTTGTCTTAATCCCATGTAATAGAATGCGATTAATAACTTCGACTTGCCCATTTGACTGCGGGTAGGCCACTGACGTGAATACTTGCCTTATTCTCATCCTCGCACCACTCCTGTACTTTCTTTCCCTGAAACTGCCTTCCATTATCAGAAATTATTCTCCTCGGTATTCCGAATCGACACACTATGCTTCTCCAGAGAAATCTAATAATTTCCTCTTCAGTTATTTTTGCTAAAGGCTCGGCTTCCACCCATTTTGTAAAATACTCAACTGCTACTAGAAGGAATTTCCTTTGTCCCGTGGCAATAGGAAAAGGTCCGACGATGTCCATCCCCACTGATCGAAGGGACATGAAATAACACTGCTATTTAAGACCTCCGCGGGCACATGAGATAGATTTGCATGTTTCTGGCAATTGTTAAACTTTTTAACAATTTCTTCGGCATTCTCTTTCATGCTGGGCCAATAGTATCATGCACGAAGAGCTTTCTGATATAACATGTTTCTTCCCAGATGATTTCCACAACAGCCTTCGTGAATCTCCTTTAGCAAATACTCCCCTTCTCCTACTGATGTGCATTGCAAGAAAGGAGTTGAAAATCCTTTTTTGAATAATTTGCCTTCGGCCAACACAAAACGCCTCTCCATTCTCTTCACCCGAGCAGCTTCCTTCGGATCAGATGGCAACACTTTATTTTCAAGAATTTAACGATATGCTCTCGCCAATCGGATATAATACAAGGCTCCAAATTCATTATGTTGCTGATAGCTATATGCGAGACTAAAAGGTCTTGTACCAGTACTTTCCTGTTCTTCCATTCTTGAATGGAACATGCCAACTTTGAGAGTGTATCAGCTCGGTTATTATCTTCTCGTGGTATTTGCTTCAATTCCACTTCCTGGAACTGAGTCATTAATGTTTGGGACTTCTCCACATATTTTTTCAACTTTTCTTCTTTCACCTTGTATACCCCATTTACCTGCTGAACAATCAGCATTGAATCCATGAACACTTTTATTTTCCGAGCTCCAGCGTCTAATGCTACTCGTAAACCTGATAGGAGAGCTTCGAATTCGGCTTCATTGTTTGAGGAATGAAAACCGAGCTGAATAGCTACGGCAATTTTCTCTCCTTCTGGACTGATAAGTATTACTCCTGCAGCGCTTCCTATTTGAGTAGATGATCCATCTACAAACAAGCTCCAATCTTTTTCTTCCTGAGCATGAGACACTTCGACCAAGAAATCCGACAAGGCTTGAGCTTTGATGGTAGTTCGAGGCTGATAAGAGATATCGAACTCACTCAATTATGTGGCCCATTTCACCATCCGTCCTGAAATTTCTGCTTTTGACAGGAGCCTTCCCAAGGGAGTTCTTGTCACCACCATGATAGGGTGAGATAAGAAGTACGGCCGAAGCCTTCTCGCAATGATCACGAAAGCCAAGGCTAATTTTTCAATTTCAGCTATCTCTGTTCGGCTCCTTGCAAAGCTCGGCTGACATAGTATACCGGTTGCTGCTGCCCTACCTTCTCTTGAATTAACACCGAGCTGACAACTTTCTCGGTTACCGACAAGTATACGAGGAGGGTTTCATTGTGCTCGGGTTTATTCATTAATGGTAACTGGGCTAGATATTCTTTCAAGTCCTCGAAAGCTTTCTGACATTGATCATCCCACTCGAATTGCATTCCTCGCCTTAATGCTTTAAAGAAGGGCAAACTCCTATCAGTCGATCGCGATATGAATCGACTAAGTGCCGATATTCTCCCTGCTAACCTTTGTACTTCGTTTAATGTCCGAGGAGGGTTCATTTCTTGGATTGCTTGGATCTTCTCAAGGTTAGCTTCCACACCTCTCTCTGTCACCATGTACCCCAAGAATTTTCCACTATGAATTCCAAAAGTGCATTTGGCGGGATTTAATTTCATGCCAAATCTTCTTAAAGTGGCGAAGACCTCTTCCATATCTTCGATCAGATTTTGGGCCTTCTTGCTTTTGAGCGGAACATCTTCGACATAAACCTCCACGTTCCGCCCTATTTGATCTTTAAACATCTTATCCATCAGTCTCTGATAAGTGGCCCCAGCATTTTTCAACCCAAAGGGCATTACCACATAGCAAAACGTTCCTCCCGCTGTGACAAAGCTAACCTTGGATTGATCTTCTTGGGCTAATGGGATTTGATGATATCCCTGATAAGCATCCATAAGACACAACAGCTCGTGTCCCGCATTAGAGTCCACTCGGTAATGGATAGCAATCTTTGGGACACGCTTTGTTTACGTCCCAAAAATCTACACACATCCTCCACTTATCTCCTGCTTTAGGTACTAGAACCACATTTGAGAGCCATGTAGGAAAACTAATCTCCCGTATATGACCCGCATTCAGCAACTCCTCTACTTGTTTAGCGATGACGGCATCCTTCTCGGGTCCGAAATGCCTTCTCTTCTGCTTAATTGCCGAAGCACTCGGGTCCACATTGAGATGATGTTCAGCAATCTCGGGTCTTACTTCAATCAAATCAGAAGTATTCCAAGCAAACACATCCACATTATGAATCAAACATTCAATCACTTTCTTCCTTAATTCCGGATCCAATTTGGATCCTACGTGGGTAGTTTTAGCAGGGTGACCAAGCTCGATGCTAAGAAATTCCTCCTCGGGGACAATCCTCTCCTCAGCCTCCATTTGTCCCTGTTTCCTCTTATTATTTCCTCGTTCCCCTTCTTCTCTGTTATTCCTCTTCTCTTGCTTCAGTTCTTGTACATAGCATTTTCTCGATGAACTCTGACTCCCCCTTACTTGTCCAACCTCCTCTCCTACTGGAAATTTATCTTCAGGTGGTGAGTAGAAGCAACCGCTTCGAAGGCCGTTAACGCCGGACGACCCAATATTATATTGTAAGAGGAAGGTGCATCCACGATGAGGAAAGTGATCATCTTCGTCTTTGTCTTTGATTCCTCACCTAGGGTAACGGGTAAGGACACTTGTCCTATTGGACTTATGACCTCTCCGGTGAACCCATGTAAAGAGGTATTTACATTTTGTACAGTCATACTTCCCAATTCCATCTGTTTCAGAGTATTAAGAAAGAGTACATCTGCCGAGCTGCCTGTATCCACGAAGATTCTTTGTACATTATAATTGGCCACCGTGGCATAAATAACCAATGCATCCTCGTGGGGAAAATAAATCCCCTGTAAATCTGCAGGCCCGAAAGCTATAGAAGGACTTTCGTGAGTATGACTTGGATCAATGGATAGTACTTCGAGTCTTCGAGCATAACTTTTTCTTGCTCGGTTTGAATCTCCACATGATATTCCTCCCGAAATCATATGTATAGTTCCTCGGTTATGAACATTGCCCATGGTCCTTTTCTCCGGGGACTTGATTTCCTCCCTCCAATCTTTCCCCCCGTACTGCCCAAGGAACTAGCTGAAGTGCTCCTCTCCCTGGATTAGCATTATTCCGAGGAAAAGGGGCATTGCTCCTCAGGTCACCGTCACCCCATTGCCTTATACTCATTCTTCCTCCCTGAATGTTCCCTCCTCGAGTACTTCCTCTTCCGTAAGGTCCTCCTCGACCCCTCTTATGCGTAATTTGGTTGATGGCTACCTCCCGATGAGATCTCAACGGTAGGTATTGATCAAAGTTCCTCTTAGGCTGCTCCAGTGGCCTCATAACCTCTCCGACAGTTTTAGCAATCATCTCCGTTAAATGCTCCATGGGTATTCCTCCAGTGGGTAATGCCCGTGAAACATTCTGAGATGACCCAGCCTCCCCTACTCCTTCTGGTTCTGGGCATGAACGCGGGGGGGTTGGTTTATCCCTTCCCAACATTGGCCCTCGTCCATTGCTTCTAACCATTTTGCCCTGGATTCTTAATGAAATATCCTTGCTTCCACGTCTTTACTCCTTTGTTCCCACAGACGGCACCATTGATGTGAATCGATATTTTTATGTATAAGGTAGAATGAAGTGTTAATGAAAAATAAAGAAGAACACACCAAGATTTTTACGTGGAAACCCTCAAATTGAGAGAAAAACCACGGGACCTAGTCCAATATAGATATTACTATCACGCTCTTTTTCAATTACAAGACTCTTAGGACACAAATTACAATTGTTCAATGACTTATGAAAGAATCCCAGAAACATAATGAAAATGCCCGAACAGAAGTGAATTTGCTCTCTTCAAAGTCTTTTTGCCCAGAAAAATCCAACCCCTACTATGAAACCATCCGCGGGTATTTATAGGGTTGTTCTCAGTTATTGGTTCGTGGGTGATCCGGAACACGATGTCCTCTGATCGTGGCTTAACTGGAGCCAAACGTGTTCGAGAAATCCACGCCTCATTATTGCACGTTTATCCACGCCGGTTGATTTGTTGGTTATCTCCGGGTCTTCTGCTAGTCTTTGACCAGAAACCGAGGAGGGGTTAGCCGTTGTTCTGTTCGGTGT
The DNA here is from genome assembly GCA_907163345.1 of Haberlea rhodopensis. Taxonomy (NCBI): domain Eukaryota; kingdom Viridiplantae; phylum Streptophyta; class Magnoliopsida; order Lamiales; family Gesneriaceae; genus Haberlea; species Haberlea rhodopensis. The sequence continues at coordinate 358,632 of CAJQUN010000274.1, read as the reverse complement.
CTTTCTGTTCGGTAAAACCCTGTTCGATGCTATCTGTTCGGTGTCCTCCTGTTCGGTAAAAGACTTGTTCGGTTCTTCGGGGGATTTTACCCGAGGAAGTCAATATGTTATATGACATCACCTCACCCCCCTAAAGTAAAGAAAGACGAGACTTTTGAAGTCTTGTTTTATTGTCTTCGGGTAAAATCCTAAACTTAACCTGCTCAGGAGATTTTCCCTCCACTCCATAGGGCAATCCCAAGGTTGGAGCGGACGAGCAAAAAAGTAAGAGTTTTTCCAGTTTTTTATGGACGAGGGGTATTTTTTGAAGAAGCCAACCCCTGTGCGAGAGGAAAAGTAAAAGATCCCGATCTCTTTCTTGTTCAATTGAAAAAAACAATGGAAAAGTTCGGGAGTGGGGGTAAAACCCAGAAAAGAAAGAACTATGAAAAAGCCCGCTAATAACCGATAACTATTGGGAAATAACTGACTAAGAGAAACATAGAAGTAGGAGGCTACTTCAATAAAGAAAGGAGGGATAGGAAAACGGAGGCCGCCTCGGAGCTGGTCTATGTAAAAAGGAAAATACCCCTTAGGGGGTAAGTGGGGACGAGATCCGGAAGGGGGAACAATAATAGAAGTCACCTCGGAAATCCCCCATTTAGCTAGAATATTACTTAGATGCTGAGTCAATTTGACCTCAGACTCAAAGATCTCAAACCATGGAACACGGGCTTTCACTAAATCTCGCTATGTAGCAAGTCTCTGCTCTTGTATACGAGCAGCTGACGCAGCAGAAGAGCTTAGAGTTTTGTCGCTATCAAAAGAAGAGGAAGAGGGTCGAGGAGAGGGGCTAAGAGCGTCTCCCTCATTGAACATATCTATCGCCTGTAATGAAGAGTCGGCTGAGGAAGAAACCATACTTGGTGATTGGAAAATGAAGATTACTGGGGAAAGTTGTTCGATCGTCTGATGCTAGCTCGGAAGCAAAGTGCATCAAAGTAAGACAAATGAAGAAAAGTGATGGGTATTTATAGATGGGACCATATGAACAGTCATTCAATCTTCACCGTCCAAAAATGATGGAATGAACGGTCATAAAGGTGCCTCGGGAAACGAAACGTCGCGCGGCATTTAAAATTTTTAGGCGGGAAGAAAGAGCGGCAAAAAATCCCGAGCAGGTTAAGTTTAGGATTTTACCCGAAGACAATAAAACAAGACTTCAAAAGTCTCGTCTTGCTTTACTTTAGGGGGGTGAGGTGATGTCATATAACATATTGACTTCCTCGGGTAAAATCCCCCGAAGAACCGAAAAGTCTTTTACCGAACAGGAGGACACCGAACAGATAGCATCGAACAGGGTTTTACCGAATAGAAAGACACCGAACAGAACAGCGGCTAACCCCTCCTCGGTTTTCTGGTCAAAGACTAGCGGAAGACCCGGAGATAACCAACAAATCACCGGCGTGGATAAACGTGCAATAATGAGGCGCGGATTTCTCTAACACGTTTGCCTCCAGTTAAGCCACGATCAGAGGACATCGTGTTTCGGATCTCCCACGAACCAATCACTGAGAACAACCCTATAAATACCCGCAGATGGTTTCATAGTAGGGGTTGGATTTTTCTGGCAAAAAGACTCCGAAGAGAGCAAATTCACTTCTGTTCGGGCATTTTCATTATGTTTCTGGGATTTTTTCATAAGTCATTGAACAATTGTAATTTGTGTCCTAAGAGTCTTGTAATCGAAAAAGAGCGTGATATAATATCTATATTGGACTAGGTCCCGTGGTTTTTCTCACAATTTGAGGGTTTCCACGTAAAAATCTTGGTGTGTTCTTCTTTATTTTTTATTAACACTTCATTCTATCTTATACATAAAAATATCGATTCACATCAGTACCCATGTGATTTGAAGATGTTTGTCTTCCATTTATTCATCGCATCGTTGGAATTTTTAATTTGTTGCACGGACTGTTTTGAAATTTCTCCAGAAATAAAGAAATGTGGTTCATTTGTCTTCTTGAGTCTTGTAACATTGTATTACTATAAGTTCGTTAGCATGACGTAAGCATCGGAGCTGTAGATATTATATGTAATATTATTCGTTTTGGCTTCTTTTGTTTTGCAATGAACCTTCTATGTTTTATTATTCCCTTTATTTGTGGATCTTCAAGTCTGTAGATATAAAGAAAAATAAGTTGTATCATTGTGGTAACTAGTTTCTTCTTCTTTTTTTTTTTTTTTGTTTTTGTTTAACAAAGTATTCATGTTTGCACCTGACTAATCCTTAGGCAACGACCCCGGCCCCTCAAAACCGCCACCAGGTAAATCGAGGGATGTGTACGGATGACATTTATCTGAGGGAGCGGACCAACATTACCCGAACCCAGGACAAACCCCACAATATTTCAGTGAAAAATTTGTCACACACGAGATTCGAGCATGCGACGTCCAAAGATTTTTCCCCGCATCATCTCAACTCTTACCAATCCGTTTATACCCCTTAGGACATGTAATTAGTTTCTTGAGCGATTGATACCTTCAACAGAGCATAAAACTCATTTTGTGATTATCTAGTATGTTACATCCTTGTTCAAAAGAAAGAAATAGTCAAGTAAACGGACGACAAATAACTAACATTTAAAATTGCAAGTACTCTATTTGGGGCTTTTTTTTTTATTTAAACGACCAAAAAACGATATATTTATCAAAATAACTTAAATTTTTTTATTATCAAAATTACCCAGTTGACGATTGATTCTTTCAACCTCGTATTTGTCTTATCTTGTAAGTTTTGTTCTTTTCCATTTGTGATTGGTTCGACTATTCCTTGTAACCTTTTTAATAAATTTTTTACCTTACCAAAATTATTTACGATAATTGATCTTCTTGACTATGATTTATTTATTTGTTTTATGTCTTATTATATAAACATATAAGTAGAAATAGATTTCATTTAGCATTCCGTAATTAATATAATTACTTAATATATATATATATAAGTCGCCATCTCAAATGATGACTTTCTTATAAAAAAACATTTATATTAAAATCGCCATATGAGATGACGATTTTAATAAAAAAACTTATTTTTATACTGAAGTCGCTATCTGAGATGTTAACTTCGGTTACTTTGATAAAAACTTTTTTAGGTTATTTTGATAAATATATCTTTTTTGTCAATCGATTAAAAACCCCTTTATGTGGTTTGTTTTTTTCAAAATAAAAAAATAGCATAAATATAATGGGGTGTGCAATGAAAGGTTGCATTATCATGTGTAAATAGACATGAAATTTGTATGTGTCCTGAAGTTTTAATCTTGTATAAAAATTATATATCAACAGTAAACAAATTTTAGCTAGACATGATCTGTTTTTTAAATCAACACATGTGTTTATGTTTGTATTGTACCCAAGTTGTATGAATGAAGGTGCTATTGAACATTTTGTGGACAATTTGTTTACTGAAGATGTCTGGAAGATTTTGAATTACAGATCAGTGATGAAGAATATTTCACGTACTTATTTGTGGATATATATATATATATATATATATATATATATATATATATATATATATATATATATATATATATATAATGGTTCACCGTTGCGGGAACGATGTTCGAAACAGAGATCATCATTCCAGTCTCAATGATATTTCACTGAAGGGTCACGTCGTGAATTTTTTAAAAATAATATTAAAAAATTCAAAAAGATTGAATATTTTGAAAAAAAATATTTTTCAACTTCTTTAATTCATAAATAATATTTAAAAGATTATTTTTAAAGAAAATAACAAAAAATTTTTTTTTTCTAAATCTTTTGTACACTTATTAAAATATAAATTTATCCACAATATATACTAAAATTTTCACAATCATATCAAAACTATTTTACCGTCAAATCATAATATTAATAAAAAATAATATACACAAATTAAAAGAAATATTTTCATTTAATTTGTATTAGTTAAATTTTCAACTAATTTATAAAATTACTAAATCTATGCTCAATATATATTAAATTTTTCACAGTATTTTCAAAATTCATATGTGATATTTAAAAAAATTAGTGTATAACAAAATAAATTAAAATTTTAAAAATTAATAAAATACTTTCAAAGAAATTATTTTACAATACTTTCACATAACATAATTTTTTACTTTTTTTTTGCCAGGCTGTTTTTTTCTACATTCAAAATTTTATTATTTAAAAAGTCAATATTTCAAAAATTTTTGTCTCTCCGATTAGGACAAAAAAACGCACCCTTCCGCAAAAAAAAAAACCTTCCCACCGTTTCACCGGTAATTATCTGAGCATCTTCCGTTCCAGATATGAAATTTGACTCGGCCATGGTTGTTCCGTTATGGAACGGCAATTCCGGCCGTTATAATGGCGTTCCGAGGAACCATGATATATATTAGAACATATAGATAAGTCACTAAAATTTACTGTTCCTATGAACAGTGAATTTATTATTTTATATATTTTTTCTTTCTTCTTCCCGATAAATGCGTCCCTTTTTCAGCAGCCCCTTTTTTCTTTTCCTTCTTTGGTTTTGCTTTCCCTCTGTGCTTATCATCTTTTATTCTTTCTTTCTTGTTTCTTTTGCAGGCCTTGTACGGGTGATGGTGAAGACCCACCAATTTCTGCTGTTCCAATTAATGAGACGAGCTTACCGATGGCCGCCCAATTTTTTTTTCCCTTCTTTGGTAAATCGCTGTCTCCCCATCGTCAGCTGCGTTTTCGTTGCCTTGCTATGATTTTTTGGGTTTTGCCCTGCGGATTTAGGGATCCCTCGTAGCTTTTTCGCTGTAAGTCGCCTGTCTCTTGCATTGGGATGATGGTTTTTTCGATATATATATGTTGCCTTCATAGCGTTGCTTTTCTCCTCTCTTTGGCTCGGCGGGAACAAGAAATTTCAGGTTGATATACTTTTCTGGCCACGGCAGGTACCTTCTCCTCGTCTTCCTTTGCGGGGGCTCGACGTCCATCGCTTGCTGTTTTTTAAAAATGTTGGCTTTTGGCTTCGTCCTTTGATCTTGGTTTGTTTTTGGTTGATGTTGGTGCGCTGTTTTATGCATTTCTGGGGGTTTCGGTTCTTTTGGGATGTTTCTGGGGAGTTTTGATCATGTGTTTTTGCCATACGATTTTAAAGGACTTGGTGAAGTGCCTTTGCGACCCGTTCTTTCAGCTCAGTGACATAACCTTTAATGCTTTGAATGTTATCCTCAGATGCTTTTTTAAACATCCTCTGCATTTTCTTCACATTGATTGAGCTTGATTGCTTTTGTGCGGAACAATTCCCTCTTGATGAGTTTCTGCAAAACTCTTTTGCCTGAGGATTGCATCATGGCTTGAAACACCATTATTCCTCTCAGGGGCTCTGTTTTCATTTTCATGTTCCATTAATTTGCGAGAAGAAGACATCGCTGAGCAACGAGACCGTATTATATTAGCCATTTGGCTGTATTGCTCAAGGTAGAAGGGAGACCTCTTCTCTTTTTTGCAGAAGTTTTGAGTCTGGGGTCTCCTCACCACCAGTCGGTAGATGAAACTTCAAGTTTCTGTTCTAAAACCGCTATGTCACTTTCTAGAAACTTCAATCGACCAATTTCTTCTCTCAACGTGGCTTTATCTTTTCTCTGCACCTCTGGTGTGCAACTTGCTGCATGCATGACCTTTATTTCTGATAGCATCTTTGCTATTGACTCAACATTATCCCGACTTCCAAGCTTTTGAGAAGCTACCTCCTTGTGAAGTTGTTCTGGTGCATGGCTTGCTTCTTCACCAAGTTGTCTTTGCCTCGTCTCCAGATTTCTGGCCAACAAGCAAAACAGCCCAGATGTCTGTAAATGATACGCTTCCTTAAAATAAATTTATGGAAATATTTAATACACACTTGTCATATATGTACATCACATGAGGTGCAACACTATTAGGTTAAAAAGAGTGAAAGATAGCATATGAATAACATAAAATATACCTTTTGTTCTTTGTGTGAACTTTTTCTAACTCAATTATCTATGCATGATATTTCCTTCACCCAATTTAGACTTTCCCTTGCTGGCAATATGCCTCCTGGCCAGCACATTATCTATGCATGATATTGTAGTGTAGGTTGGTGAAGCTATTTCAGAATAGTTTTTTTGGGGGGTTGATGTCTAATGTGGGAGCTGGGAAAATAGTTAATGGTTGACCTATGTCACAAGTGTGCATTGACATAAAGAAATCAGCCGCAACAGGTTCATCATTTGGTGAGATGAGCGGGGAACCAAAAATCTAACACACGGTTAGCACAAACACGTGGAAACAACTTACAAGGCAACAAACGGAAATAAAAAAAAAACTAAGAAACACCAGTATAGCAAGCACAAGATGACATCGCATGGTTATGTATTGAGCAAAGTTTGAAAAAAAACTTTATGTATCTGATTACGTTTTTTCCTCTGCATATTACAACACATTACCTGGTTCTTTGTTTCCTGGTCGTCTATTTTAAAAGGAAAAAATGATATGCATCTTTATTTTCCATTTGTGTTTATTTATTTATGCATCCCAAGGATCCTTTAAGAATTATACTTCAAACTTCTATTCGCTCATTTGAGATAACTATTGCGGAGATTCTCGTGCAACATATCAATCGCTACACATGTTTTCCACGTGTCAGCACCAAGTGAAAATGGAGACTTGGCGGGAGACATGTGTGTGGCTTTTTTTAGAACCTTGGGTTCAGTGTTTTGCTAATGTTTTTTCGTGGTGCCATGATTGCTTGGTTTACTCTGGTCTCTTCTCTGCTACGCTTTGTGTCTTGGGTTATTTGTGCTCGTGTGCTTGTGCATGGATTTTTTCCCTCCGCATGTGTCTCGTTCTTCGGTTTGGGTAGCGTTTACGTGGTCTTTGTGTACTTGGGGGGGGGGGGGGGGGGGGGGGGGGGGGGAGTATCCAGGTGGTTGTGCATGTCGCCTCCTCTTGGCCTGTGTTTATTATGCTCATCACGGGGTCTACTCCATGCTGGTACTTGGTTTGTGGTTTCTCTTTCATGGCCATGTGGTTGGGCCTGCTCTCTCGTGGTTAAGGTGGCCCTTTGCACGTCAAGAATGGTCTTTGCCTTCAAGAGCTCCCAGTTTCTTTTGGCCAAGCTCTTAAAATTCTTGGTACCAAGACCACAATCACATTCAAAGGTTGTGAGGCATTAAACGATAGAGTTTTGTTCACAGGGTTTGGACAGGTCGTCAAACATGACTACTCATCTCATTGCATGATAGCTGGTCCACTTATTTTTCATTTGTTATAATTTATCCTCTGTCCTTCCAGGTCCCGCATCCTTGCACCTTGATGTCGCCCTACTCTAACTTCTGCGTCCCAGACGCACCATGCGATGATTTACCTCAGGGCCATGCTGTTCGGTATTGCCATGATGTGGAATGCATGGCCCCGCACCCAGCCTCTAAGGGCTCGGGGCGCAAGAGAAGGCCGATGCGCACAACAACGTCGCTGCCCGCTGGTCCTGTTTTGTTGTCCGACGTCTTTCTGCTTCGCGCCTTCACATATATCCCTCTATTTACGCTTTTGACTTTCCTGACATGTCTCAACTCCGTGCTCCATACAGGTGGTCCTCCTGGTCTCGGTCTCCCCCCCCCCCTACGCCATCTGGTGTTCCATACAGATCCCGCCGTGTTCCTCCTCCAGGTCAGGGTGTTAAACCTTTAGCTTGTTATTTCATTAGTTTATATATATAAATGCTCAATGTTTTGAGCCTATAAAATTTAATTGAATTCTTTGCGTCTTGTTTTGCCAAATGTTCGTCCCTCCCTCTCTTTCTCTCCAATGTTGTTATTGACATTGCTTGACATTATTGCTCGTTTGGATATGCATGCTGGCCTTACCTTTTTCCCACTTCTTTACTAGATATGCACATGGAACCCCCAGTCCGACGGCTGCGCAAAACTCCCAACGATCTCGACCGCCTTACATGTATCCCCACTGAAGTTTGGCAACTGCCCACCGTCGCAGATTGTGGCTACTGCGGTGCCCGAAGATTTTTCAGAGAGCCACCTGGTTTCTGTTGCTCTAACGGCCAGGTCATCCTTCCACGCACAAGAATGCCTCCCCAATTGTGGCAACTCTACGTCGATCCCTCATCTCATACAGCGCGCCATTTTCAACAGCGGTGCCGGACATACAATAACTCGTCTGCATTTACTTCTCTTGGGATATATTACGATCATGATTTATGCAAAGCGTCCAGGGGGATTTACACGTTTAGAGTCCAAGGTGGAATTTATCATTTCATTCGGGATTTGGTGCCCGCAAACGGTTGTGGTCGTCAGTTGCAGCTTTACTTTTATGGCACAGAGAACGAAGTTTCGAATCGGGTGTCTCAATCGGGCGACCTAGATGCCGGCGTCATATCATTAATCATGGAGGTCATGGCTCTAAATCCATACGCAAACTTTTTTAGGAGCTTGCGCGATATGCCTGGCCTCGACTCTTACAAAATTGTCCTGCGTGCTGATCCATCTTTGGATCATAGGGTCTACAACCTACCTGTCGTCGATCATGTCGCAGCACTTTGGCATGAACAGGTGGACGTTCCTCTGGATAAGCCCCACGATGTTCGAGTCTACACACAATCCGACAGCACCCAGTTCATTCATTACTACTACGGTTGTTATGATCCATTACAATACCCGCTCTTATTTCCCTATGCCGAACCTGGCTGGCACACGGGGATCATTAAAGAAAGCCTTCTCGAGCAAGACAATGATGGTTTGGATTGGATGGACGACAATACACATGCGCCACTACTACCCGAACAACACTCATCCGGCGAAGCTCTTCTGGCGGCTGAACAAGAGAGTATGAATCTAGCGCTTACCTACATTTATTTACTCTCCTTTTGGATTTCCATGTACCATTTCGCTTTTATGCTTTATTAACTTTATCATTGCAATGCATGCTTTTACTGCAGATTTAACCCGCAATCGAGATGTTAAGAGGAATGTTGCTGCACGGGAATTCTACTGTTTTAGGTTCCAACTACGCCGCGACGATGTTTGTAATATCCTTTGCGCTGGTCGCCTTATTCAACAATACCAGATTGACATGTATGTGAAGATTGAGACGCAACGCTTGGATTACTTGCGTAAGGCGCAGGTGCAGAGCGAAATTCGGATGGAGACGTTCCAAGGAATTGCCGATAGCATGGCTTGCGAAGGGGTTACCTACGGAAGATCGATCGGCCATCGTACTATTTTGCCCTCTTCATTTCTCGGTGGCCCAAGGGACTTGCGCCGTCGCTACATGAATGCGCTCGCCCTTGTCACCACCTTTGGGCGGCCTGATTTCTTTATAACCATGACATGTAACCCAGGCTGGCCAGAGATCCAAGCCGAGCTCTTGCAAGGCGAACAAGCCCATAATCGAGCTGATCTCCTTGTTAGAGTTTTCCGTGCAAAAAATGAGGAACTTAAGGACGAGATTGTTCGTCGGGGAGTATTTGGAAAAGTAGCTGCTTACTTATATGTGGTCGAGTTCCAGAAACGTGGTCTCCCTCATGTCCATTGGTTGATTATTCTTAAAAAAAACTATAAGATCACCTCGGCCGAGGCGTACGATCGTTTTGTGTCTGCCGAAATCCCGTCTCTGGATGTGCATCCTCATCTTCATTCTTGTGTTTCGAAACACATGATGCATGGCCCTTGTGGAGATTTGAACCCGACTAATGTTTGTATGCGCGCAAACTCTTGCAAGAATCATTACCCAAAAGAATTTGTGGAAACGACTTCCCATCGTGCTGATTCTTATCCAAACTACAGGCGGCGCCATGATGGGCGCCACGTCCTCGCCCGTAAGAAGGCATTAGATAATCGGTGGGTCATTCCATACAACCCCTACCTACTAGCTAAATTTGATTGCCATATTAATGTTGAGATCTGTGCAGATGTTAAGGTTGTCAAGTATCTTTACAAGTATGTTTGCAAGGGTAATGACAAAGTTGCGTATAATGTAGTTGACACTCCCGCTTCAGAAAAGATAGATGAAATACGTGATTTTCAATCGGCGCGTTGGCTTTGTGCACCTGAGTCAATGTGGCGCATCTATGGCTATACATTATACGAACTCAACCCTACTGTCGTGCAGCTTCACGTGCACCTTCCAAATTCCCATTACATCTTTTTCCACGCTGCGCGATCCTTAGAAAGCATCCTTACAAACCCTAATAATTCAAGGACCCAAATGACAGAATTCTTCGCAATGAACGCAAATGATCCCAATGTACGTGCCTTGCGTCTCCTCTACCGTGACTTCCCAAGGCACTTCGTATGGAATGCGACTAAAAAAAAATGGACCCCTCGCAAACGTGGGACAGCCCTTGGTCGTCTTGTAACCGTTAGCCCCATGGAAAACGAAAGGTACTATTTGAGACTTCTTTTGAATCATCTAAAAGCACCAACATCGTTTGACTATCTAAGGACCCACAATGGTGTTCTTCTTGGGACCTTTCGGGAGTCTGCCTTGCAATGGGGCTTGTTGGATGCAGACAACGATATTCGTGCATCCATACAAGAGGCATCGACTTACCAAGTTCCGTATACCTTGCGTCGACTGTTTGCCACAATCCTCGTATACAATTTGCCCTCTGATCCCATCTGTTTGTGGGAGGAATTTAAGCATCATTTATCGGAGGATTTTCTGTTGCTCCCGGGGTTGCCTGACCAAGCTGCCTTCGACCGTGCTCTGCGTTCAATAGATGTCTTCTTACAGTCCATGGGTAGAACAATTGACGACTTCAGCCTCGTTCCATTTAAGGCTTGGATCAGCGCAGATGAGATGCGCAGCCGGGACTACGAGGACGAGATAAACATCTCTGTCTCTGATGATGACCTCGCTTCTGCTGAAAGGTTGAACCCCGGACAACGTGAGGCATTCGACCAAATCATCGAATGCATCGACAAGCCCGAAGGAGGGGCTTTTTTTGTCGACGGGCCAGGGGGGACTGGGAAAACTTACCTTTACAAGGCTCTTCTTGCCACCGTACGCACAACTCGTGGGATTTCCCTTGCTGTCGCAACTTCTGGGGTGGCAGCCTCCCTTCTTCCAGGCGGTAGGACAGCCCATTCTAGGTTTAAGCTCCCTGTCGTCATTGATCATTCAATGTCATGCGCGATAAAAAAACAAAGCGTTCATGCTCAATTGATTTTGGCGTCGAAACTGATCATATGGGATGAGGCTTCAATGGCCAATAGAAAATGCATCGAGGCGTTGGATTTGTTCTTGCGAGATCTTACCGACCGACAAATCTTGTTCGGAGGGAAGACAGTTGTCCTTGGTGGTGATTTCAGGCAGACCATTCCGATTGTCGTTGGCGGCTCTAGGGCCGCCGCTATCGATTCATGCCTGGTTAATTCTGGCTTATGGCCTTCTATTCGCAAATTCCATCTTACTGACAACATGCGCGCGCGCGGTGATCCAGTTTTTACGGAACTTCTGTTACGCATCGGAGATGGCACAGAACCCACCACTCATACTGGCGAGATCATGCTACCAACAGCGATGTGCGAGCCTTATATTGACTGCGAGGAACCTCTCGATCATCTTATAGCGGACATCTTCCCTTCTTTCCATGCCTATGACATAGATCCCTTCTCGGTTATCGATAGGGCAATTCTAACACCTAAATAGGCTTTTGTTTGGCCCAACATATTTTGTGTTATATATATATGAGTATGTACGCTCGTTACGCATAAAAATCTTTTTATTCTCTTGAACTGTGGGCCATGTATATCAGATTAGCTTCTCCCTGGCACCGTGCCTTGCACGGTGCCCAAATAACTAGTATCTATATATATATGTTGGAATATTTTGTATTAGTCAGCTGTTTTTTTAAATATAGACAAGTTTGCTCATATTCTTTCTAACTATGTTGAAGAGTTGAAAGTTTACCTATGAGAACTCACGATGTTCGAAAAGTGCAGGTTTAGCATAGTGCATTTGTATATTTGGTTGTAGTGCAATCTTTGATTGTAGATGGCAATCTTATGACACGAACAAATATGTAGCTGTGAAGGACGTGCATGCTGAATTTCTGTTCATTTTTCATTGTTTCGTCTCAAGGCAACAGAGGTGTATTTTTAGGTTCCTAGAAGGTAAAATAGCTGAAGCATCATAACAACAACTATGGCGTTGTAAAACTTTTCCAAGGCAACAATACGATGCAATCCAGAGGTCCTTCCCATCTTATTAAAAAATTTGAATTAAAGAATTTTAAGGTAAAATATTTTATCTGATACCCCAAGTAAAAATACCGGTGTGGTTTGGACCCGAACTCTACGGACTCGACATGGGTATCATGAGAGACTGACCCATTTAACTAGTCACATTCCAATATTTTATCAACCCATTGGCCAATTAATTGGCCCATCTGATTAAGTTATTAAAAGCTCATTACCCTTACCCATTAACATTAATTAATAGCCCATTAAAAATAAAGATAAAGGGCATGAACAATAGGGTTAATGGGGATTTTTTTTGGGGAGAATGGCCTCTTCCAGAAGAGGAGGCGGCTCATCTTGTGAGGCGAGGGGGGGTTTTAATTTTTGATTGTGGATCATCAATTCTTCCCTTTTTTGGTATTATGTAAATCACACATTTATTATAGTGAAGATTTATACTGGACGAGGTCCCGTGGTTTTTCCCTTCGGGGTTTCCACGTAAAAAAATCTCAATGTTTATTTATTTCTTGAATATAAATTCATTGTTACAAGATCGAACCAAAAAATAAGGTAACAATTGGCACCGTCTGTGGGAAATCGAGCTAAGGCGTAGAGATTGACTAAAAAAGAATTTTGGCTACTGTCTGAAGAGGAGAGGAGCGGGTCTGCAAAGAAAAGAAAAATAGAGGTTCTGGGGTGAGCTTCATGCGGCGGTTTGGGAGAAGAGTTTCATTTTTTCTGGTCGCGAGAGGCTGCTGCGGCGACGGGTCTTTCTAAGTTCCGGCGAAGCAAAATCTCGACAAAAGGAGAGAAAACGTTGAGCTGAGGAATTGAGAAATGGGTTTTTACTTTCAGCTCTAGATTGGGAAATCGGTGTTCGACCATTTGGTCTTCCCGTGATTGTGGATTTTATGGAATGGAAATTCTAAGTAAAGAGGAGTATGACTCGAAGTTGTTACTATCTTTCTAGGGCTGCTCAGCCCGCCGTGTAACATCTTCACCGCTTTTCCGACGTACCCAACCTTTGCAGGACTGCTCTTTGTGTGGCAGGTCTGCGTCGTCCGAGAGCTTGTGCGGCGGCGGCGAGGATGTACTGCACATCGCATGGTGGTCAGTTCCCGAGGTGCCAGGAGGAGCTGGCCAGTAGAAAGAAATGAAGGAAACTTCCTTAATCGAAAAAAAAACTCTAATCGATGAGCATGGAAGAGGGAGACAGCAGCAGCGATTCTAGGCAGTGGTGCATGAACTGCTGGTCTTATCTCGTCTGATAAGAATGAGGAAGAAGGCGCCTCACCTCCATTATTTTTCTGATCTTCTCGGCTGGTTTTGGGAGAGGCTCGCGGGCTACAACCCTAAATGCCGGGTTGTGGGTGTGCTCGCGTCGGTGGTTTAGGGACTGCTCGTGGGTTAGCGGCAGGGCTGTGTTACCCATTGCTGAGCCGTGACGAAGCTGGAGGCAGTGGTTATGGCTCTGCGGTTTTTGCTGTGGTACAGGAGCTGCTGGTTTTCGCCTCAGACCAGGCCTAGCGAGGAAGAGGATGATGCTTCACGATTTCTTTGCTATTCTCGACTGGGTTTGTCATTTCAGCTCAAGTCCAAAGAGCTTCTTGGTTATTGAAGGAAACTCCGCCCCTATTTACGCAGACTTATTCCTGCTAAGATGTCGATTTTTGGTGGTGAAGTTCACGTATGGAGCAACCTCATGGATTCTGGGTTAGGCGTGTAGTGTGGAGAGATATTATGCTTGTATTAGCTGTGATTGATTTTTAATTGATGCAAATGCCTCGAGACTTCTGGGGTAGAGGAATGAAATTTCTGTTTGAGGAATTTGTGTTGAACAAGGAGGAGATGAGCTTCGGTTCCTCTCTATTTCCTGTCCAAGCTCTCTGCACAACACTTCTATTCGTAGCTCGGGCTTTTCTTTGGCTTGGGGGAAAGAGCTCGGGCAAAAGCATTCTTGTGCGGTGAAGGGAGAAGCATTCTGGTTCTGTATTGTTGGAAAATTTTTTGTGGTTAAGGAGGCCTCGTGGAATGGAGGCAGTGTGCGACGGGTGCATGGTATCTGGGTTTATTGGGTTTTGTTGATCATATTGGGGCTGTGTATGAGAGTTGGCGATGCTCTGTACATATTCCTTGCAATGGTGAGGATGAAACCCAAATCTACTGTTCTTGTATTCAACAACCTGTTGAGTATGGGTTTAAGGATGAAACACGGCACAACCGTAGAGCCATGAAGCAATCGCCGCCATGGACTCGAGATACGCGGTGATATAATTCTAACTCATAGCCTAAACTTACTGTTTTATTTAGGTGCATTCAATTCGAAAGCAACAATTTAACTATCAACGCTGAATCCTTTGGACATATATACGTAAAATTTAATTATCAACGAGAGTATAAAGCATATATTACTTCCCAAATTACATTTATTTGAGAGAACAATAGGGATTATATCTAAGTTATCACAAGTTTCATCATTTTGATCGGTTGTCTGCTTATGGAGATTTACATCTAAAGCAAAGTTAGGAAAAAATTGGAATTCTCCTATTACGGAACTATTTGTTGAAACGGCCCGCACCAAATAATGTATGTGTGGATACTTGAATTGATAGGGAAAGCTGAGTCTGCTTAAATCGAGCAACTCTTGAATTCAATAGAGACTATATTTATGGAAGGATTTGAGAGAATGGTAACATTAATAAGATTTCTCCATGAAAGTGATAGATACGAAAATAAAGAGGTTCAGCAAGTATTATCATTAGGACTAAACTTTATGGGCCAATTGGATAAATTTATAGCATGAACAGAATTCCATGGTTTTTCAATAAACATTGGGTCATAACACGACTTATTCATGCTACTGCTATCCGATCTGCACTTTAGATTGCTCTTATATGATCGCTTGCTGGAATTTACGTGTTGTAACGATTGAATTGTTGATTTTTCCCAAACTTTGGACTGTATGTGTAATTTTGTCGGCACAAGCATCACCTTGAGCTTTGTATCATCTTTATATACCTTGCTGCCCACCGGGTGTTTGACATATTATTTGATTTAGTTTTTCATGTGACTAAGATGCTGCTCATACATTAATCCTACGAGAATTTAGTCATTGCTGCAGACCAAGTTCATCAGCTTCTGAGAACAAACCATCAGCTAGACCTCAGCAATTAACCTCAACTTTGGCATTCAGTCCTATGCCTTAATTACGGACAGGATCACCAGCTCGGGCATGCAATCTAGCAGTAAGCCCCTATTATATCAGCTCAGGCATGCGATCTCGCAGTAAGCCCCTATTATGACAGCTCGGGCATACAATCTTGCAGTAAGCCCCTATTATATCAGTTCAGGCATGCGATCTCGCAGTAAGCCCTTATTCATCAGCTCGGGATCTTTATTTGTTCTGGATTTTGGATGATGTGATGATGGGGAGTTCGGATGGGATATTCGGGGTAAGCCCAGGTGTATGAGGCCCTGGCAAATATTTAGCACATGTCCGCCCTGATTGCTTAAGCCCAGGTGTATGAGGCCCTGGCAAATATCAGCACAGGTCCGCCCTGATTGCTTAAGCCCAGGTGTATGAGACCCTGACAAATATTTAGCACAGGTCCGCCCTGATTGCTTAAGCCCAAGTGTATGAGGCCCTGACAAATATTTAGCACAAGTCCGCCCTGATTAAGCACAGGTGTATGAGGCCCTGGCAAATATTAGCACAGGTCCGCCCTGATTGCTTAAGCCCAGGTGTATGAGGCCCTGGCAAATATTTAGCACAGGTCCGCCCTGATTGCTTAAGCCCAGGTGTATGAGGCCCTGTCAAATATTTAGCACAGGTCCACCCTGATTGCTTAAGCCCAGGTGTATGAGGCCCTGACAAATATTAGCACAGGTCCACCCTGATTGCTTAAGCCCAGGTGTATGAGGCCCTGTCAAATATTAGCACAGGTCCGCCCTGATTGCTTAAGCCCAGGTGTATGAGGCCCTGACAAATATTAGCACAGGTCCGCCCTGATTGCTTAAGCCCAGGTGTATGAGGCCCTGGCAAATATTAGCACATGCCCGCCCTGATTGCTTAAGCCCAGGTGTATGAGGCCCTGTCAAATATTTAGCACAGGCCCGCCCTGATTGCTTAAGCCCAGGTGTATGAGTCCCTGGCAAATATTAGCACAGGTCCGCCCTGATTGCTTAAGCCCATGTGTATGAGGCCCTGACAAATATTAGCACAGATCAGATATATTGCCATGGTCCGCCCAGGCACGATTTTATTGGATAGTCTGCCTCGGAGTTCAGACCGGAGACCTGCTCGTTGATTATTTCATGAGCCCAAGTCGGGCGAGACTTATATGCTCGGTTTATTATCTTCGGAATTCAGACAGGTCAGCCCTGTTTTAGATTTAATTCTGTACTTTGGAATTATTTCTAGTTGTTAATGCAGGTCAGCCCTGCACAGATTAACAGGTCAGCCCTGTTTTAGATTTAATTCTATACTTGGAATTATTTCTAGTTGTTAATGCAGGTCAGCGCTGCACAGATTAACAGGCCAGCCTTGTTTAAGATTTAATTCTGTACTTAGAATTATTTCTAGTTGTTAATGCAGGTCAGCCCTGCTGAGATAACAGGTCAGCTCTGCACAGGTCACATGCCAACCCTGTTTGATTTAATTCTATACTTAGAATTGTTTTGAGGTATAGTGGCAGGTCCGCTCTGTTCGAGGTTTACAAGGAGCTCATGCTACTTATGATAGTAGCGATGTCTGTTGGTATGAGCACATGCCTGCTCAGTTTCTGACATGTGGAAGAATTTTATTTGCTCCATATTGAATTTGGAGCTCGGCTGTATTTATTTACTCAGCTCAGGACTTCATTATTTCGCAAGTTCAAACAAATATTGCTTACTCGATATATCTTGTCTCTAGAGCTCACATCAACTTATTTACTCCTCGGTTCGGTGCTACTTATGGAGCTCAGATCAGCCCGGAGTTATTATATGTCTATGGATCATTTTGGAGTTCAGCTGTATTTTGTTTGCACCGCGCGACATATTTATCAAGCTCTAGATGTCCAGATATTTATTAGCTCTAGAGTTCGGCGAGTTTTATCTGCTATGGAATTGAGCTAGGCTTTATTGATTATGGAGTTCAGACGAGCATTATTTGCTCTTACTTATTTCAGAGCTCAGATCAGGTCGGCCGAGCATTATTTGCTTATATTTATCATGTGGAGTTCAGCTCAGCTCGGACCAATATTATTAACTCGTATATATTTCTTCGGAGCTTAGATCGGGTAAGGCAGGCGTAATTTGCTCGGGCATATTATTATCAGGTCGGTCGAGCAATATTTGTTCATATCAGGTTGGATGGGTATTATTTTCTCATACATCATCTCAGGAGATCAGGTCGGGCGAGCTTTATTTGCTCAAGTCGGCCCAACCAAGATAAACATAGTCCGTATTTGTTTCATATGCTCGGAATATTTCTTATTCCTGGAGTTCGGATATGTTTATTTGCTTCTTAGCTCAGTTTTATCCCCTCGGGTCTCTCGATCACCTTTGTCAGCTCGGAATTCTCGATTATAGTAGCTTCAGGTCGGATCCCTACTGCCCAGTACGACCTGCTATTATGGACGGGCTCAGTATTATGATTACGCCGGTTCCTTGCATGGGCTATACGAGCCGCCTACTTTATCAAGGATCAGCATTCGAATTGTCATGGCCCTACCGACAGCATGACTTGGGAACTCGGTACGACGCTTGTGACTCCACCTCAGTGATTACTCGCAAGATCAGATCATTGTTTGGCATTTGAAGGACTATCGATCCGGGTCCTCACCTAACCAGTTGGAGTCGATACAGCGCTACTCTAGCTCGACTAGACGGGGATACTAATGATACCCGGGTAAAGATACCGGTGTGGTTTGGACCCGAACTCTACGGACTCGACCTGGGTATCATGAGAGACTGACCCATTTAACTAGTCACATTCCAATATTTTATCAACCCATTTGCCAATTAATTGGCCCATCTGATTAAGTTATTAAAAGCCCATTACTCTTACCCATTAACATTAATTAATAGCCCATTAAAAATAAAGATAAAGGGTATGAACAGTAGGGTTAAGGGGGATTTTTTTTGGGGAGAATGGCCTCTTCCAGAGGAGGAGGCGGCTCATCTTGTGAGGCGATGGGGGGTTTTAATTTTTGATTTTGGATCATCAGTTCTTCCCTTTTTTGGTATTATGTAAATCACACATTTATTATAGTGAAGATTTATACTGGACGAGGTCCCGTGGTTTTTCCCTTCGGGGTTTCCACGTAAAAAAATCTCAATGTTTATTTATTTCTTGCATATAAATTCATTGTTACAAGATCGAACCAAAAAATGAGGTAACATAATCAAAAAAAGAAAAGAAGAGAAGAAGTTGCACTAAGAAGATTTGTAACCATATTTTGGTGTAATATGTATGAGAGGCATAATAAGGTGTTGATATTTTAGGTTCAGTTTAGGTATTTCAAATAATTTGCACACACAATAATTGACTTATCACCTATGCCAAACAAAATATACATTATAGTATAGTTTGTAATCATACAAACAAAACATGATATATATTATCACACTAAATTATTTATTCATATTTATCAACAACTTATCGTATCCACGTACTAAGCGGATTCTAAGGGACAAAATAATATATACAACTAAAATACAATGATATCGAATTGGCAATGCCAATAGATAGTTTGAAAAATGATCATAGTCAAAAAAGTTTTTTTATTTGTAACTTCTATAAAATTTACAAAATAATTGTCAAACACGTAAAAAAACAAAGATTAAGCAAATGTCAAAAATTAAAATAATCCCTTAAAAATATTTAATAAGATTTGAAATAAAATTAAAAAATAGTATATGATATCACCAAAATAAGAATTGCACCTACCAAACGTAAGTCATTGGAATACTTGACAAATTTATGTTCTTATAGCTACCAAGTACCAAGAACTTATTAAATTTTTTCGAGCATCAAATTTTTTTGATGGACTTAAGTTTTCATCAACTTTTTTTAAATAGACTAAATAATTTGTAAAAAAAAATGTAAATAGTAAGAATCGTGTTTGCGATTCATCTTATAAACGTAAAAAAAAAAAAACTTTATGTTTTTAAATTTTTTTAATTGGACCTTAGTTTTTTAAATTAGCCTCCAAACAACTCTCTACCAGCGCAGGAGGCCAATTTCAGCCCCGAAGACGCGAACCACCGCCACCGCCTTCTCCGATCGGTCACCGGCCAGTTACAGGAGTCGGGGTAGTCGGAAAAAGTATAAAACCAGCGAAATTGAACCATAGCGGCCAATCCAAGGACGACTGTTTTACATCGGTTTTTCGTTGATAATTAGGTCTCGAAAGGTTATAAATCTCAACCCTTACTTATTTCTTTAGATTTGGATGGTTTTTTATGGTTTTTTTCGTAAAAGTTACTCCGACACTTTTAATCCATTTTTTTAACTTACAAATCCATGTAGGATTTCTATAGGGACATTGTAGAATTGAGAAACAAGTCGGGGGGAAGGGCAAATGCAGCTACCGCGTCTCAGGCTGATTTGGGGGCCAAAATTGATTGTTTGGGTTCTGTAAATTTGTGTTCGAAGTGTTATGTGATGCCCCAAAAGTCTGGAGGAAAATCGAACCTGAATTCATAGGTTTTTGGGTTTAAAAGTTAAGCCCAAAAAAGCTCAAATTTGTATGTTGGCCTGAATTAGAGGTTTTATAAATTTTCCAGCCTTTATATAGTTTTTTAGAATTAAAGATATTAGTGAGCGAAAGATGAGAATATTTTAGTACTAGCATATTTTGGTTTTGATAATTTGCAGGAGTTAGTACATTGAGATTTAGATAATTTTTATTGATTTTGTTTTTACATTTATTTTTATTGTATTGTGCAATAATTAGGAATGATATCCTTGTTCATCTATTTTATGCTGTATCAGTTTCCTTGCATTGTTCTGCAATGGGAAAGAATGAATTCTTGACTCCGAAAGCAATCGCTAACCGAATCAAAGCCAAGGGTTTGCAAAAGCTCCGATGGTACTGCCAAATGTGCCAGAAACAATGCCGCGATGAGAACGGGTTCAAGTGTCATTGCATGAGCGAGTCTCACCAACGTCAGATGCAGGTATTTGGCCAAAATCCTACCCGTATTGTCAGCGGGTACTCTGAAGAATTCGAAACAACATTCCTTGAACACATGAAGCGCAGCCACCGGTTTAGCCGTATCGCCGCCACAGTTGTGTACAATGAATATATATCGGATCGCCACCATGTTCACATGAATTCAACTCAGTGGGCTACCTTGACTGAATTTGTTAAGTATTTGGGTCGAACTGGGAAGTTGAAGGTTGATGAAACACCCAAGGGTTGGTTCATTACGTACATTGATCGAGATTCCGAGACACTTTTCAAGGAGAGGATGAAGAATAAGAGGGCAAGGGCGGATATTGTGGATGAAGAGAAGCAGGAGAGGGAGATACAGAGGCAAATCGAGCGGGCTGAGCAGATGATGGAAACAGTGGATTCTCTTGCTGCAAATGGGAATAATGAAGAGGGAAACAAATCAAGAATGTTGGAGAAAAACGAGGAAGACTCTGATAAAAAGATTAAGCTGAGTTTGGGGTCATCAGCCAAGAATGTGCATGAGAAGAAAGATAGTTCAAAATTCTTGTTTGACGAGGAAGAGTTTGAGAGTAAGAACGGAAAGAGCAAGAGGCAGAAAGATGACAACAAATCAGGGAAGAACGAATCGGCGTTGGATGAACTGATGAAGGAAGAAGAAAAGGCAAAAGAACGGAGCAACAGGAAGGATCATTGGTTGTTTGACGGGATAGTTGTGAAGGTGATGAGCAAGGCATTGGCGGATAAGGGATATTACAAGCAAAAGGGGGTTGTAAGAAAGGTGATTGATAAATATGTTGGGGAGATTGAAATGCTTGTGAATAAGCATGTATTGAGGGTCGATCAGGAGGAGCTGGAAACCGTGATTCCGCAGATAGGGGGTCTTGTTAGGATAGTGAATGGGGCGTATCGGGGTGAGAATGCAAGGTTGCTAGCAATCGATACTGAAAAGTTTTGCGCCAAGATGCGGGTTGAGAAGGGTCTTTATGATGGAAGGGTTCTCAAGGCAGTTGACTATGAAGATTTATGCAAATTGGTGCAATGAGTACTTTGTATCGAGTATGTTGTTTGTGCTCTCCGATTGGTATTTGTTTTGGTTAAGTCTTCTATCTCCTGTATTCAAAATTAACAGACCTTTATCAGTCAATGGAGTTTTAAATACTGTTTTACATCCACTTCTTGCTTATATACATCAATTTTTTCAGTTATTAAGCTATACTAGTGGATCTGGTCTTAATTATTAAATATTTGATAGGCCTGGTGAAACGAATAGTTGCAAGAATGAGACTCGTACGTTTGAAGTGAGAATATGGTGTATGTTTAGCTGTATGTTTGAATAAGATGTTTGCACAGTAAATGATATGCTGGAGTATGTTTGATTATTTAGTGTTTTAATAAAATATGAGATTTTTTAAAAAAGGTAAAAAGTGGAGAGCCCCACAATGTTCATCCCCTAAACTTTACCCATAACCTTTCAAAACGTGCACTTAACCCCCGAACAATTTTATGCAGTGCATTTAACCCCCTAAATAATATTCGGGAACAATTTTTTCGAATATTCAGACAGCAAATTCCCTCACACGCGTCTCAGATGCCACAATAGAGAGTATGTATGTCACATGCGTCTCAGATGCCACAATAGAGTATGCATGTCTTTTCATTAATTTTCTACATAAATTTTACGAGTAAAATTCATCGACCGTGGTTATACTCGTAAAATTCATTTTCATGTATTTTTTATGGGTACACTTGTAAAATTTCTCCAGAAAATACATGAAAAGACATGCAACCCTCGATCGTGACATGTGCAATGTACGAGAGGGAATTTGCAACCAAAATATTAGAGAAAATAGTTTCCAAATATTGTTTATGGGGCCGCTCAAGTGGTAAAACCACCAATATATTTACTTTAGGCCCCAATTTTAATAAGACTCCCGATTCCTAAGTTTACTAGTGCATGTAAAACCCCAACCGCTTATACTAGTCCTTCGTGCATTTATTACGTCGTATGAGTACTAAAAAAATTCAGTCTTTAAAACAATCCTTCCATGCTTCACATATTATCAATGACATCAATAATACTCAGCAATAAGACTCAAGGTTCACTCATTATCATCCCCATTACACCACTTTTACATTGTGGGTTTGAATAAACATTTGGGCAGAGTCTCCCCATAAATTGAGATATCCCAAAATAAAAATACGTCACACAATATAACTCCCAAACAGGGACAAACACACTACGAAAACAGAATACTGAAACTACGTAAATTCCCCGCCAGGGAAACCACCATCCTAAGAATAAGAAGATATCACAAGTGGGCTTCAACACCCTTATACAATCCATATACATGCTTCCAGTTGCTCACATACGAGCAACAAATAAATGAATACCAATCTAACTGAATAAATAGCATATACTATTTACCCCCACTCATATACGCTTCTGGAAGCAGCATGATCCAACAAGCTCGAGCTAATATCCCAAAGTAGCTTAGTACCTGTTGTACCTGTTTCAACAGAAACAGCCCCCGCATCGGTGAGCATACTCCAACTCAATCAATCACAAATCGATATACAAAATCATAATGCAACAGTTTAGATTATTCAAAACTCATAAAATATACTCCCTGTACAATTCCGAGTTTGTATAGCTTCCACACACTGTTCCTGTTTCAAACTCACGCACATTCATAATGTCAAGTTTAGTATTATCATTGAAAACATAATACTCAACGATACTATGAATTCACTACAGTAACAAGATATTATTTATGTTCAACATAAATAATTCAACAGCAATGTAAACCTGGTTATCCCACTATCTCATTCTCGACAATTTCTCATATCGCTCATGCCCAAGGCATCAATACTCAACTAGTATAATCGGATCACGTACATCGACGTATCCACCATTCCACGTGTATTAAACTCAATTATCAAACTCAATCACTGAACCTTAAAACACCACATTAAAATACATGTATGCATGAATATATAAATACTGGGATACCTGCTCGTACGTCACCACGTACCTTATAGTCGACAACATGATGGGCTATCCCGACATCTTGAGAATCATGAAGAATCTATATCGAAATTATCACTTCATATTAGTTCATTTACAATCCACTCGATATCATTCATATCGATTCAATATCTTAATTCAACAACTCAATATTATCATCCTTAACTCATCCAAGTGATATAAATCACCAATTTATGCTATGCCACATATTCAAGCATATTCATAATTATACAATTTAATACTTGCTTATAACACACATTGACATGTATCGAACTCTCCTATGGGCATAATGACACAGGCTCGAAGTCATTTGCATCTCAAATCATAGCTCAACACTCACCAACACACTACAATATTCTACGTCATAAAAGTAGACTTTCCTACTACATAACTTATAGGGCTTTTGAGCCAACACTTGAATATCACTTAAGTGTATGAACAAACAACATACATGCATGATTGTCAAGCCCAAACAACCCCAAAATTCAGTAGTTACGTCCCTTAAATTTCGGCCATGATGTAAACCCCAAACTTCAACAAGAATTTGGCCCAAATACCAGGTTAATTCAATTCTCTACAACAATCTATTTTAACTCAGTTCAGCAGACTCATTCAGCAGGAAGGTGAAACCAACATAACAAGATTTGAATCAATTGCAGCAGATTGTCAAGCAAGGATAGCAGTTCATTTACGAACTCAAATTAACTGGTAATTATCGAAGCAAAGTCGGAAAATCGGATATCAAATTTTTACCCAATTCGCACACAGTTCACGCACGCATTCGTGCGATTCCGGGGAACTCCGGCGGCGGTAGAGGCGGTGGCCGGTGTAGAAAGTGTCGTCCAGATGAGGAGAAGAGATTTGGTATATGGCTTCGTCCAATTCGTAGAATATTCGAAGAAATCGAACCAAAATCGCTCAAACCCTAGTCTGCGCGAGTTTCATCGTTCCAGATCAAAATCGAACCACTTTTCGAACACCAAAATTTGATTATCTGGTATGGAAAGATTCGCCGGAGAGTTGTGAACACGGTGGTAGGTCGGTCTTGTCGTTAGGTGGTCGGACGGCGGCGAACGGAGCGGATAAGTACACGGTGGTCGGTGATCGCGCGAGAAGTGCGTGTTTTCGCACCTTTTCGTAGGTGTCCGCGATCTGTGTGTATTTTACACATTTTTGTATGTGTTTTACATCCTACACCGATATATATTAATTCCCGACCAATTATAAACATCGGTGTGTCACCGGTGTACTGGTGCATGTGCAACACATGAACAGTCCACACCTAACTTCATGTCCTTATTTGAATCACAAAAATTAAATCTTTCAATTTAATGCAAATTTTATATTTAATAAAATTTCGGTGTTAATTATCATGATAATTTCGATCCCGGAATTATTTATCCCAACTCCGCTCCGAAATCCGATACCCAATAATTAAATCTCGACATATCATATAACCACCATAATTACATCAATTGCACCATAAATAATTATTTCGGACATTACAATAATAATTATTTCGGACATTACAATTAATAAAATTTTGGTGTTAATTATCATGATAATTTCGATCCCGGAATTATTTATCCCAACTCCGCTCTGAAATCCGATACCCAAGAATTAAATATCGACATATCATATAACCACCATAATTACATCAATTGCACCATAAATAATTATTTCAGACATTACAATAATAATTATTTCGGACATTACAATTCTCCCCAACTAATGAAATTTCGACCCCGAAATTTAAACGCATGCTTACCATTAAAATCCAACGGTAAAATTTTTACGTACCGTTATACAGCTCACAATAGTAACTTGACCATCTGTAGGACGACAACCATCCGAACCATCACGGCTCACACATGTGCCCTCAATACACCAACAATGGTAAGACTGAAAATCACATTCTTTACTCTATCCCAACATTAGCATTTAATAAGCTAACATATGAATTCATCGATTAATGTAAATCAATACGAGGTTAACATCATACTTGCCCTGTTCAATTTTGGTGACATTGCAAAAGCACATTCCTGTAATTAACTTATCAAGAAAATTGCTAACAGTTTCTAAAAGCCAACACTTACCGTGTTTAACATACTTCAGTACCTGTGTACTCGCATTGGTACAGTTTCCTTGCACAAGATCTAAATCCGTCACAGTTTACTTTCATCATAGTACACATCATATAGTCACTAAATCATCAATCCAGGCATATCATGCGTATATCAGACTGTATGACAATACACCAACTTTTATCATATAAATAACCTCATACCTGTGTGGTTGCAATTGTATGCAACTTATACCAACATCATCATCACAACCATTGGCCGTATGAAGTAGTGGTACTCTTGAGTCCTTACATATCAATCTCTCACATATCACCTCCTGGCTATTATCTGGTGCAAAGTAATTACTAGCAAACCCATTAGTAATTCTCACATACATATATCCATATTATACGCACCAACTGCCACAGATCATCAATGTCAAATCATGATGAATGGCCTAACATCAATATTCCTATGTCATGCTTATACACCATCTAAAACAAGGCATCAACATCAATATCGAATAATTCGTGGCATACCTTTGTAGATGGAATCATCTACAATACACAATAGCATCATAGTATCATGTTCATTACAGTTCTCCCATGCTTTCAAGCATCAATGTTTCCATATTTCATCGATCCCAACAATAATCACATCGCTCGCTCGTCAGCGGCGACCACATCACTCACTCGTCAGTGGTGACCCAATAACACATCGCTCACTCATCAGTGGCGACCCATATCACATCGCTCGCTCGTCAGCGGCGACCACATCGTAAATAATCGATATAGTGGCAACACCAAGCCGACTATACCACATCGTCGCATCATCTTTGCGACACATCGTATATAATCGATATAGTAGCATCACCAAGCCTACTATACCCCATCGTCGCTCCCCTACTACTGCGACACAATATATAATCGATATAGTAGCATCACCATGCCTACTATACCCCACCGTCGCTCCCCTACTACGGCGACACAATATATAATCGATATAGTAGCATCACCAAGCCTACTATACCCCATCGTCGCATCATCATCGCGACCCATCAACTATATAATCGATATAGCAGCAATACCAAGCCTGCTATACCCACACGTCGCTCCCCTGCTACTGCGACACAATCTACTCATTCCAGCGACCCTCAATATCATCATGCATTTTTACCATCATCGTTATATCCTAACAACATCAATATAAATATCAATACATGCCCGTACATCAACACGTACATGTGCCATCCTGTAAATGACACACACATACCCGATTGTCACATCATCTGTTGTCATACTCCAACCGCACAGTACTGCCTGCCATTTCCTATTCTCAGATATCATATCTCATTTTCTGATTTCTCCTGCAAAATCAGATTTCTCAGCACTACACATACATATACATAACATGTTCACAAAACTCAACTCAATAAAATGCATTGATCCCTGTACTAGTAACAACGTCCACTTATTATCAACATTAATTACCGTCAGCGGTGTCATTCATCACGCACCTTAAAAGGCATTATCATTTTTACCATAGTCAAGCTAAGGATAATAAAACGATTTACCATACTCGAGGCTTTTCAACCATACCACCCTCATTGAATATGTTCATCGTATCTCATACGATCTTGCAATCACGATGGTTAGCAATAACACCAATTTTCATTGCTTCATATCATCAATGGCACATACTTTATTGCTTCATATCATAAAATGCACATAGCAGGCGTCATGTCACAATGACAGAAAACTACAATCATGCATAAAAGTATGTGATATCCATGCCTATCAACATATCCCTAGGCCATGAAACATCCCAAAGAGCTAACCACTGCTCTGATACCACTAATGTAAAACCCCAACCCCTTATACTAGTCCTTCCTGCATTTATTACGTCGTATGAGTACTAAAAAAATTCAGTCTTTAAAACAATCCTTCCATGCTTCACATATTATCAATGACATCAATAATACTCAGCATTAAGACTCAAGGTTCACCCATTATCATCCCCATTACACCACTTTTACATTGTGGGTTTGAATAAACATTTGGGCAGAGTCTCCCCATAAATTGAGATATCCCAAAAGAAAAATACGTCACACAATATAACTCCCAACCAGGGACAAACACACTACGAAAACAGAATACTGAAACTACGTAAATTCCCCGCCAGGGAAACCACCATCCTAAGAATAAGAAGACATCACAAGTGGGCTTCAACACCCTTATACAATCCATATACATGCTTCCAGTTGCTCACATACGAGCAACAAATAAATGAATACCAATCTAACTGAATAAATAGCATATACTATTTACCCCCACTCATATACGCTTCTGGAAGCAGCATGATCCAACAAGCTCGAGCCAATATCCCAAAGTAGCTTAGTACATGTTGTACCTGTTTCAACAGAAACAGCCCCCACACGGGTGAGCATACTCCAACTCAATCAATCACAAATCGATATACAAAATCATAATGCAACAGTTTAGATTATTCAAAACTCATAAAATATACTCCCTGTACAATTCCGAGTTTGTATAGCTTCCACACACTGTTCCTGTTTCAAACTCACGCACATTCATAATGTCAAGTTTAGTATTATCATTGAAAACATAATACTCAACGATACTATGAATTCACTACAGCAACAAGATATTATTTATGTTCAACACAAATAATTCAACATCAATGTAAACCTGGTTATCCCACTATCTCATTCTCGAAAATTTCTCATATCGCTCATGCCCAAGGCATCAATACTCAACTAGTATAATCGGATCACGTACATCGACGTATCCACCATTCCACGTGTATTAAACTCAATTATCAAACTCAATCACTGAACCTTAAAACATCACATTAAAATACATGTATGCATGAATATATAAATACTGGGATACCTGCTCGTACGTCACCACGTACCTTATAGTCGACAACATGATGGGCTATCCCGACATCTTGAGAATCATGAAGAATCTATATCAAAATTATCACTTCATATTAGTTCATTTACAATCCACTCGATATCATTCATATCGATTCAATATCTTAATTCAACAACTCAATATTATCATCATTAACTCATCCAAGTGATATAAATCACCAATTTATGATATGCCACATATTCAAGCATATTCATAATTATACAATTTAATACTTGCTTATAACACACATTGACATGTATCGAACTCTCTTATGGGCATAATGACACAGGCTCGAAGTCATTTGCATCTCAAATCATAGCTCAACACTCACCAACACACTACAATATTCTACGTCATAAAAGTAGACTTTCTACTACATAACTTATAGGGCTTTTGAGCCAACACTTGAATATCACTTAAGTGTATGAACAAACAACATACATGCATGATTGTCAAGCCCAAACAACCCCAGAATTCAGTAGTTACGTCCCTTAAATTTCGGCCATGATGCAAACCCCAAACTTCAACAAGAATTTGGCCCAAATACCAGGTTAATTCAATTCTCTACAACAATCTATTTTAACTGAGTTCAGCAGACTCATTCAGCAGGAAGGTGAAACCAACATAACAAGATTTGAATCAATTGCAGCAGATTGTCAAGCAAGGATAGCAGTTCATTTACGAACTCAAATTAACTGGTAATTATCGAAGCAAAGTCGGAAAATCGGATATCAAATTTTTACCCAATTCGCACACAGTTCACGCACGCATTTCGTGCGATTCCGGCGAACTCCGAGGGCGGTAGAGGCGGTGGCCGGTGTAGAAAGTGTCGTCCAGATGAGGAGAAGAGATTTGGTTTATGGCTTCATCCAATTCATAGAATATTCGAAGAAATCGAACCAAAATCGCTCAAACCCTAGTATGCGCGAGTTTCATCGTTCCAGATCAAAATCGAACCACTTTTCGAACACCAAAATTTGATTATCTGGTATGGAAAGATTCGCCTAAGAGTTGTGAACACGGTGGTAGGTCGGTCTTGTCGTTAGGTGGTCGGACGGCGGCAAACGGAGCGGATAAGTACACGGTGGTCGGTGATCGCGCGAGAAGTGCGTGTTTTCGCACCTTTTCGTAGGTGTCCGCGATCTGTGTGTATTTTACATGTTTTTGTATGTGTTTTACATCCTACACCGATATATATTAATTCCCGACCAATTATGAACATCGGGGTGTCACCGGTGTACTGGTGCATGTGCAACACATGAACAGTCCACACCTAACTTCATGTCCTTATTTGAATCACAAAAATTAAATCTTTCAATTTAATGCAAATTTTATATTTAATAAAATTTCGGTGTTAAATATCATGATAATTTCGATCCCGGAATTATTTATCCCAACTCCGCTCCGAAATCCGATACCCAAGAATTAAATCTCGACATATCATATAACCACCATAATTACATCAATTGCACCATAAATAATTATTTCGGACATTACAATTAATAAAATTTCGGTGTTAATTATCATGATAATTTCGATCCCGGAATTATTTATCCCAACTCCGCTCCAAAATCCGATACCCAAGAATTAAATCTCGACATATCATATAACCACCATAATTACATCAATTGCACCATAAATAATTATTTCGGACATTACAATAATAATTATTTCGGACATTACAATTCTCCCCAACTAATAAAATTTCGACCCCGAAATTTAAACGCATGCTTACCATTAAAATCCAACGGTAAAATTTTTACGTACCGTTATACAGCTCACAATAGTAACTTGACCATCTGTAGGACGACAACCATCCGAACCATCACGGCTCACACATGTGCCCTCAGTACACCAACAATGGTAAGACTGAAAATCACATTCTTTACTCTATCCCAACATTAGCATTTAATAAGCTAACATATGAATTCATCGATTAATGTAAATCAATACGAGGTTAACATCATACTTGCCCTGTTCAATTTTGGTGACATTGCAAAAGCTCATTCCTGTAATTAACTTATCAAGAAAACTGCTAACAGTTCCTAAAAGCCAATACTTACCGTGTTTAACATACTTCAGTACCTGTGTACTCGCATTGGTATAGTTTCCTTGCACAAGATCTAAATCCGTCACAGTTTACTTTCATCATAGTACACATCATATAGTCACTAAATCATCAATCCAGGCATATCATGCGTATATCAGACTGTATGACAATACACCAACTTTTATCATATAAATAACCTCATACCTGTGTGGTTGCAATTGTATGCAACTTATACCAACATCATCACATCACAACCATTGGCCGTATGAAGTAGTGGTACTCTTGAGTCCTTACATATCAATCTCTCACATATCACCTCCTGGCTATTATCTGGTGCAAAGTAATTACTAGCAAACCCATTAGTAATTCTCACATACATATATCCATATTATACGCACCAACAGCCACAGATCATCAATGTCAAATCATGATGAATGGCCTAACATCAATATTCCTATGTCATGCTTATACACCATCTAAAACAAGGCATCAACATCAATATCGAATAATTCGTGGCATACCTTTGTAGATGGAATCATCTACAATACACAATAGCATCATAGTATCATGCTCATTACAGTTCTCCCATGCTTTCAAGCATCAATGTTTCCATATTTCATCACCTAGCTATCATCTGGTATGAAGTATTTCTCACTTACTCATAACATAACCACGTACCTCGTCATTTACGCATTATTGATATTAATAATGTTTCCGTCATCAACCATTCCCTGCGTCAAAAGTTTCACGCAATCCTATACACAACATGCTACAGCACACTATCACATATCTGGATGATTGAAATTCATAAGAATCAATTGCATGCCTCAATGACGCAATTCATTTCAATCTTTAACTCATCCTCGAAACATAATAATTCATTAATCATGAATGGTCACAAAGATCATATCTCCACACACGACATTCATAGTAATCCCACGTCATCCCGTGACGTACCCGTTAATCTCAGTCAACATGATCACGTTCACCTACTACTCCTACAATATATCACTCTAACATGCTTTTCACAGTAATAAATACCATCTCAAGCGATTATCATTTTCTGTTATTCCATCTGTACAATCGATTCTCTCAAAATTAATATAACTCACTGAGATAATGCAATCAGCATTTATCAACAGATATTAACATATATTTACATGCCAAACCAAACGTAATACTTTACCTCAACTCCTTGTTCCTCTAGAACATTTCAATATCCTCTTGGGCCTACATCTCATGTACCCAAGGAACAACAATAACACAATGTCCACAGCTATCTGAAATGAACACATCATCAATATACATCACTAACACAATACCAGTATAGTAATACTCATGCCAACATAATAGCAGCACATCAAGATTCATCGCCCAATGACGGCACCCTAATATTCATTGCTAACACAATAACAATATATCAATACTCATCGCCAACACTGGCATGCATAATCTCTTTTCCACTACGGGCATGCACACTATCATCGTCACTACTGGCATTCATATAACATCCATCATCACAATGAATAAAAGTACATTCTGAAAACAATAAGATATAATAACACTTACTGTACACGGTGGATCCACACTCGATCCTTTACACTGTCCCTGTCTCAACATAAATATTCTACAAAATATAATTCATATCAATACACAATTGATATACTCATCATCAATAACATGACCGTCCAAAAATATTCATTTCCTCGACATATCAGCGGCATTCACAATATTTCCATCGTTTCGATATGAGAGCGGTAAATATTATAATTCTCAAATATCACCATATAATCATACCATCATCTCGCCAAGAAATGTCATCAATATATCGATATCAATCATACCCCGCTATTGCACCCACTGCAATAAAATGAAAGAAAACAATAATGTCTCTTCATTCCCTCTCTCTATGATCGCTTTCACATGTACAGTTGATTATCACAACACGTCAAATCAACAAGGTCAATTTAAATTAACGTATATTCATCACCCTCCCTCTATAGTGGAGGCACATAAAAGACATTGCACACTCTAGTGTCGATCCCAACAATAATCACATCGCTCGCTCGTCAGCGGCGACCACATCACTCACTCGTCAGTGGTGACCCAATAACACATCGCTCACTCATCAGTGGCAACCCATATCACATCGCTCGCTCGTCAGCGGCGACCACATCGTAAATAATCGATATAGTGGCAACACCAAGCCGACTATACCACATCGTCGCATCATCTTTGCGACACATCGTATATAATCGATATAGTAGCTTCACTAAGCCTACTATACCCCATCGTCGCTCCCCTACTACTGCGACACAATATATAATCGATATAGTAGCATCACCAAGCCTACTATACCCCACCGTCGCTCCCCTACTACTACGACACAATATATAATCGATATAGTAGCATCACCAAGCCTACTATACCCCATCGTCGCATCATCATCGCGACCCATCAACTATATAATCGATATAGCAGCAATACCAAGCCTGCTATACCCACACGTCGCTCCCCTGCTACTGCGACACAATCTACTCATTCCAGCGACCCTCATCATGCATTTTTACCATCAACGTTATATCCTAACAACATCAATATAAATATCAATACATGCCCGTACATCAACACGTACCTGTGCCATCCTGTAAATGACACACACATACCCGATTGTCACATCATCTGTTGTCATACTCCAACCGCACAGTACTGCCTGCCATTTCATATTCTCAGATATCATATCTCATTTTATGATTTCTCCTGCAAAATCAGATTTCTCAGCACTACACATACATATACATAACATGTACACAAAACTCAACTCAATAAAATGCATTGATCCCTCTACTAGTAACAACGTCCACTCATTATCAACATTAATTACCGTCAGCGGTGTCATTCATCACGCACCTTAAAAGGCATTATCATTTTTACCATAGTCAAGCTAAGGATAATAAAACGATTTACCATACTCGAGGCTTTTCAACCATACCACCCTCATTGTATATGTTAATCGTATCTCATACGATCCTGCAATCACGATGGTTAGCAATAACACCAATTTTCATTGCTTCATATCATCAATGGCACATATTTCATTGCTTCATATCATAAAATGCACATAGCAGGCGTCATGTCACAATGACAGAAAACTACAATCATGCATAAAAGAATGTGATATCCATGTCTATCAACACATCCCTAGGCCATGAAACATCCCAAGGAGCTAACCACTGCTCTGATACCACTAATGTAAAACCCCAACCCCTTATACTAGTCCTTCGTGCATTTATTACGTCGTATGAGTACTAAAAAAATCCAGTCTTTAAAACAATCCTTCCATGCTTCACATATTATCAATGACATCAATAATACTCAGCAATAAGACTCAAGGTTCACCCATTATCATCCCCATTACACCACTTTTACATTGTGGGTTTGAATAAACATTTGGGCAGAGTCTCCCCATAAATTGAGATATCCCAAAATAAAGATACGTCACACAATATAAGTCCCAACCAGGGACAAACACACTACGAAAACAGAATACTGAAACTACCTAAATTCCCCGCCAGGGAAACCACCATCCTAAGAATAAGAAGACATCACAAGTGGGCTTCAACACCCTTATACAATCCATATACATGCTTCCAGTTGCTCACATACGAGCAACAAATAAATGAATACCAATCTAACTGAATAAATAGCATATACTATTTACCCCCACTCATATACGCTTCTGGAAGCAGCATGATCCAACAAGCTCGAGCCAATATCCCAAAGTAGCTTAGTACCTGTTGTACCTGTTTCAACAGAAACAGCCCCCAAACGGGTGAGCATACTCCAACTCAATCAATCACAAATCGATATACAAAATCATAATGCAACATTTTAGATTATTCAAAACTCATAAAATATACTCCCTGTACAATTCCGAGTTTGTATAGCTTCCACACACTGTTCCTGTTTCAAACTCACGCACATTCATAATGTCAAGTTTAGTATTATCATTGAAAACATAATACTCAACGATACTATGAATTCACTACAGTAACAAGATATTATTTATGTTCAACATAAATAATTCAACAGCAATGTAAACCTGGTTATCCCACTATCTCATTCTCGACAATTTCTCATATCGCTCATGCCCAAGGCATCAATACTCAACTAGTATAATCGGATCACGTACATCGACGTATCCACCATTCCACGTGTATTAAACTCAATTATCAAACTCAATCACTGAACCTTAAAACACCACATTAAAATACATGTATGCATGAATATATATAAATACTGGGATACCTGCTCGTACGTCACCACGTACCTTATAGTCGACAACATGATGGGCTATCCCGACATCTTGAGAATCATGAAGAATCTATATCGAAATTATCACTTCATATTAGTTCATTTACAATCCACTCGATATCATTCATATCGATTCAATATCTTAATTCAACAATTCAATATTATCATCCTTAACTCATCCAAGTGATATAAATCACCAATTTATGCTATGCCACATATTCAAGCATATTCATAATTATACAATTTAATACTTGCTTATAACACAAATTGACATGTATCGAACTCTCCTATGGGCATAATGACACAGGCTCGAAGTCATTTGCATCTCAAATCATAGCTCAACACTCACCAACACACTACAATATTCTACGTCATAAAAGTAGACTTTCCTACTACATAACTTATAGGGCTTTTGAGCCAACACTTGAATATCACTTAAGTGTATGAACAAACAACATACATGCATGATTGTCAAGCCCAAACAACCCCAAAATTCAGTAGTTACGTCCCTTAAATTTCGCCATGATGTAAACCCCAAACTTCAACAAGAATTTGGCCCAAATACCAGGTTAATTCAATTCTCTACAACAGTCTATTTTAACTCAGTTCAGCAGACTCATTCAGCAGGAAGGTGAAACCAACATAACAAGATTTGAATCAATTGCAGCAGATTGTCAAGCAAGGATAGCAGTTCATTTACGAACTCAAATTAACTGGTAATTATCGAAGCAAAGTCGGAAAATCGGATATCAAATTTTTACCCAATTCGCACACAGTTCACGCACGCATTTCGTGCGATTCCGGCGAACTCCGGGGGCGGTAGAGGCAGTGGCCGGTGTAGAAAGTGTCGTCCAGATGAGGAGAAGAGATTTGGTATATGGCTTCGTCCAATTCGTAGAATATTCGAAGAAATCGAACCAAAATCGCTCAAACCCTAGTCTGCGCGAGTTTCATCGTTCCAGATCAAAATCGAACCACTTTTCGAACACCAAAATTTGATTATCTGGTATGGAAAGATTCGTCTGAGAGTTGTGAACACGGTGGTAGGTCGTTCTTGTCGTTAGGTGGTCGGACGACGGCGAACGGAGAGGATAAGTACAGGGTGGTCGGTGATCGCGCGAGAAGTGCGTGTTTTCGCACCTTTTCGTAGGTGTCCGCGATCTGTGTGTATTTTACACATTTTTGTATGTGTTTTACATCCTACACCGATATATATTAATTCCCGACCAATTATGAACATCGGGGTGTCACCGGTGTACTGGTGCATGTGCAACACATGAACAGTCCACACCTAACTTCATGTCCTTATTTGAATCACAAAAATTAAATCTTTCAATTTAATGCAAATTTTATATTTAATAAAATTTCGGTGTTAATTATCATGATAATTTCGATCCCGGAATTATTTATCCCAACTCCGCTCCGAAATCCGATACCCAAGAATTAAATCTCGACATATCATATAACCACCATAATTACATCAATTGCACCATAAATAATTATTTCGGACATTACAATAATAATTATTTTGGACATTACAATTAATAAAATTTCGGTGTTAATTATCATGATAATTTCGATCTCGGAATTATTTATCCCAACTCCGCTCCGAAATCCGATACCCAAGAATTAAATCTCGACATATCATATAACCACCATAATTACATCAATTGCACTATAAATAATTATTTCGGACATTACAATAATAATTATTTCGGACATTACAGTGCATGCTAGATTTGATTTATTCTCAAAATTTTTGGTTTTTTATTTGGTCTTGACAGTATAAATTCCCATATTTATTGTGATTTAGAAAAAAAAATTAACTTGTGTATTCTGATATTGATGATTTTAAAAATTTTATACAAAGTTGCAATTTAGAAATTAAAGACCCAATTAAAATACTAAATTTAATAAAAAACTTATTTTCAATAAAATACTTTAATTGTTTTCCCATTATTTTTTATAGCATATATAATATTACTTATTATAGTACTTATAGTTGCATCAGTATAAAGAAGTTTTTCAAAATTAAAGATTATTATACAAATTATTTACGAACAGCTATGTCTCAAGATCGTTTAAATGGATTTTCAATTCTAATAATAAAAAATGACTTATAGGCTAAATTTGAATATAAAAGTTCAATAAGTAATTGTGCATCAGAAAGGCAATCAGAAAGGCAAGAAGTAAGTTTTTTAGTTTAATATTCTTTTTTTTTTTTTTTTCGGTAAAGCCTCGTTTTCATAACTTGCTTAAGGCCTCAAAAAAGTTTGAGTTGTCCCTAACAGCGCTTTAGGATACATCCACAATTGATTTTCCAATTAACTCGAATACTTTATATCAATGATGATGCACATTGTCCTTAAAGACAACATCAAATTAACTCGGGCCCAAATATGTAATTTCAGTGTTTTTCAAGTTGGGTCTTACGGTTGGATATACACTCAAGAATTGGGAGACATTTGGTTTTAATTCGCTTTCCATCTGCGTTCGTCGCTTTCCCGCTGGGCTTGTCGCTTCCGCCGCCAGTCTCCTCCACTCTCCCTTTCCAACACCGTTCTCCTCCACTCTTCCTTTCCGTTTGCAAATATGCTCCTTCCTCCACGTCCTCTCCTCTCACCCATGGTGATTTTCTGTTGGATTAATAATAATTGGATTATTGGGTTAATAATAAGAGCCCAATAATTATGTTATATTTTGTTAATGAGAACAAAATTATGGTAAGTTATTATGAAAGGCAATTAGGCTAAAGAAATCCCACATTGAGATTATGATACACTTATGGTTTATTTATAATGAGATATAAATCAATAGAGTGTAGTTAAGTAGTAAAGATGGGTGCCCCTCGCGCGCCGTCCGTCCGTCCGCTCCGCTCGGCACGGCACGTCACGGCACGTCACGTCTCGACTCGCCTCGCCGCGCCGCGTCGCGTCGCGCGTGTCGCTGCCGCGAAGGCAGTCCTATCTTTTTACTACACGAATTTCTGAAATGACTTTTCATATGCCTGACTTTTCATATTCTGCTGAGTATTAAGTTTGAGACTTTTTACCTACCTGCAGAATTGATGTCAGATTTAAGTGTGAGACTTAAATCCGAAATGAATATGATGTTAAGTGTTGAGACTTTTCATCTAACCCACTATGCATTGTCATTTAAGTTGTGGCCTTTGGTAGGCCTGATGTTGCAGCTATATAAGCTGCTCCAGCCTCATTCTTTATCTCATCCCGAATTTGCATTTGCATATCATATCATCTTCTTGAGAGTACTACACACTTCTTAGTGTTCGAGTGAGTCTATCTGGGTTTCTGCTTCAACCCATACAGAGGTGTTTGGGACGTTGTACCTTGGAACTCTCTTGTCCAGGAGGCCAGAAGTTGTAGGCGGGCAATTTAGAGTTTACGGGCACACGGTTTACTGTGGCCTCGTCCAACAACAAAGTTTCTGCCCAGTTTATTTAAACTGTTTGTTGTAAGTCTTTACTGTTTCGAGTATTTTATTATAACAGAGTATTTGTGATCTTCTTATGCTTTGTCTATTTGTTTTTCTAAGAAACAGAACCAACAATCGTAAACTCTAAAATTGTGTTTGTTTTGTTCTGTTTTATCAAAACTCAGCTTTCATATTCACTTAAGATATTGTTCATCAATTTTTCAAAGGTTTAAACCTACTGTTTCAAAACTGCTTTGATATTATTTGTGCTCTCCTTTTTGTGTTCTGTTTTAGCTAATGGCTGACCAGTTTACCCAACCACCTGCTGTGAATAATGAGATTCCGGTGATCAAAGCTAGTGGTACTGAGGCCGCAATGCCAATTCTGAGAAGTCCATTGCCGTTTTCTCAATTTGAGAAACCGGAAAAGTTCAAGGGTTCCAACTTTAAACGTTGGCAACAGAAGATGATGTTCTTCCTTACCACCTTGAACTTGACCAGGTTTCTGAAGGAGGAGAAACCGGTGGAGGACAAAGAGGATCCTCAATCTGCTGTGATAGTTGAGTCCTGGATGAGTGCCGACTACCTTTGTCGTAACTACATACTGAATTCTCTTGACGATGCACTTTTTAATGTGTATTCCCCCAAGGAGACTGCTAAGAATCTTTGGGAATCGTTAGAGATAAAGTACAAAGTTGACGACGCAGGCGCAAAGAATTTGTAGCCGGGCGATTCCATGACTATCGAATGGTAGATGGCAAGAGCGTTGTTGAGCAATGCGAAGAGCTGCAGCTGATATATAATGAACTTGCTGCCGAAGGTATGGGGCTAAATGATGCTCTCCAAGTGGCGATGATGACTGAAAAATTACCGCCATCTTGGAAGGACTTCAAGAGCTACCTAAAGCACAAGCGAAAGATGATGAGTCTAGAGGATCTTATCAGGAGGCTGCGCATCGAGCAAGACAACCGAAAAGTTGACAAGAAATCATTTGGAATGATTTCCAAGGCCAACGTGGTTGAAGTTGGGGACAACTCCCATGGGAATAAGCGCAAACGTACTTTTGAACCCAAGGGAGATACTCAGACAAGGAGGTTCACCAGTGACTGTTATGTGTGTGGTAAGCCTAACCATAAGGCCAAGGACTGCACTCAACGTCAAAACAACTGCACTCAACGTCAAAACAATGACGGTAAGAGGAAGATAGTCCCTTACAAAGGCAAAGGCAAGAGGCCTGCACATGCCCACATTGCTGAGGACAATCTGAGCTCTGACATGGATGACATGCATCTGAGTGCTGTGGTATCGGAGGTGAATCTTGTTGGAGGGAACTCCAAGGAATGGTGGGTGGACACTGGAGCTACTCGCCACATTTGCGCCAACAAATGGATGTTTAAGACCTATCAACCGGTGAATGATGAGCACTGCTACATGGGAAATTCAGCAGTCTCAAAAGTTGAAGGCAAAGGGACGGTTGTGCTAAAAATGACTTCCGGAAAAGAGTTGACTCTTACCGAGGTGCTCCACGTGCCAGAGATCCGAAAGAATCTCATCTCCGGAGCAGTGCTGAACAAGAAAGGCTTCCGGCTTGTGTTTGAGTCCGACAAAGTCATTCTGTCCAAGGGTGGTATGTTTGTGGGCAAAGGCTACTTGGCCAATAACCTCTTCAAGATGAATGTAATGACTTTAGCTCCTAAGGCTAAGTCTAGTGTAGATGTTGAGGTTGATGTTAATGCAGCAAATGAGGCTAGCACAAGCAAAAATAATGTAATGACTGTTGCCAATGTGGCTAATAAAACTTTAAAGTTTGATTATTCTTGCGAGTCTTTACATTTGTGGCATGGTAGATTAGGACATGTGAATTATAAGTCCTTACAAAGGCTAATGTCTCTTAATCTATTGCCTAAATTTTACATCAATCATAAACACAAGTGTGAGACTTGTGTAGAGGCCAAATTAACCAAGTCATCATTCCACTCAATTGAGCGAAGCACCGAACCGTTAAACTTGATTCATACGGATGTATGCGATCTAAAGTATGTACAATCTAGAGGCGGTAAAAATTATTTCATAACATTTATCGATGATTGTACAAGATATTGTTATGTCTACTTAATGAGAAGTAAAGACGAAGCAATTGATATGTTCATTCACTATAAGAATGAAGTTGAGAATCAACTTGATAAAAAGATTAAAATTCTTCGAAGTGATCGAGGCGGTGAATATAAGTCACCATTTGCACAAATATGTGCTGAGAGTGGCATTATTCATCAAACAACTGCGCCTTATTCTCCCGAGCAAAATGGTATTGCTGAAAGGAAGAATAGAACGCTTAAGGAAATGATGAATGCAATGCTTATTAGTTCCGACTTACCTCAAAATTTGTGGGGAGAAGCTCTGCTTTCTGCCAACTATGTGCTAAACAGAGTACCACATAAGAAGTTGGATAAAACGCCTTATGAATTGTGGAAAGGTCGCTCACCTAGCTACAAGTTTTTAAGGGTTTGGGGCTGTCTAGCAAAGGTACCAATTCCTCCTCCTAAACGGACTAGGATAGGACCTAAGACAGTAGATTGTGTATTTATCGGATATGCGCAAGATAGTAGTGCCTATCGTTTTCTGGTGCATAAATCAGATAATGCAGAAATGCATGTAAATACTATCAGTGAGGCTAGGGATGCTTCGTTCTTTGAGGAAATCTTTCCCCACAAAACTCCGACAATGCCTGAAACCAATGTTGAGAGAAATGTGGGGGATAGAGAATCTCAAGAGAATGTAGAATCGCCCAGACGAAGCAAAAGAGCGAGAAAAGAGAAATCGTTTGGCTCGGATTTTCTAACATATTTGTTGGAAAAAGATCCGACTACTTTCAAGGAAGCAATGTCTTCACAAGACTCTGATCTTTGGAAAGAAGCGGTGAACAGTGAGATAGAATCTATCTTACATAATCATACTTGGGAACTAGTGGATCTTCCTGCAGGTTGTAAATCACTAGGCCACAAGTGGATCTTCAAGAGGAAGATGAAAGCTGATGGTACTGTAGATAAGTACAAGGCTAGACTTGTAGTAAAAGGCTACAGACAAACTGAAGGTGTTGATTATTTCGACACATACGCTCCTGTATCCCGGAAAACATCTATAAGGTTGATAATTGCATTTGCTGCATTATATAACCTAGAGATCCATCAAATGGATGTTAAAACGGCTTTTCTAAATGGAGAGTTAGAAGATGAGGTTTACATGAAACAACCTGAAGGGTTTGTAGTTCCAGGTAAAGAAACGAAGGTGTGTAAACTTGTGAAATCCTTGTATGGATTAAAACAAACACCTAAACAATGGCACGAAAAATTTGATAGCGTCATGCTTTCAAATGGGTTTAAAACAAACCAATGCGATAAGTGTGTCTACGTGAAAGGAGACAATACAAACTATGTAATAGTATGTCTATACGTAGATGACATGATAATTGTTGGTAATAACGATAACATCAAAATTACCAAGAAAATGTTGTCACGAAATTTTGAGATGAAAGACCTAGGTCTTGCAGATGTGATTCTTGGAATGAAGATCACCAAACATGCAGATGGATATTTTCTCTCCCATGGTCATTATGTCGAGAAGATACTTGACAAGTTTGACAAGGGAAATAATACCATCGCTAGAACACCTATGGAAGTGGTGTCAAATCTTTGCAAGAATCGCGGAGAAGGTGTGCAACAACTTGAGTACTCTAGAGTCATAGGCAGTCTAATGTACCTCATGGATTGCACTAGACCTGATATAGCTAATTCTGTCAATACATTGAGCAGATATACGAGTAATCCCAGTTATGAGCACTGGAAGGCAGTAGTTCGAGTTCTTAGATATCTAAGATATACTTCTAACTACGGACTACATTATACGAGATACCCAGCAGTAATTGAAGGGTATTCAGATGCGAATTGGATATCGGACTCCAAAAATATAAAATCTAAGAGTGGATATATATTTATAATTGGCGGTGCTGCTATTTCATGGAAATCATGCAAACAGACATGCATTGCTAGATCAACTATGGAATCTGAGTTCATAGCTTTAGATCTTGCGGCAGAAGAAGCTGATTGGCTTCGGAGTTTCTTGGAGGATATTCCAATGTGGTCAAAACCAATGCCACCCATTAGTTTGCACTGTGATAGTCAGTCAGCTATGGGAAGAGCACATAACAATGTGTATAATGGGAAATCACGACACATTCGTCGGAGACATAAATCCGTGAGAAATTTACTAAAAAACGGTGTCATTTCTTTAGATTATGTGAAGTCTAAAGAAAACATTGCTGACCCATTTACGAAAGGTCTGACAAGAAACCGAGTAGAGGTTTCATCGAGGGGAATGGGGTTGAAGCCCATGAAATTGATTTCCAACCATGATGGCAACCCAACCTGAATTGTAAAATCCAATTTGCAGGTTCAATGGGAAAACCGAATTGTGGGGGGGATCGAACAAAGCACTCGGGAAATTGAGTTCCTTACCTATTCCTGTGATGAAAGAGTGATAGACCTGTACTTTGGGAAGGATGGGCTCATGCTCTTAATGATTCTTCTATCTCGAGATGATAAAGTGGGGAATTACAGGATACTCTTTAGGAGAAATCACTTATGTCGAATGTGAAGGGGCCGCTTCTATGAGATGATCTGAGGGCTAAATCTCTAGAGCATTCGATGAAACATCCAAGGCAGTCCAGGGCCAAAATGGACAACAACGAAAGAACCAATAATAGTGTGGAGATGAAGCTGTGTGAGTATTGTTGTCTTGTTATACATAAAACGTCGAACAGTTCAAGGCATCGCGTCCACTGGTTGACAAGTATATCCGATGATATTTTACTAAGGAAGGTTCAAGGTTAATCACCACCTATCCTGATGCAGTGGATTCTCAAAGTACTCTCAAATCTTCATCTAGGTGCATTGTGTAATTTTTTCGCCATATTGCATTCATGTGGGGGATTGTTGGATTAATAATAATTGGATTATTGGGTTAATAATAAGAGCCCAATAATTATGTTATATTTTGTTAATGATAACAAAATTATGGTAAGTTATTATGAAAGGCAATTAGGCTAAAGAAATCCCACATTGAGATTATGATACACTTATGGTTTATTTATAATGAGATATAAATCAATAGAGTGTAGTTAAGTAGTAAAGATGGGTGCCCCTCGCGCGCCGTCCGTCCGTCCGCTCCGCTCGGCTCGGCACGGCACGTCACGTCTCGACTCGCCTCGCCTCGCCTCGCCGCGTCGCGTCTCGTCTCGTCGCGTCGCGTCGCGCGTGTCGCTGCCGCGAAGGCAGTCCTATCTTTTTACTACACGGATTTCTGAAATGACTTTTCATATGCCTGACTTTTCATATTCTGCTGAGTATTAAGTTTGAGACTTTTTACCTACCTGCAGAATTGATGTCAGATTTAAGTGTGAGACTTAAATCCGAAATGAATATGATGTTAAGTGTTGAGACTTTTCATCTAACCCACTATGCATTGTCATTTAAGTTGTGGCCTTTGGTAGGCCTGCTGTTGCAGCTATATAAGCTGCTCCAGCCTCATTCTTTATCTCATCCCGAATTTGCATTTGCATATCATATCATCTTCTTGAGAGTACTACACACTTCTTAGTGTTCGAGTGAGTCTGTCTGGGTTTCTGCTTCAACCCATACAGAGGTGTTTGGGACGTTGTACCTTGGAACTCTCTTGTCCAGGAGGCCAGAAGTTGTAGGCGGGCAATTTAGAGTTTACGGGCACACGGTTTACTGTGGCCTCGTCCAAC
The DNA here is from genome assembly GCA_907163345.1 of Haberlea rhodopensis. Classification (NCBI taxonomy): domain Eukaryota; kingdom Viridiplantae; phylum Streptophyta; class Magnoliopsida; order Lamiales; family Gesneriaceae; genus Haberlea; species Haberlea rhodopensis. Next base: position 314,645 of record CAJQUN010000274.1, on the reverse strand, counting down.
AACAAAGTTTCTGCCCAGTTTATTTAAACTGTTTGTTGTAAGTCTTTACTGTTTCGAGTATTTTATTATAACAGAGTATTTGTGATCTTCTTATGCTTTGTCTATTTGTTTTTCTAAGAAACAGAACCAACATTTTCCAGCTTTCTTGGGGTTGCTTTCTCCTTTCCTCTGATAAGGTGCTGATTCAAATTTTCTTCAAGATTTGGTGGGTTGTGCGCGTACAGTTCGTAAGAAAAGGTATGGTGGATTTTTTGCTCCTACTTTGTCACTGACGTGTTTGCCCGCTCAAGGCCAGGGAGTCCTCCGGGTGTTATTTTGCTTACTATCAACGATTATTCACTATCTCCCCTTTTGTTTTCCCTATATCTATAGTTATTATCCTTGTCTCTTGTTATGTTGGTTTGTCTTCGTTGGTTTTGCTGGGGTCGGGGCAGGGCTTTTTGACCGTTGGTTGGCCGTACGTTCTGATCAGAGGAGGATGGCAGAGCCAACTATTGGGCTTCGTGGATACGATGGTCATGTTCTGGTGTTCCAAGGTGGTCTGCTTTGATGTTTGCGTTGGTTGCAGGAGCTCGCGCGCTTGCCCGTCCCTATCTGAAGGCGTCGCTTGACAAACCTTTACCTTCATAGTTTTCAGAAGGCAATTGCATCTATAGCTGATCTTGGGGAATTACCTTTCGTGGCTGTTGTGTTCGGATTGACCAGTAGTTGTATCTTTTATTCCATGCACTTTAGGTCATTGGTGCTATTGTTATTTGGTAATTGTGGTTTATGATGTTGGATGGCCCATTGCTGTAAACAATGTAATGATGTTTATCTAGTATAATATATTTTATGTTAGAAAAAGCTTAATTTGGAGCTCCCCGATTTGTCGGGATAAATAAGAGCTCATGTTCATTTTAAGTAGACTATAGTTCGAGTCACGCTTGACGCATAAAAATTGATTTAACCGCTTACCCAAAAAAAAAAGTTAAATTGGGGACAAGGATAGCTTAGTTAAACTACACAGAAATAATAATTTTGCTGATGAGTTTAGTTACAATTTGGTCATAACTAAATTGTGAAATTGAAAAATTCATAGATGATTATAAAGAATTATCCAAAATTTAGGGATTGAAATGATATTTATTCACCCCTTTATTCTAAACTTTTGTACCACAAAAAGATATTGTTTGTCCTTGGTTGTTTGAAAGTATTTTTGGATTCAAAAGTTCAATATTTATATTTCAAAAAAAAAAAGTTCAATAATTGTTTTCATTTATTTAAATCAAACATATAATATTATCTTCATCAAATTCCTCATATGAAAAATCAATTAATTCCTTTTCACTTTCACCTTTCTTAAATCAACTTACACATATTTTTAAAAGTTTTAAAATTATACTGACCAAACATTTTTGGAAAAAAATTATTTCATAAATTTAAATTATCATAAACCAGTTATATGCACATTAATGACTGTAAACTCTAAAATATGATTATATAGGTCCAAAATATTGGAAAAGATGACAATCCCGGCTAGCTCAGTTAGTTTCTCACCTACAACCACTTTAAACGAGACTCAAGTTCGAGTCTGTAAAAATTTATTTGTCACTCAACACAATACAAAAAGTATTGGAAAAGAGAAGCTAGACTAATCACAGTAATGGGTGAACTACGTATAAACCTCTTTTAGTTTTGTTTAAACAATTATATCCACTTCTCATGTATTGTATTTTTATATCAAATCATAGGAAAGTCAATCATAATTTTTTGTATAACAATAGATGCTAGTATAATTGTTCAAACTGGAATGGAGACGGACGTAATTATTCATTTCTATTTAAACGACTCTATTTGCCTAGACACTAAGACACCCCACCTAAACTACGTGTCCCATGTCTCTGTATAAATTGTGTGATTACCAAAAGTGAGCCCAAAGGCGTGAGGGAGGTGAGAAAGCCGCATACGTTTTGGATTAAATTCAAATTACAAGTAGGAACGACACACAAGTATTGGTAATATAAATTTTCTTACCGGAAATAAGCCACCTCAGCCTCGTGCTACTGCTCCAGCAGGCCACATTTCTCCACCACCTCTTCGCCTTCCATTCAAATTCATCTGGGTTTTTCATTTTCTGCTTGATTGATCTGTTTTCTTGGATTTTTTTTTTATTGTTGTTTGTGGGTAAAGATTAGTTCTTTTTCCGATTTCTGATCTGGGTGGTGAGGAAAAATGGAGGAGAGTATTTTTTGTCAGTGGGGTGTAATTCGATCGCTGTTAGCTATTCTTCAATGGTGGAGTTTCAATGTCACCGTTATTATCACCAATAAATGGATCTTTCAGGTGGGTGTTTTTTGTGTGTAGCTAAGATACTCGAGTGGAAACAGCGTAATTTTTCATGTACTTGCGGTTTTAAAGTTTTTATGCAGTTTAATTTGGTGGATTTTTGCTTATGTTTTAGTTTGATTTTTGTGGAAATTAGCTTATATTTATTGATCTTTGTGCTTTTACTTGTTTCTTTTGAAATTCGGATTGTGTTATTCTCTAGATCAATCGTGTTTCTTTATCATGTGATTCTGTTCCGGGATTGTGGGAATGCTAATCCTGAGATGGTTGTGTGAATCGTCTGTTAAATTTGAAATATGTTCAAGCAACTTTTTTTTTTTTGAAGGGTCTCCGTGTTTATTTTGTGTTTGAAACTTCAAGGAGGATAATTATGTTGATTTCTGGTTTTGTGACAGCTATATATTGTTTGTGTATGAGGGAGGGGGTGTATGTGTTTATATAATATATTTAACTTTCATAATTTATGCTACATTTTTTGTCCTTAGTTTTTTTTCAATCTGTGAAATGTGAAATTATTTGTACATTTATATATATTTTTTACATGACAAGCTGATGTTACATTTAAAAAGTGTATTTGTAGAGTGCATTTCATGAGGGATGCAAAGAACTTATTTTTTGACTTGTCGCTTTCGAGTTACATGATTGTAGATGCTAAATTGGGATGAATCTCATATTCTTTTGTCCGGGAAGTTTATTTAAATCTTAAATATATTTACTTATATTCGCCTTGTGGAAGTATGAGTTTGCTTGTGGCTATTGGTGCTTTTTGAATTGATACAATTTGTAGGTGGGGAGTTAGTGATGGATGATCCTATTGCAGTCCTCAAATGATGGAGGAGGCTGGCTGAGATGAAATTTTGCCTTGTGTAAATTCCAACTTCAATGATCAATTCGCAAAACGGCTATATTCTTTAATTATTTAAATTAGTCCAATTGATACATTATAAATATGATGATAAAGTCTTGTGATATGGTATCTTGGGTCGTGATCTTTCTATTAAATGTTCATTAATCGATTTTTGTTACCATAATTGTTTTGGCTAACTACATCTCCGTGCTTTTTTCTTAACAGAAATTGGACTTTAAGTTTCCGTTAACGGTATCATGCATTCACTTCATATCTTCAGCAATCGGTGCGTACCTGGTAATTAAAGTGCTAAAACTTAAGCCGCTCATTTTAGTCGAACCTGAAGATCGATGGAGGAGGATTTTTCCCATGTCATTTGTATTTTGTATCAACATAGTTCTAGGAAACGTGAGCCTGCGGTATATTCCTGTTTCTTTCATGCAAACGATCAAATCTTTTACCCCAGCGACAACAGGTAAATTTTACAGAAAATTTTATTTTGAAGCATCAAATATGACATAATTACTGTCAGGAAAAGCCATTATTAACGATTTTTGATTTTTGATTCATCAGAACTTTCATTTGTGGCTTCATTCAATAAATGGCTCTTTTGTTTTCATAAATTTATGGTTCTTATGTTAATAAATGACTTGTAGTTTCGCGCAACGGGAAATGCCATGTGGAGTTCTAATGCTTCCGAAACAGTTGTTTTGCAGTGGCTGATCTGGAACAAGTATTTCGAATGGCGAATTTGGGCTTCTTTGATTCCCATTGTTGGAGGGATTTTGGTCACATCTATAACAGAGCTGAGTTTTAATGTGCTCGGGTTCTGTGCTGCTTTATTTGGCTGCATTGCTACCTCTACAAAAACCATCCTTGCCGAGTCACTGTTGCACGGTTACAAATTTGACAGGTATTGGTTTCTCGCCATCTCGTTTTCTTCCTTTATTTTTCCGAAAACCACAAGTTATGTGAGAAGGAAGTTAACAACTATAGCGATAAGAGTAATGATTTTAAGTCCATTTTTCATGGTCCCAAGATGGATATGAGGTCCTTTTCAGTTTTTTATTTATTTTATGCATTAAAGATTTAGGATTTAGAGTAATTTTGGCTCATTGATTCTATTGATATCAACAACTATTTATACAATTTACAATTTGTGGAGATAAGGTAAGATCCCCCTAATTATGGTAAGAAATAAAAAATTTTCCTAGAATAAGGCTAGTTTACAAATAAAGATGATTTGATAAGATATTATGCAATTATGTAGGATCTTCCTTAATACGCCCCGCAAAATCGACGTGCCATCAGCCACAGAGATTTTGGAAGGTTAGCGAACCGAGCCCGATTGAGGGGTCTTGTAAAACATCGGCTAATTGATCTTCCGTACGAACAAATGAGACAGAGAGAAGACCCTTGGAGGAGAGATCGCGCACAAAGTGAACATCAATGGCGATGTGTTTCATCCGAGAGTGCATAACAGGGGTTGAGAGCCAAGCGAGTGGCACCAATGTTGTCACATAGAATTTCGAAACAGAGGGCAGTTGGATACCTAGATCAATAAACAAATTTCGAATCCAGCATACTTCGGCAGCCGCGGATGCAAGGGAGCGATACTCAGATTCAGCCGAAGAGGGAGACATCATTTTGTCTTCTAGAGCGCCAGGAGATTGGGTTAGGCCCGAGGAAAATAATATAGACAGAAGTGGACTTGCAGAGTTTGGGATCACCAGCCCAGTCAGCATCCAAAATAAACAGTGAGAGAAAGATCCTTGGAGTGCCGTAGTAGAAGTCCATGGGTCAGAGTTCCTTTAATATAACGAAGTAACCGTTTGACTGCCACCCATTGGTCAGCGGTGGGATGAGCCATGGATTGAGCCAAACGGTTGACAGTGAATGAGATGTCTGGTCGTGTGAGAGTGAGATACTGGAGACCACCAATAGCACGACGATATTCAGTAGGATCAACAGAGCACGGAAGAACATGAGAAGCAGTTGTAGCCATAGGAGTAGTAACAGGTTTTGCACAATCTATTTTGTGTCGTCGTAGTAAATCCACTGTATATTTATGTTGAGAGAGACATAGACCTTCCCGACAGGGTGCAACTTCGATGCCTAAGAAGTACGATAGAGTGCCCAGATCCTTAACGGCAATTAAGTTTCCAAGGTGATGGACAAGAGACTGAATTCGATTGGAGTCAGAGCTGGTGATAATCAGATCATCAACATATACTAGACAGAAAAGGTGCAGTGTGCCACTATGAAGTATAAATAATGACGTATCAGAACGTGATTGTGTGAACCCAAACGAGAGCAGGGCAGAGCTGAGAGCATAATACCAAGCTCGTGGTGCTTGCCGTAGACGATAAAGAGACTTGTGAAGATGACAAACATGAGTAGGAAATTGTGGATAAACAAATTCCGGTGGATGGCACATGTGTACAACTTCCGTCAAGGTGCCATGTAGGAAAGCATTGCTAATGTTAAGTTGACGTAAGGGCCAGTTATGCTGCAAGGCGATAGAGAGAATAGTGCGAATAGTAACGGGCTTAACCACATGACTGAAGCTGTCTGTATAGTCGATACCAATGGTGCTGATGAAAACCCTTTGCGACTTGACGAGCTTTGAATTTGTCAATGGAACCATCGGGTTTCCTCTTGATGCGAAATACCCCTTTGCACCCAGTGATGTTGGTGTGAGGTGCGGAGGGCACGAGAGACCAAGTGCCATGATTGAGGAGAGCCGTGAATTCATCAGTCATAGCAGCACACCAACGAGGGTCCTTGAGAGCGGCAGATGGACAAGCTGGTTCAATGTCGGGAGGCATAAGATGTTTGGTGGCAGAATGAATATGCTTAGGGCGATGAATATTGTTCATACTGCGAGTGCACATGGCATGTGTCCGAAGATCAGGAGGGTCAGCCTGAATAGGGGAGGGTGCAGTAGTAGGTGCTGGAGCAGGGGCAGAAGCGGAGACAGGAGGACTCGCATGAGGTGAGGTAGGAGGTGGCAAAAGACCAAGTGAGGTCGTACCAGAGGAGCAGTCAGAATAGTTGGCATAGTGCTAAATTAATCCTTTCGTTTGGCCGAAAAAATAAATTCTGAGAAGCGAACATGGTGTGATAAAAAAACGCGTTTAGATTCAAGTTCCATGCACTGATAAGCATTCTGTGAGGTGGAATATCCAACAAATAGGCAGGGGATGGATGGATGTATAGTCTAACTTGGTTTTGGTGTAGGGGCGGAGCCAGGGATAACAGAGACAACCAAAGGCCGTAACTTGAGATAATTAGGAGGACGAGAGAATAGTACCTCAAATGGACTTCTGTTGTTCATAACAGTTGTCGCATGCGATTAATGAGATAAACTGCAGTTGCAAAAGCATAACTCCAGAGGCTGACTGGTAAAGAGGCGTGATGAAGGAAGGCACGGCCAGTAGCGACAATGTGTCGGTGGCGACGTTCAACGGTGCCATTCTGCTAAGGCGTATGAGGAGCTGTGGTTAACCAGCTAATACCATGGGAAGAAAGATAGAATCGCAAGGCAACAAATTCACCACAATTATCATTGTACATGTTTTTGATGTTATGCCCAAACTGTTTCTCCGCAAGTCGTTGAAATTGAGGAAATAATGTCGAGACATCCGATTTGTGGGACATAGGATAATACCAACAGTACTTAGTATAGTGATCCACAAGCAAAAAGTAATAACGAAATCCATCAAGAGAAGCATAGGGGGTAGGATCCCAAACATCAACGTAAACATAATGTAGAGGATGAGAGCTAATAAGTGACGATTCAACAAAAGGTAACTGATGCACTTTATTCATAAGGCCCGAATCACACGACAAAGGTAAAACGTTATTATTGTGCTTAACAGTAGGTAACTTAAAGGAGGAATTGGAAGTATATGAGTTCTGCTTACCCGAATTACCATAGCCACGACCACGGTAAGAGGATGAGCTGCCGCGACGATTCTGTTGATAATAGTTGCCGCGGCCATTGCCACGACCACCTGTGTGGCTGTTGCTAAAATTGGAGGGCCGAGCGGACGGTTTTGGAGAGGATGCAACCATGTTGGCAGTGGCAACGAGGGATGAGGAAGCCAATTCAAGGCGTTTGATATATTCTTCATGGGCGACGAGGAGGTCGTGGAGTTCCTCAAAGCGTAAGGAGGATTCACGGGCACGGATGGGTTCTGCTATGTCACGGTAGGCGGCTTTCAAGCCATTCAAGACATAGTGTGAAATCATCATCCGAGAGAAGCTTATCAATGATAGCCAATTCATCAGCTTTTGACTTCAGGGTTTGGAGGAAGGTGCTCACTGGTTGACCCCCAAGGGGGCACGTGAGAGTTCGTCCTTGAGGTGCATGACCCGAGATTTATTCGCATAGAGACGAGTGAGAACTTGCCATGAATCGGATGACGACTTGGCGGAGGCAACAAATGGAAGGAGTTCGGTTGATAAGGAGCCAAATATTGCAGACAAGATAAGTTGATCTTGTTGGAACCAAGAGGAATATGCGGGATTGGGAGCGTCATCCGAGCCGGGAGTGGGGTAGGGTGTATGGTCATCGATAAAACCAGTGAGCCCGAAGCCAATGAGTAACGCAAGAAGTTGGGCTTGCCAAGAAGGAAAATTGGATCATGATAGCTTGACAGGAAAGTGCTGATGAGCAGTAATAGGAACAAGTGGGTTTGGTGTTGTGGTGTTTGGAGTGGTAAGGGTGGAAGATGATGAATCGGCCATGGGGAAGGGCTGGAAGAAAGAAAAAAAAATTGATGCCTCTGTTGAAGAAGAGGAGAGGTTGTTGATTGGCGTGAGGTATTAGGGTGCAGAGAGTGAGGCAGACGTGTGGGGTGGTTGAGGACCGGGTATGGCTGATACCATGTAGGATTCAGAGTAATTTTGGCTCATTGATTCTATTGATATCAAAAGGATTTATACAATTACAATTGTGGAGATAAGGTAAGATCCCCTAATTATGGTAGGAAATAAAAATCTTCCTAGAATAAGTCTAGTTTACAAATAAAGATGATTTGATAAGATATTATGCAATTATGTAGGATCTTCCTTAATAAAAGAATGGTTAAATCATTTTCCCGACTGCAGCATAAACACGGTATACTACATGGCACCATCCGCAACTATGATCTTGGCTCTACCAGCCATGTTACTGGAAGGTCCGGGGGTTTTGGAATGGATTCATACATGTCCCTCGCTTTTCTCTTCTCTCATTATCATTTTCGGGTCGGGGGTTCTAGCTTTTTGCCTGAACTTTTCGATCTTTTATGTCATTCACTCCACAACTGCTGTCACATTCAACGTTGCGGGGAATCTAAAGGTGAGACTTTCACTCTGGATACAATGTCATGTGAAGCAATAATGCTTGTTTGTTGAAGTACCACATGTAGGATTCATTACTTATTAATCAAATAAAAAATTTATAGTTTAAATGTTTATTTCTATTACCTACAACATATTTAGTAGCCATGAATTATGAATAGCAATGCAAAGTGCTAAGTTTTTTATCTGAACAACGATGTTAAATATAAGTTGCAGCTTAACACTGGATTTAATTTCTGGTAAATCGAACGGTGGCACATACTATTTATACTTCATCATAGAACGAGGCTTTGCAATTGCCGGTCTAACTGTGAAGTTAACACGCTTCTATATTTGTCGTCGTCTTCCTCAATGATATTGAAATCTTGTTTCTTGTATCATCTCAAGGTTGCGGTTGCTGTTACATTTTCGTGGCTGATCTTCAGAAACCCAATCTCGGCAATGAATGCCATTGGATGTGCTATAACTCTAGCTGGATGTACCTTCTATGGATATGTTAGGCAAATGCTTTCACTACAAACACCCGGCACGCCTCGTGCCCCTAGAACACCTCGGACTCCACGAGGGAAAACGGAGTTGATTCCTTTAGTTAACGAGAAGTTAGACGATAAAGTTTGAGTCGAGTATCGGTTCTGTGCTGGCTGGTCGGAGAAAGGTAACATATGATCAAGGTAGAAAGTAAAGTCTTTTTCTCACCAAAGTAGAATCATCAGAGGACTGTTTTGCTCGAATATATATACCTAGTCTTCTTTTTAACTCAGTGAATTAATTCACATATCTATTCTTGTATGAAGAGATGGATGTAATTCCTCATAAATTTTAATAGCTTACCTTGTTATAGGGAATAATTGCCCATCTTTTTAGAGCATTACATGGTTGTTCACTCTTAGTAAGATTTTTAAATAAATAAATAAACAAACAAACAAATATATATTTATATATATATATATATATAATGGAAGTAGCATGCAAACAATCTAATTATTGAGAGATTATATAATACATGATTAATTAGAAATTGAACATGTAAATGATTGATGATAAAACTAATAGGCTACAAGTTCAAGATAGTTTAGATTTATTTATCTTGATTAAAAGTTATTTAGAACATCTTAATCCATAATAAAAAAATGGGTACATTTAAAAAAAATGGCTACAAGTTCTAGATAGTTTAGTTATTTAATAACTAGATTTGTTTATCTTGATTAAAAGTTATTTAGAACATCTTAAGTCATAATTAAAAAAATTGGTAAATTTTAAAAATGGTTCAATAGAATATGAATTTTTTCAATACCGGACTAAAATTTTAAAAACTAATCAAATATAATCTCACAAAATTTATTTTTAATAAAAAACAGTCTCACCTAAATATTTTTAACAAATTTAGTCCGACATAAATTATTTTTTAACAAAAGTTATCCCATAATTGATTATGAGGCTTTCTTACCGCTTCTGATTAAAAGAAAAGTTTGGGAAGAGTATTGATTAAAAACAAAAGTTTAGGATTATTTTTGATAAAAACAATATCATTGAATATTTGATTAGTCCTAAAGTTTGGGATTAGTATACAAAGACTCATATTTTATGAGACAATTTTTTGAATTTACCCCAAAAAAATTTCAAAGGATATCAATTACTTAAATATATCAAGATGATTGGGGTTTTTTAACAAAATATTCGAGAAAAAATATTAGTTTAACAAATTAATCGATATTTTAATATATTTTTAAACTAACCTAAAAGGCCACCTCAGATGGCGACTTACTGAAGTCGCCATCTTAAGTGGCGTCTTCAGTTGTGGGGTTTTTATTGAAGGCGCTACCTCAGATGACATGGCGCATTCAGATATTTTTTTAAAGTATTATTGAAGGCGCATCTTTAATAAAAAAATATTTTTTTGCTGAAGGCGCCTTCTTAACTATAAAAGTCCGGCCGAACCCCTTCATTTTCTACACCGAAACGAAATCACACAACATTTTATAGTATTTTCCTTTGATTTTATCGTTGAAATTTGTCGAATATCCAATCTTAAATTGCCGCCCTTCAAGTATTTTTCACGTAAAAATCTTGTTATATTGTTGATTTTATCATCTTCCAGATTATATAAATTTGTTAAACTAAATTTATTAATTACTTGTAATATTTACTTTTTTTTTCAGAGATGTCGACTCAAATATTATTGTATTGGTGAGGTAATATATTATAAGATTCAGATACCATTATATATGATCGTGGTCCATTGAGAGGTGCTACAATATCTCGCACAATTAATTTATGCAGTTGTTGAACGGAATATATAATATCACTGGCATCGACCGCATCCAGTTCCTTCTGAAAATATATGCAAGACACATGTTCATAGATTTTTCCGGCTACGACAGACAATTTTGCCAATAGATAATGATTATAATTTATCATGTCTATTGGATTCAGAACATGGTCATAGTTGCTTGAAAATTTACATAGAAACAGAACAACGAAACTATGATTGTATTCCAGGAAATGTAGATTGTTGGCCTGTAGTTGCAGAAGGACTGACTATATCTGGTAGAGATCCAGATGACAATCCCATAGATGCTGATGTTATTGCTCCTGAGCCACTAGCAGACAGTTTTGCTGAATTGGAAAATGATATTCAGTCTGAACCAGAGGATATTCCGTCTGAGGATGATACTGATGACGATGAGGTTGACATTTGTGTCATGTCAGAAACAATTGCAGATCAAGATGAGGGATACCAATCACCCAAGAAGTGTCAGAAACAATTGCATGGACCGGCTATACTGGTTCTTCAACATGCCCATGAACTTCTCCGTATGGTGAGAAGTTCATGTCTCGTCGTTCACGAGCCACTTGCATCACATTTTGCTATATTGCCCTATGATGCTCTCCCATCGACTCCATAAACGTTACAACAGATTCCCCATCAACAGGATAGCGATCGCAACTAACACTTAACTGCTGCATCTGATCAATCTGAAAGTAAATAACAGTAATTAAATTTTTAATTTATAAATCCATATGACAGATTCTAAAAACCAATGTTCAAATCTTTTAACTTACCACATGATGTCACGCTGGGCGTCACCATGTTGGTATCCAGTCTGTACAAAATGTCTTTGATGACCAATACATCTACGGGTGGCTTGTTCACATCACTCACTATATCCAACCACTACAGCACAATATAGTGGTCTGTCACGTGCCATCTCCCATTTCTGTATATACGCAACATGGTGTGCACTCCAATCCTTATTGATACTACCCCTTCGATCAACTGAATGTAATTTATCATCCCGTAATCGTGGATCTGTGGGGATGTCTTGTAGCATTCCAAATTGACGAAGAACCCTATCAGGACGGTGCATTTCAACAATATCATAACAAATTAATGGGCGGGCATATGTCCATAATTGGTGGCTTAGATGTTCAGTGTAATCATCAGGGTATGGATGTCAATTAAACTGCAAATACAAAATTGCATTAAAATAATATAAATAACATTATCTATTTTTCATAACAAACACAATTAATATATTGCTTACTTGAGTTGATGGCTGCTCATCAAAAATGTCCCTAATGATGCGTACAGAATGCCTCCCGGTTTCCGTAAACCTTAAATGACATGCCCATCTGTAGAACCACAATTACAAAATCTATAAATAGTTTAAAACATATAAAACAACACAAAACATAATTACATTATTATCTTACGTCATATGGAGCAGCATGTAACATATTCTCCCCGTCGATAATGATTGGGCCTCGAATCTAGCCTCACCCATTTGAGGAGTTAAACTTGGTATTCTTGACCATGTCCAAATCTAAAATATTGTCATGAATAATATTAGTTAAGTATGACGAGAAAAATATTTCAAACATTTGAAAAGCGCAAACGTAAAGTATACATGTACGACCTATAATGCACCACCTATCACCTTTTTTCCTCTCATTGAGGAAGTGCATAACTCACGGTATAAATATGCCAACACGGCACTACCCTAACTATAATTGCCATAACGGGGTACATTGAAAGACCGGATCGAGGGAACACTGAATACTTTTATGCTTACCGGTAATCAATACCTCTAACTTCTGTAAAAAAAAAAATAACTTTACAATATTGCCGGAGGAATAAAGGAACAAAATTCCACCTAACACCAATAATATACAAGCCCGAGTATATATGACTACATCTTCTGTCATATTGTGCTCACTAAGAGCATTATTCACCAAATGATGATTTATTGCAGATAGGTACAACTTTACACCTTTAAAGTGTGCAGTATCCTGTGTAAACCCCAAAAGCATATGGCAATATTCTTGCCACCCAGGTATACTCCTAACATTATCAACACCAGATAATATGATACCATCTACTGGAAATGCCCATATCACTACAATGTCTTGCAGTGTGATAGTTGCCTCCCCGGATCGAAAGTGAAAAGTATGTGTTTCACGGCGCCATCTCTCAACTAAAGTGGTGATAAGGTGAACGTCAAGTGCAATTTTATCTGACCTATAAACACCATAAAAACCAATACTGTCCAAGCGACTCACAACACGCGTATCGAGGGGACAAAGATCCCAAAAATATTTATCAGGGTTTCTGCCTCGAAGTGTAGTATCAATAGCACCTGCCCAAACTTTCTCAAATCGATGAGATGATTGTAATGATAGCGGATGACTGTCAATCGGGCCTGGTGCTCTTTGTAAATCCATCCTGAAATATTACACAACAAATATCAACATAACAAAATAAACATGGCCACCACCACCCGCCACCACCCACCGCCGCCCCCACCGTCGGCCGCCGGAACATGGCGGCCACCTTCCGACACCACAACGGCCGTAAATCATCCTACGATTTCCGCCACTCATCTTCAAGCTATAACTATCTTTTCAATAACTACCAAACAACAAAATCAAACACAAGAACAAAATAATGTAAATTTTATAACTTATAGAAATTTATATTACAGAAAAAAATATTACATCAGCTTCAAGAATGATAAACAACTAAGCTCCACAAATTGCAAACCACAACAATTTTGGAAATTTGGCAAAAAAAAGTGGAAGGATTCGAAAATTTTCGTCTGGAAGAGGAGAGAAAAGAAAGAAGAGAGGAAGAAGAAGAAGAAGAAGAAGAAGAAGAAGAAGAAGAAGAAGAAGAAGAAAGGAAGAAAGAAAGAAGGGATCCAGTCGCAAAGCCACAAGTCGAAAACTTCATGCCTCCAGACTGTTTTACGAATGGCTCCTCACCATCCAACCTCAGCTCACAAGCGAGGTTAGTCTGTCAGTTATCTGACTCCTTCAGAAACCGTACAGCACAACCCTAATTCGTTTCCTACCTTAGGGCGTAAGGTATAATCAAGATATAAGAAAGATTTAAAGAAATCTGGGAGATAGATGGGCAACAACTTTATTTTTATTCCGGATACTTATAATATTTAATACATTAAAACATCTCCTTTTGGGAGGAGACGGACTTGTTTAGCCTCTCATATAGATGATGCTTGACTCCAGAACACATAAACTAAAACCCAAACAGAACAATATTACAAACGATTACAAAAGAAAGAAAAGAAAGAAATATTACCAATCTACGGAAGTTGAACAATTACAAAGCTTGGAGACTCTAATTTTTATTCTCAGAAAACTATGGAGAATTTTCGATGTCCTTAGCTTCCTGAATGCCTTTGTATTTATAGAAGCCTGGAGGTGGATGTGAAATCCAGACTTCAAATCTTGTTTATCATCAGACGTCATTGCATGCGTCTTCTATCTTGTTTGGTATCTTGTGGTCCCTTTGACTTTCGGCCGAAGAGGTTGTCCTACCATTTTGTTCTCTTTTTATAACGGTAGTGGTCCTCGATAGAGTCACATGACTCTTGTCTCCTGTGGTCCCTAGAAATTTGGTTTTTGCAGTCCGCGTGAGAATCTTCCACGTTTGAGCGGTCCTGCTCTGCCATATTTTCTTTTGGTCCCTTTTGACAGGGAATCCTTTTGATAAGTGTGATTTTTTCACTTAATTTGATATAAGATTATGGGCATTTTTGTAGTGATTCTTGGAAAAATATTACTCTTTTTGGTTTATATTTATATATTTCAGGAATCCAGGGCCAAATGCATAAAAGTGGAGGAAATAGGCTTAAAATGATGAAAAAGGGACCAAACTGAGCAAACCTGGAAAATGAGGGGCAAAATCGTAATTTTAGTAGGTGACCGATCGCCTCAAATGAGGCAATCGATCGCCTCCAGGCAGTAGCAAAATGCGATCCATCGCCTCATTTGAGGCGACCGATCGCCTTGACTCGAAAAATTCAGGATTTTGCTTCCATCTTGGTTATTTGGTATCCAAACTTGGTGAAACTCCTCCTACCATAAATATGGATTATCATTGACGTTTTTGGGACTTTTTGGCTCATAATTGACCTACAATAAGCAGCCTACATGTAAGGACCCCCAAGCCCTTAATCCTTAATTAGTGTATTAATCATTATGTGTGGTACATGCTTTCAATATATCCAATCGGGAAACACATATGATACTTTACCATTGAATGGCAATTACAAAATTACTTTAATATTCAACATTAAGATCATCTCTACCCACAATTAGACTCATAGATTCCGCCCATTTCCATCCCCATTACACCACTTTTCACATGATAGACTTTTATAAAAAAATTGGGCAGAGTCTCCCCATAAATAGAGCCATCCCGAAATAAAAGCGCATCACAATATATAGTTCCCGGCCAGGGAAAACACATATTCAACAGAACACAGCAACACTAAGTAAATTCCCAGCCAGGGAAGACACCACACATAAGACGACATAAATGGGTCTCAACACCCACATAATACACACATGACTCTCATATCATTAGCAATTCTACTTTAATTGCATGCAACACAAAATGAAAGAGAGAAAGGCTCATGCCTTTATATACAATCCATATACAAGCATAATCGTGCTCACATGCGAGCATCATGAATATGTATATAATCCTCAGGTGTATATAAGTACTCTATACGATACCGTGCTCCATCAAGCCCTGGTATCACGATCCTGGGAGTACATCCAATCAACAGCTCGAGCTCAACTCCAAAGCCATCGATGTACCTGTTCACCTGTCCCAACAGAGACAGCCCCCAACGGGGGTGAGCATACCAATACACAAAATCTCATAATCACAATAATGAAATTCATAATTTACAACACAAGTAAATATTAATGAATTTTAAATGATACTCCCTGGATGGCAACGTCCTCATCCGGGATTCCGTGTATTGTCCCTGTTCTCACAATCATCAAACTCATCAAATCTCAAAAATCAGTAAATCAACACATTGATTTAACTCATAGCATGCCTGGTTCTCAAGTATCAATAATTAATGATTCCAAATTCATTATACATACAAATATAGATATCTCGATATCTAATACTGATTTTTCGACTTTGCTACCAATCACAGATAGCTCAAATGCCTAGCATTTATTTTATCAATTCTCCATTATACTTAGACATCTCGCATGTCTTATAATGAACACATAATTCCACGATCATTCTCAGGCATCTCGAATGCCCTACAATAGTCATATAAACCCAGTACCCCATGTCTCATGTAAGGTTATGCTATTCTAGTATTACGTACACTTGTGGCAGCGATGCCAAGACTAGGTCGTTCCATAGTCATATCAACACACACACACATATATATATATATATATATATATATATATATATATATATATATATATATATATATATATATATATATATATAGCCATACCCACAACCATCTAATGCAATTAAAACACATTATGCATTTCACAAATGCTCTTATATAAAGTAATGCTCGTACGTCGCACGTACCTTAAATCTCCGAAGTCCGAGCCAAACCTTGCTCGAGTTCCATGCCCCGAGGAACGGTGTGCTAACACGATAAATTAATTCACAATTATTTACGAACATACAACCCATGCTCAAGCACACCCATAACCCTTAAAAATATTGTCAACACACGACAATTAACCATTATCGAAAATTGCTCAATAACTCCCCACAAATTTTCGAACCTACACAACGCAAATCGAACCCAAACTAAACACCATAATTCATCTAAACATGAATTAATCGATCAACAACAAGAATCATCATCCCCTGCCAAAAACCCCCAAATTTCGAACTCAAACCCCTCAAACAGCATGAAATTCGAACCAAAATCCACAAATTCGAACACAATCCTTAAATTCGAACACAATACCACCAAATTTAGCAGGGAATAACATGAGAGGGACGAAAAAGGGGTAAGGAAGGTTACCCATACGAAGATCGGAAGGAAATCGGACGAAAATCGAAGAACCCTAGAAAATTGGGGATCGGCGCTTTCCTACAAAATCCGAACTCAAATCACGACCAAACTTCGAATTGATGGTGTAGAAAGGAGCGCCTGGACGAGACGAAGCCGGCGGCGGGTCGGACGCGCCGAACGGCGGCCGGACGGCGGCGGGCGAAGCACTTGAAGTTGCGTGGGTCTGGGGCGACGGGAAGGGCGACGCGGGAGGGAGAGAGAAAATAAGGTGCTGAAATGGTTCCGATAATTAAAATCTCGGGTTCAACTGGTATTTATAGCAAAAATACCCCGAAATACTAATAGCCCCACAAATACATCATGATTCATTAAAAATCATCTGTTTTCAAAAACTCTCTCTCTAACTCAAAAACCCCCTACTGGTGCCCACACAAAGCACCCGAGATTCCGAGTCACACTAAAACCCAACTCTTAGATTTTTCACCGTAATGAGAATACAATCTCAACCTCGGGATCCAACAATCCCAACTACCCAAATAAATGAGCCCAGAAGGCCCAACACCGCGATTAAACTCCAAGTCGCCACGTAAAACAACTTTAGGGGGTTATTAACACTCCGGGATTAACATCTCTAATCTCTGGTCATCACAATATCCCCCACTAAAAGAATTTCGTCCTCGAAATTAGCACCGGTGTATCACGTAACACCCGGGCTACACAACAACATGAAGCCATAACCTCGATCCTTGACCATATTAGGATCGTCTTAAAAAAAAACGCGAGGATACTTACCTCACATCAAACTCTGAAACAGAGCGACATACCAAAACCATCATATCGCCCAAGAGGCAAAACGTACCTCGATGCGGTTCATCCCAAAAGTCAGTCCCTCATGACTGCAAGACAACCAATACTTACGACCGTAGATCAGACAGTCATCCTTAGTTCTAATACAACTAGTAAGAACGCATCCTGAATGACACCTCAACGGTGAGAACGTTGACCTCGTGTCAAACTCTGGAGTGGAATAGACTCCCAAATCCATCATAACGTCAAAGAGCGTCAGCACAACTCAACGCTAACAACCCAAAAGCAGTTATTCAACTGAAACTGCAAGGATTCGAATCGCTCCCGATTCTATCGTAGATATCATTCAAAGACATCTCTATTATGACACACGATGTCTAATACACATCATTACGAGGAAGACACTAGTATACCACGATGTACACATACCAAACCTGGTCTCCACTTTCAAACCTCCTCCATCAATGAGCAGTCGCATCATTGCAACTCAATTTGGGCAACTCACGGCCACAGATTCACACAAAAGTCATCTCACAAGATATCCACCTCCGGATATTCCAAGGATCACATCCTGATCATAAATAAACCATCGAGACTCCACAGAGTTCAAATTCTGAAAGGACATGCAATAAACCCATTGCATCCTCAACGCTTGTGTCGACAGCGACACCCAATAAATCCGAATTCCTGCCATCCCTGATAATCCTAGAATTTAACAATCCAAACTTGGGAAGGCTATCGCATAACTCGAAGGAAAACACCAACAAGGGAACACCTCAACCCACACAAGATAATCCCTCCTCAAAGGGAGTCAACTAACTTCACGATTGTTTCTCATAATTATAGTGCCATGGAGATTCCCAATCTCAAGGTGTCCCATATATCTCATCAGAGATTTAACCATCCAAAAATAGCATAACTCTATGCTTGACAAAAAGGGAATCAATAACTGACATCCGTACACTCACCGGTATACCTGCCTAAGCACTGATATTACATGCATACTCAAAGTACTTGGCTCGGGTATCTACAACATACCCCTAAGCCCCAAACACATCCGTCAATTCTGAGTCATTCCCTACCCAGTGGAGAATGATAATCGACGATCGATAACACGGTGTGATTCCCAAAATCAACACCACACGTACCAACTCACCGAATCTTTCAAAGATTCCCAAATAGGTATAATACTACCCCCTTCCTCACAAGGGAAGTGCCATCGAACTCGAGATCCACTAGTCTCGAACCACCCTTCGGAAAAACTGGATACAATAACACCCATTGTATCCCAAATACAAGGATTCCCCAGATCGAGTCAACAACGACTTGATGACTCTCTTGTTGGTACTTCAACATTATGGGCTGTCCCAGACAAGTCTCACCAAGATTTAACATCAACGTATACACGTTTCAGTGAGGCATGCACAACCTCAACCTCAAATGACGTGGTGACTACTAGAGTCCACCACAATCCACATCGTATCACTTTACAATTTGCCAAACTTGGTTCCAACGAGCAGTATCATGGCCCCAACAAGCACACTATATCATCACTACGATATCTGGCTAGCAAAGTGCTGTCTCCATAGGTTCATATCAAGTCCACCAACAACCATATGTTCCATCTCGGTATGCCATACCGTACAAACCGTTAGAGTAATGGGTCATCGCCCAGCATATCTCTAAAATACCAAGCACAATGGACAACCCGGTGTCCTTGCTCACTTATGATACAATCATAATCCGTTAAGACTTATCCCACACCCTCAGGGTGGGTGTAACCATGTCTACCCTACGTCACAACACAAGCGAGTAGTTTCCTCAATGACTACTCTTACCACCAATCACCTGGCCCTAGCCAAACCAACGAGCATACCCAAGGGTATCATCGCTCGACAATTATTTAACTCTATAACATGATGTGGTACATTTACCGGTACAATACATCCAATACTCCACCGAGTAAACCTGCTCGGCAAAAGGTCTCGTCAACTAGTGACCCAGAGTCTACCATGTGCTCATCATCGGCACTCAAACCATACAACCTAATACATAACATAAATGTATTAATCATCACAACGACGCTACACGTCTACATAGAACATCCACTATGTCATTGTCATCCCGTGACGGTACTTGTCAACATATGACTTTGAAATAATATAATAATATTGTCGACTCGTGACAGTATATGTCGATACACAACGTCTATAACCTCATCGTCAAACACATGACATCATAAGTAAATCAACACATGATATCCACAATATTGCTAAATAAACAGTAATATGCCGTACCTCATTGCTAACAATATAGCGGCATACCTGTCTCCGTCATCCAACAGTGGTACGCTCAGCACCCATCGCTCGTAGGTGGCGTAATCCAGCGTCATGTACATAGCGGCATAACTCGTCGCTATAGAATCAGGGGCATAATCCCTCGTCATAGAGTCAGCGGCATAAAACATCCCTACAGACATCTGGCGGCATGAACCATCGCCATAGATGTAGCGGAATGTACCCTCGCTATGAACACCCGGCGGCATAAGTCATCGCCAATCGATATAGCGGAATGAGACATCGCTATCAATATATCCGGCGGCAAGAACCATCGCCAATCAATATAGCGGAATGAGACATCGCTATCAATATATCCGGCGGCAAGAACCATCGCCAATCAATATAGCGGAATGAGACATCGCTATCAATACACTTGGCGGCATGAACCATCGCCAACCCACATAGCGGAATGAGACATCGCTATCAATATCGATAATGTGGTTGTTCCGGTCTTGTTATAGCAGCGAAATTTTAAGACCCCTCGCTTCGACATATAGCGGCATCATATGATATCCCTCGCTTCGACAATGACAGCGGCATGTTACCTCGCTTAGACATGACAGCGGCAAATATCATATTACCATCGCTTCATATGACAGCGGCAAGTACCTCCCTCGCTCGAATATAACAACTACCGGAACTTCCACTAGCTCCATGTACCTGCATCCAGGTTAATACCACAGTTCACAATATAATGATCGATATCACTTTTCAGTTATAACCACAATAGTCCACAATAATCACAATATTCCACTTTAATCACAATATTCCACATTAATCACTAGAATTGTGACTGTTCCGGTCCCAATACAACAGCGGAATTTTAGGACCCCTCGCTTCGACAATGACAGCGGCATGTTACCTCGCTCAGTCATGACAGCGGCAAGTACCTCCCTCGCAGCGGCAAGTACCTCCCTCGCTCGGAGATAAAGGCTACCGGAACATTCATCAATTCTACCACAATAATTCAAGCACAACAGTCCATTATCACAATACATCACTATCATTTCACATATACCATCACATGTAAGGGTACACTACCCACGATATACATAATCAAAGGTGTAACACGTTTTACCGTCCGAAGCCCGTACGTCTCACCTTTCCTGATTTTCCTACAAAATCAGATCCCTTAACACATAATACATGAAGGGCCAGACATCACCATTAATGTCATCCCATCACATGCTACACGTCACAATGATTAGCAACACCACTTTTCATATCATAAAAAGCACATAAACAACTAGTTGTGTCATACAACATTAATGCCATGATGCATAAGTATGTGCTATCAATAACTTCCTAGGCCCTTAACAGCCCAAAGAGCTAACCACTGCTCTGATACCACTAATGTAAGGACCCCCAAGCCCTTAACCCTTAATTAGTGTATTAATCATTATGTGTGGTACATGCTTTCAATATATCCAATCGGGAAACACATATGATACTTTACCATTGAATGGCAATTACAAAATTTCTTTAATATTCAACATTAAGATCATCTCTACCCACAATTAGACTCATAGATTCCGCCCATTTCCATCCCCATTACACCACTTTTCACATGATAGACTTTTATAAAAAAATTGGGCAGAGTCTCCCCATAAATAGAGCCATCCCGAAATAAAAGCGCATCACAATATATAGTTCCCGGCCAGGGAAAACACATATTCAACAGAACACAGCAACACTAAGTAAATTCCCAGCCAGGGAAGACACCACACATAAGACGACATAAATGGGTCTCAACACCCACATAATACACCCATGACTCTCATATCATTAGCAATTCTACTTTAATTGCATGCAACACAAAATGAAAGAGAGAAAGGCTAATGCCTTTATATACAATCCATATACAAGTATAATCTTGCTCACATGCGAGCATCATGAATATGTATATAATCCTCAGGTGTATATAAGTACTCTATACGATACCGTGCTCCATCAAGCCCTGGTACCACGATCCTGGGAGTACATCCAATCAACAGCTCGAGCTCAACTCCAAAGCCATCGATGTACCTGTTCACCTGTCCCAACAGAGACAGCCCCCAACGGGGTGAGCATACCAATACACAAAATCTCATAATCACAATAATGAAATTCATAATTTACAACACAAGTAAATATTAATGAATTTTAAATGATACTCCCTGGATGGCAACGTCCTCATCCGGGATTCCGTGTATTGTCCCTGTTCTCACAATCATCAAACTCATCAAATCTCAAAAATCAGTAAATCAACACATTGATTTAACTCATAGCATGCCTGGTTCTCAAGTATCAATAATTAATGATTCCAATTTCATTATACATACAAATATAGATAACTCGATATCTAATACTGATTTTTCGACTTTGCTACCAATCACAGATAGCTCAAATGCCTAGCATTTATTTTATCAATTCTCCATTATACTTAGACATCTCACATGTCTTATAATGAACACATAATTCCACGATCATTCTCAGGCATCTCGAATGCCCTACAATAGTCATATAAACCCAGTACCCCATGTCTCATGTAAGGTTATGCTAATCTAGTATTACGTACACTTGTGGCAGCGATGCCAAGACTAAGTCGTTCCATAGTCATATCAACACACATATATATATATATAGCCATACCCACAACCATCTAATGCAATTAAAACACATTATGCATTTCACAAATGCTCTTATATAAAGTAATGCTCGTACGTCGCACGTACCTTAAATCTCCGAAGTCCGAGCCAAACCTTGCTCGAGTTCCATGCCCCGAGGAACGATGTGCTAACACGATAAATTAATTCACAATTATTTACGAACATGCAACCCATGCTCAAGCACACCCATAACCCTTAAAAATATTGCCAACACACGACAATTAACCATTATCGAAAATTGCTCAATAACTCCCCACAAATTTTCGAACCTACACAACACAAATCGAACCCAAACTAAACACCATAATTCATCTAACATGAATTAATCAATCAACAACAAGAATCATCATCCCCTGCCAAAAACCCCCAAATTTCGAACTCAAACCCCTCAAACAGCATGAAATTCGAACCAAAATCCACAAATTCGAACACAAATCCTTAAATTCGAACACAATACCACCAAATTTAGCAGGGAATAACATGAGAGGGACGAAAAAGGGGTAAGGAAGGTTACCCATATGAAGATCGGAAGGAAATCGGACGAAAATTAAAGAACCCTAGAAAATTGGGGATCGGCGCTTTCCTACAAAATCCGAACTCAAATCACGACCAAACTTCGAATTGATGGTGTAGAAAGGAGCGCCTGGACGAGACGAAGCCGGCGACGGGTCGGACGCGCCGAACGGCGGCGGGCGAAGCACTTGAATCTGCGTGGGTCTGGGGCGACGGGAAGGGCGACGCGGGAGGGAGAGAGAAAATAAGGTGCTGAAATGGTTCCGATAATTAAAATCTCGGGTTCAACTGGTATTTATAGCAAAAATACCCCGAAATACTAATAGCCCCACAAATACATCATGATTCATTAAAAATCATCTGTTTTCAAAAACTCTCTCTCTAACTCAAAAACCCCCTACCGGTGCCCACACAAAGCACCCGAGATTCCGAGTCACATTAAAACCCAACTCTTAGATTTTTCACCGTAACGAGAATACAATCTCAACCTCGGGATCCAACAATCCCAACTACCCAAATAAATGAGCCCAGAAGGCCCAACACCGCGATTAAACTCCAAGTCGCCACGTAAAACAACTTTAGGGGGTTATTAACACTCCGGGATTAACATCCCTAATCTCTGGTCATCACACTACATCACTCATCATCCATCCATACACCATAACCATTGAAGAGAAGACGCATCGGAAGAGACGGGACGACGGAGCAACGCAAGGAGTCAACGCCTCTCGTTATTTCCGTATTTCTAACTCTAGTTCTATATTTTCATTAGATTTTAATGTTTAGAATGTTTCAAAACATGTTTATGCATTGTTATTTGATGGATATTGTTGGCTAGGTTTGTTATCAAGACTTTGGGGATCCTTTGTATGAACCCATGATTTTAATTGAATGTTTTTGACTGATTCTAATTATCTAAGTGCATAGATCATTGTTCTTCATGATTTTAAGGGTTTGACCATCCTTGAATGATATTTAATAACAATTGAGACCGAGAGATAAAATTGTGATTCGATATAGTGATTTATGCCGTGGATTTCAGATTGATATCGAGAGATGAAGTCAAATACATGTGTGATAGCTATAGATATCTAGTAATCGAGAAGTTTTCACGGATCTTAATAAAATATTGTGTTGTTAAATAAGTACACGAGAGTGACATACTACAATTTGATATTATGTTTAATATAACTCGAGAGAGTATATTAGATAAATTTAGAAAACTCGTCACCTTAGATTGTTTGAATTCGATTCTTAACTAATAGGTGAATTGTGGGGGATTACATAGGTGAACCGAAAGTCTTGATAATTGTTTCTTTTGATTATTATTCTCATTCTCTACTCTTTGTTTGGGTTAAGTATTGAGTTGATTAGTCAAATTAGTGAATTCATTATAACCAATTTTCGTAGGCTAAATATAGTTAAACTAGTGGATTTTGGTACTTATTTCCTAGTCCTCGTGGGATCGACAATCCGTACTTTTTATATCATTATACTAAAACTTGACACAGTGCACTTGCGGTACATAATAGCTACACTGAAAAAATACTGTTTAAAATAAAAGCGATCAAGTTTTTGGCGCCGTTGCCGGGGACTAGTTTTAATAATATCAAACGAGATTAGTTGACTGTAGTTTAGTCATTTGTTTTTTTTTATTTGTCGATTTTTTTTCTTCTTCTCTTCTACTGTTTCTTTTTGTTTTGGTTGATTGTTACAGGGTACTATCTCTTGGTACATGCTAAGGAGTAGCAACCATACATTTGAGCCTTTTGATCCCGAGATCGAACGCACTTGTCAAAGGAGGCTAAGGCAAGCAAGAACACTAATGGCCAATAACGAGGAAGTTCCAGTAGCACCCGTGCCAAGGTCACTCATGGATTACACCCACCCTTCATTCCATGGATCGATGTCGAGTATCACGAGACCCACCATCCAGGCCAACAATTTCGAGATCAAGCCTGCTATCATACAAATGATCCCAACACTCACATATTTTCTTGGAAATTTGCGACACCTTCAAACATAATGGCGTCACTGACGACGCCATCAGGTTACGACTGTTCCCTTTCTCTTTAAATAATAAAGCTAAATCTTGGTTGCATTCTTTGCCTACAGGATCAATTACCACTTGGGATGGGATGGTGCAAGCTTTCTTGTCCAAATATTTCCCACCATCAAAGACTGCTAAGATGCGAAATGATATCACTACATTTGCACAACATGATGCTGAAACACTTTATGAAGCATGGGAGCGCTTCAAGGACTTACTGAGGAGATGCCCACACGATGGCCTTCCCATCTGGCTACAGGTACAAACTTTCTATAACGGTTTATTTTCTGATAACCGTTCTATGATTAGTGCAACATCAGGAGGTACTGTGATGAGAAAGACGCCGGAGGAGGCCTATACACTGTTGGAGGAGGTGGCTGCTAATAGCTGCCAATGGCAGTGCGAGAGGAACGTGCCAAAGAAGCAAGCTGGAGTTCATCAAGTGAGCGAAGTTACTGCGTTGGCCGCTTAAATTGAGGTATTGAACAAGATACTAGATAGCATGAGCATGATAGGATGAAAGCTCAAGGGATTACTTGTGACCTATGTGGAGGAAATCATCGAGTGTTGAATGCCAAACAGGTAACCCATTCGTTCAGACTAATGAAGTTGTGCATTATGTAGGAAACCGGCCACAAAACAACCCCTACCCAAATACATACAATACGGGGTTGAGGTATCAACCACAACCACCACTGGGTTATCCACCACAGCCGAGCATGGAGGAACTATTGACCAAGTTCATATCCTCAACAGAAACAAGGATGAATAGGCAAGATTCATCTATCAAAAACTTGGAGATCCCAATTGACAAGTATCTTGGCTGGGAGAGCACAAGGAACTCTACCGAGTGAGACATAGAAGAATCCTAGGGAGCAAGCCAATGCCGTGACCCTAAGGAGTGGAAAAGAACTTGGTGATGAGAAGGAGACTGAAAAGATTGCTATTAAGCAAGAGGAGAAGGAGCAGCCACGCAACAAGGGTAAGTCCACTAGAGACACTACACCTATCACACCACAAGAAAAGGTACACATTCCTCTCACATTCTCTGCAGCAGTTAATAGGGCAAAAGTTGATTCAAACTTTGCCAAATTTTTAGACATGCTTAAGAATTTGCATATAAATATCCCATTTATTGAGGCCTTACGAGAAATGCCAAATTATGCTAAATTCTTAAAGAAAATGTTGTCTAAGAAGCAGAAATTGTGAGAGCACGAGACTGTCTTTTTGACTGAGGAATTTAGTGCTATTGTGCAAAAGAAATCGGCCACCAAGTTAAAAGATCCAGGGAGTTTCTCTATTCCTTGCACTGTCGGGCCTATTTCTTCCATTAAATCGTTATGTGATTTGGGTGCTAATGTGAACTTAATGCCTTTGTCTATTTTTAGGCGACTTGGACTGGGAAAGCCGAAGACCACAAGGGTGGTGTTGCAAATGGCGGGCTAGTCTATCACCTACCCACTAGGAATCGTCGAGGATGTGCCAGTCAAGATAGATCAATTCACTTTCCCGGTGGATTTTCTAGTGTTGGATATGGAGGAGGACGCTAATATGCCATGATCCTGGGGCGCCCATTCCTAGCTGGAAGAGCTATTATCGATGTTGAAGAAGGGAAGTTGATCCTCCGTGTAGGAGAGGATCATGTTTCCTTTACTATGTTTCAAACTTCACCACATGCACACAACACGCACACATGTTTTATTACTGATAAAATTAATATTTTGCCTGATGATGTGGTGCAAGATACTGATAAGGTGAAGGTGAAGACCGAACTAGAGACTGAAGAAGGCAAGAGCCATGACATGGTGAAGCCAAGGAAGGCGAAGAAGCAAAAAGATAAAAGGACGTTTATGAAGGGAGAGACAGTCCAATTGCATAAAGCGCCACCAGATCGCATTTTCCAAAGCAAGTGAAAGGCTTCATGGGTTGGACCATTAACTGTTACCAAGATATACCCGCATGGAGCCATTAAGGTAAGTGATCCTATTCTAGGCACTTATGTCGTTAATGATGAGAGGTTGAGGCATTACCCAGTTGATTACGGAGATTCATGCTCCACACACCACCCAACCTTTGAAAAAATATGGTAATAAGTCCAGCTTGGGACTATAAATCAAGAACTCTTTCCTATCCCTTTGCTTTGTTTTTAGTTTATTTTGGTTTGTTTTGTTTTTGTTTTTGATTTTGGCGAGACTCCATGCGTGCTGTGATCTGTCCAACAATATGCCCCACAAGCTGACGAGGAATTGGACAACGATCACTGACGGTCATTGTCAACGGTAACTGTTTTGTCTTACTTTCCATGCTTATTACATTGACGACAATGCATGAATTAAGTTTGGGAGAGTGCATTACTGTGTCATGCTTCTTATTTGGAAATTGATCGTTTCTGGAGCACCAACAAAAAATTTCTTGAAAATGAGTTCAATTAGTAAGATAAGAATAAATTATAGTAGTGGTCTCTATTCCATGATGATATTAGTCTCACTATGCATGTCAACTTGAGTTTTGATGATTGTAAGACTTGTTTGTGAATATCTTGTTTTGAGTAGCATGTCAAATATGAGGAATATTTTAGCACATTTGAGTCATAATCTTGTGAATTGCATTTGTAGTAGTGAATTTTCTTGTGAACTTGATGAATTGTTTTGAGTATCTTAGAGTACCTTAGAAACTATTTGATGATGACACTTTGAGGCGAAATTTTATAGTTATGAACTTGACTTGGAAATGATTTAGGCGATCTTTGGACCGTTTGAGCCTTTCAAGCTTACCATGATATATATCAATCTCTAGTATCTTAATTTGAGCCTAATTGAAAAATAATGGAGTATGTTTAACATACTATTAGCCCCCATTCAACATTCTTTGGCAAACTCATTATACCCACCTAATTGAGCCTAAATTGAATATTTTTATCTTCACCCTAAGGGAGTATAATGATTCTCATTAGATGCACATGAATTGCTATATTTTGATGAGCTTATTGTAAAAAAGATGATGAATGAGAAAAGAAAAGAATAGAAAAAGCCTTGAGAAAAAAAAAATCCAACTAAGACCCAAAGTGGCCAAGGCTAAAAGAGAAAGAGAAGAGAAGCTCAAGTTGTGCTAACAATATGAACATTACATGCTTATACTATCTTCTTTGTGCTATCCTATCCTTTCTTTGAAGCCAAACACCTAGGCCTAACGCTACAAGCTTAAAAAGACATATTGATCCGAATCTATGGAGTGACTACATTAGTGGAGAAGTTGTTTGAAAATAGGTCTATGGAATGCTCAAGGATAATCTTAACTTTCATTACCTAGCATGATTTGATCTATGAAAATTGCGTGGAACTTGAAAGTGACAATAGCACACACGCACGTTCTGATTCGGAGACATGTTGTAGGAGAAAACAGAACTTGTTAAACTTTCTGATTTATTTTTGTTTGTCTGTAAGTGAGATCTCTGAGCTACATGATTGACTATGAATTGGTTTATTTGAATCTTCAATGTTGAACTTGACTGTTTGATCTTATTTCTTGCTCGAGACGATCAAGTTTAAGTTTGGGGGAGTTGATAAGTGTGATTTTTACACTTAATTTGATATAAGATTAGGGGCGTTTTTGTAGTGATTCTTGGAAAATATTACTCTTTTTTGTTTATATTTGTATATTTCAGGAATCCAGGGCCAAATGCATAAAAGTGGAGGAAGGCTTAAAATGATGAAAAAGGACCAAACTGAGCAAACCTGGAAAAGGAGGGGCAAAATCGTAATTTGATGAAAATAGAGGAGGCGACCGATCGCCTCAAATGAGGCAATCGATCGCCTCCAGGCAGTAGCAAAATGTGATCCATCGCCTCATTTGAGGCGATCGATCGCCTTGACTCGAAAAATTCGGGGTTTTGTTTCCATCTTGGTTATTTGGTGTCCAAACTTGGTGAAACTCCTCCTACCATAAATATGGATTATCATGGACGTTTTTGGGACTTTTTGGCTCATAATTGACCTACAATAAGCAGCCTCCATCAATCATCATCCTCTCCAACCATCCATACACCATAACCATTGAAGAGAAGACGCATCGGAAGAGACGGGACGACGGAGCAACGCAAGGAGTCAACACCTCTCGTTATTTCCGTATTTCTAACTCTAGTTCTATATTTTCATTAGATTTTAATGTTTAGAATGTTGCAAAACATGTTTGTGCATTGTTATTTGACGGAGATTGTTGGCTAGGTTTGTTATCAAGACTTAGGGGATCCTTTGTATGAACCCATGATTTTAATTGAATGTTTTTGATTGATTCTTATTATCTAAGTGTATAGATCATTGTTCTTCATGCTTTTAAGGGTTTGACCGTCCTTGAATGATATTAAATAACAATTGAGATCGAGAGATAAAATTGTGATTCGATATAGTGATTTATGCCGTGGATTTTAGACTGATATCGAGAGATGAAGTCAAATACACGTGTGATAGCTATAGATATCTAGTAATTGAAAGCTAGAAGTTTTTACGGATCTTAATACAATATTGCGTTGTTAAATAAGTACACGAGAGTGACTTACTGCAATTTGATATTTGGTTTAATATAACTCGAGAGAGTATATTAGATAAATTTGGAAAACTCGTCACCTTAGATTGTTTGAATTCGATTATTAACTAATATGCGAACTATGGGGGATTACATAGGTGAACCGGAATTCTTGATAATTGTTTCTTTTGATTATTAATCTTATTCACCATTGATTGTTTGGGTTACATATTGAGTTAATTTGTCACGTTATAATCACATCCGGTTATCGTAGACTAAATATAGTTAAACTAGTGGAGTTTGGTAATTATTTCCTATTCCTCTTGGGTTCGACACTCATACTTTTAAAATCATTATAGTAAAACTTGACACCGTGCACTTGCAGTACAAAATCGCTACACTCAAAAATACTGTTTAAAATAATAGCGATCACCTTTGGTTGTCCCATAATATTTGCCTCTTCTTTTCAAAGATGAGCCTGGGCAGCTCGGGCAGATATAGTCCTGCCATCTTCCCACATGTTGCAGAACTTCCGGATAGTTTCTTTGGTTGCCGGAATCTTGTTGTCCCATAATATTTTCCTCTTCTTCGCAAAGATGTCCTCGACAAATTTTATAGTATGGCTTGTCATGGAGTTAACCATGAATGATTTGCTTGCTGTTTTCTGGAAAATTATGAACGGATACTTGACTTTGTCCATCTCAATGAGACAGACCCATAATCCCCAAGCTCTTCTGGTAGTAATGTCATCTTCTGTGATTAGGGAAACTAGTGATGTTCCTTCATGCGGTGGTTTTATTTGATCCGTCACCTTCCAGTTAGGCCTTTGTAACTTTACAAAATGAAAACTAGGGTGAAGGCATTTTCCCGTGATTTCTGGGGCTCTAGTTATGAATTTCAGCTCCAGAACGTCTCATCGTCCAAGTGTATGATTATTCTGCCATGAGTCATACACTCCTTCATAGATCCAATCCGGTAAGTTTATGATTTTTGGAAAACTTGGTGCTGTGGTAAAGACTGAAGCTAGGCAGCCAAAATCAAACCACTCACGAACACTTTCTGGTTTGACACCATGATGCATCCACATTCTTGGGTATTTTCCTGACCAGTCTGCTGTAATTTTTCCAGGAATTATACCCACTCTTGTACAAAGTTTCTCCCATGTTCTCTGATATTCCTGCAAAGGGGGGGTTGGAGGGTATTCTCATTAGTATTAACCTTAGATTTGCCCGCCGATGGCCTAAGATTAATCTCTCCCTCTTTAACCCATGAGGTGTTGCGTTGGCTTAATTCTTCAGATATCCTAGATACCTGGGAATCAATTTTTCCTTCTGTATCTTCCACGAAAGGATCAATACTAGGACTTGTAGTGGTGGTACTTGAATCCTCCACACCGGTTGATGAGCTCGGCTCTCTGAAACACGACTTTAGCTTCACCGCTGAAGCATCCCGTCGGAGGGGAATATAAAGACTGTCCCATAAACAGGTGTGAGCCTGCATGGTAGCCTTCATAGTCTGTTGGACCTTCGTGAGATCCAGTTCCTATACTTGACCCGCAACCTGGGAATTGATCACCAGGCCGTTGATCTTCTTGTATAGCTCCTCCAGATTTTCTCGGAGGTGCTTTGATCTCGTTATGATGGAATTAGTTTCACTTGCTTCCATCTCTTGTCAAAAAATCTGCAAAAATATTTTTTTCAGATTTCACAATGACAATATCATAATTATAATATTGGCACTCAGTTTGCCATCTTAAAATTCTAGCATTTTCTGGTTTTGATTCACTTTTATTTTTAAAAAGGCCTTGACACTCGTATTATCTATTTTCAAGATAAATTTCTTTGCTAGTAAAAAAAGTGGCCATTTCTTAAAAGCCTTTCGAACTGCGAAGAATTCTTTCTCGTTGATGTGCCATCTAATGACTTCGATGCTGTCAAATAGACAGCTGCAATATCTGCATGGCACTTCCCCATCTGGTGTGGCTTCTTAAGTACTGCAGCCCACCAATGATCACTGGCATCTGTATGTAATACTAGTTCATCCTCATCGTTTGGTATTGCAAGCTTTGGTAGTTGCCTGCAAGCCTCTTTAAGCTGTTTGACAGCTTGTCTGTGATCTTCATTCCATTCAAACTTAACATCTTTCTTGAGTGGTGGACAGAACACCTTCCTGTGGTTTGCTAGATTGTTGATAAACATTCCAACAAAATTAACAACTCCTAAAAAACTATGAAGTTGATTTAAATCCTTGAGGTCATCCTGATATCCTTGTACTTTTTCAACAATATGATTCTGCAGGATGATTCTAGATTCATCGATCTCGATTCCAAGGAACTCGATATGTCTTGTAGCAATCACCGCTTTCTTTCAGAAGCACTAACCCTTCCTTGTAACAAATATCTGAAAAGATTTCCAAATGTGTAATATGTTCTTTCATGTTTCTTGACGCAATGAGTATATCGTCAATATACACGAATATGAAGCTGAAGTAATCCTTAAAAAGATTATCCATCTTCCTTTGAAATATCTGGGGAGCATTTGCCAATCCCATTGGCATGACATTCCATATATAATGTCCTTGTGGTGTGGAGAATGCTGTGAACTTTCTGCTAGCTTCCTCCATCTTAATCTGGTAAAACCCAGACTTACAATCGAACTTAGAAAACACTTTGGCATTCCTGATACTGTTAACCAAATGTTCTCTGCTTGGGATAAAATATCTGTCGAAATCCAAGATGTCATTGATTCCTTTGTAGTTGATAACCAATCTTGGCTTTCTCCTTTTGATTTCTCCATGATTCCGAACAAGGAATCCTGGACTGCTATATAGAGAAACCCCTGCTGAGATTAACTTAAGGTCTATATGTTCCTTAAGTATTATCTGCATATCCATCCGATCTTTCAAGTTCATGGGGATGGGTCTGAATATGACGAACTCATTTTCTTTTCTAGCTTTTACCTTCAAAGTGGCTATGAGCTCATTCTTACTCCACCATGCCAGTGGATCCTCTTTATAGTTCCTATGAATTTTCCTTTTCACATCCTCTAGAGTAATTTGCTCTTCGAATGTAGCTTCAGGTTGTGGAACTTTATCTTGTAATGCATTTTTCAGTAGCAACAGGGTTTCTGGAGTAACTTCTTCCTCATCATGTTCTCTAAAAGACATAATATTAACCCAGTCAAAAGTTTGAGAATCCTTTGCACTAGAACCTTGTTGTCGAAACTGAAGAATTGCTTCTCCAAATTTCCGCTGATCCTTCATCTTTGGGTGTCGAAGTTTTCCTTCATCATCATGCTTGCTCGAAAACTAATAGGGATTTCTGTGAAGTGCTTCCCGTAATCGCTGTACCATAATCTTATGATCAAAAAGGGTTGTGAAAATAAGTCTCATCGTCTCATTCTCTTGTGTGAACCTCTTGAATGTCTGTAGAAAATTGTTTCCTAGCAGCATATCAGCTTCTGTATCATGGAAATAAATGGGTGGAGTGTTGACTTTATACCAAGGGGTACCGCCTGCTCCTCCGATAATTATTTCCGTTCACCAGACTCCTTCATTAAGAATAAGGATCCGTTTGGAAAAATCTCTTCCGGTAATGGCTGGTAATTTCTCACCAACTTCTTTGGGGAAGATATCTCGCCTGACAGTACATATTCCAGCGCCTGAATCAATGTAGGCTGCAAAATATTCTGCCCGGTATTTCTCATATAACATCCATACTGAGATGTTTATCGAGAATGGACTGGTGGTCATCGAATTCTGTATCTCTTTCCGCCCACCGTGAATTCCATTTCATCTTGTAATCTTTCCCAAGGTTTATGTTCCTCGAGATATTCAATCCCAAGAATAAGCTGTCTGGGCTCATTCCTGTTGTTCCTTCAATGGTTAGATCAACGTCACCAATTTTTAGGTTTCCTTGATATCGGCCCACTGTAGATTGTGGTAGATAATATAAGACTTCGCAGGGGAAAATATTTCTTTTTTCCCCTGCGAAGTCTTATATATCTATATAATATAAGACAAAAGATTCTGATGTCCAGAAGGATGGCTCGAAGTGCAAATAATTTTCGACATTGCGGAAGACATCCTTCTTGGTTCGTTGCTGATCCTACTTGAGACGGCGTTCTGTTTTTCCTCTGGACAGTTGCTGATTAACCTATCCTGTTGGAAAGACATCCTTCTTGGTTCGATCATGAGGCTCCTGCTTCTGTTTAGAACTGGTTGATCTTGTATCCTCATGCCAATTTCTCATATTGTCGGAGTATCAATAATATCCGGCAATACCGCTTTGGCGAAATCTTCGAATATTCTGGGGACTTCGATGAATTCGTTTCTCAAGAATACTTCTGAATGATAAGTATTCGAGAGCGCGTATGACACCTTGTAGGTAATCGAGTATGGCATGTTCTCTTCTTTCATCAAATCACTTCTTTTAAAATCTTGATGAAGAGTGAGAACTTTGTTGAAGTCTCGATCACCCAAATTGTATGCAATCCTTGGATAGATGTTAAATGTCATCTTTCCTGCATACAATTTTTCCGCAACAGCTCCCAAACAAGAATCTTTGAGGTTCGAGATTCTCTTGTCAAAGATCGCCAGGTTGATGGGCGAATCATTCCTTCTTTGAAAGTTGCTTTAATGATGACTCTAATGGCTCCAATATGAATCCATGAGAGTGTATTAGCAACTCTCTTTTAACTTTGTTTTTAATCTACTGGATTTCTCTGTAGGGAATTAATTGCATCTCGATTTGGTATTTGGTTTCCCGTGAATTCCATCAGGATCGCAAATTCACCTGTTGTCACCCTATGGATAATCTGATGCTTCCTGCTTCGAAGACCAATCATATCCATGGCGTTTTCCATTGCTCCAATTATAAGTTCATCATAATTTGAAGCTTTGGTTCTTCCTTCATGATTCTCATGAGAGTTTTATGAGAAACGATCGTATGGAAGAAGAATCCTGACGGGTCTTCTCTGATCATGTGTTGAAGAAACTATCATTCACTCTGATTCGGAACAACTGGATTCACCTCCATTATCCGAATAGATCTCTTCTTCGTAAATGCTTTACTCTGAGGGAATGTCATCAAATTGATACACATGCACCAAATCCTGGAAATAGACAGCATCCTCAAATTCCTTGGTATGCTCGAACTGTCTCACTCCATGACTTTGGTTTTCTTGACAATATGTAGAGATATGTCCTCTTGCTCCTCATGTCCAGCAGTTACAATCTTTGAAACTCTCATTTGCACTAGTATGTGTGCGTCTGAAAGTTCTCTTCGTTGGTGTTCTGCTAGAACTAGCTTGGTTAGAACCTGTCGACGAGATTCTACTCCTTGTTGGTCCTGATCTTTGCCCCGGTCTGTAACTTCGGGCTTTCTGTTTTGACCAGAACTTTCTAGGTCTCCATGAAGACCTACTTCTTCTTGAACTACTTCATCGGTCATATAGATGAACTCTATGTTTTTCTCATCTTTCGCCTCTGGGGGGTAGTTTTCAATAATTTCGGGATATCATTCCCTGTACAGCAAAGATGAGCTATTTTGTTGATTCCTCTGAGCTTCTTGAAATTCTTTTGGAACTTTGCTTGGTAGCACCACTCTGCAAGCTTTACTTTAAGAAATGACATTCTCCTGGACACCGTCTCGATTGCATGAGATGTATACTCCTGGATAAGCATTTCTCTCCATGGGCTCGAAATTTTGGCAAAGAACAGTTCTGCTGCATCTTTTTCTTCTATCTTTGACTTCCATCGATACTCTGTAAAGAGTTTGATGTACTTGTCTACATAACATATATCATGTAGTTCCAGGCTAATTAGAGCTTGTCTGTACATTTTAGCCTTCTCTTCCTCCATTCCTTCGAAGTAACTTACTCCAATGAAACAGATTTTAAAGAATTTTGTCATCTTGTCCACAATTTCTTTCAGGGACTCTCGGCTAAAACTTCTTCATTGGTACCTGGTCCCATATCCCAGGCAATCTTGACTGATCCTTCCAGACTCACTTTAAGAAGTAAAATGAATCATTCTTTGCTTAGGTTAAGTGTTCATGCTGCTATTCTCAGTGCTGAAGCCCATTTATCAATAAAAACTTCTCTGTTTTTGAAATCCAAAAAATATCGATGTTGAGCATAAGTCCATATGAATGGATTGGATCCAACTGAGATTTCCTGTAAGACGTTTGATGTATATCTGGCGTGCGAGAACGATTCCTTGTTCCAACTGGGGGATCCAAAGTTGCTGAGGTGAAATCTTCCCTGTGCGGCATACTTTGACATCCTTCGGTGGATTGTGTGACCCGAAACTTTCTTGTGGTGGAGGTCTTGGCACAAGCTCTCCTGTTTTGAATTCTACGAGGACGGTGATAGCCATCCTCCGTTTCTTCTTCCTGTCGGACTTGGTCTTGACTCCAACTCCTTAACATGGGTTTCAACGTCTCAAAGGTTTTCAGGAATCTCCTCCTGATGTTTAATCATAATCTCCATCTGATGATGGATCTGTGTAGGAACATGGTATTGAAGGTAGCCATAACGCTGCATTGTCTTCTGAATCTCTCCAAGATCTTGGGATATCTTAGAAGAATCTGGCTCGATTTCGTGAAAGGTTGGTTCTCCCATCCTTATCATCTGGTCCAGACCATGTTGGATCATTGGCGGCTGGAACCACACTTCATGTTCAGGATGATCGTCTTCCTGAAATTCTGCTAACTCGAACTGTAGTTTGAGGTTCACTTGATGTAGCATCTTTGCCATCCTTTCGAGTTTATGGTAATGGTTTATGCCTGGTGTGCATAAACCTGTTCCTCGTAAAAGTTTCCATTTATGGTTGAAGCGTTGAACTTCTGTTATATGCTTCTGATTTAGTGCTTCCAATTTCTGGAAGTACCACCTGTATGAATGACAATTTGAACATTCGTTCGGGTCCATATTATCTTGAATCATCTCCTCCGTATATGTTACAAATTAATATTCAAGATATTATTATAATATTTCCAGAATAAACCTAGGCTCTGATACCATTTTGTGCCAAGGATCGCAAAAACGGGGACTTGTAAAAAGCCGACGTTAAACGTTACTTCTTTATAAATATAATGATATAAAATATATTTAAATATTATATATGGGCTTCTTTGTAATTTAAACAAAAGCCTAAGGGATAGAATGCAACATATCAAACTATTGAAGGGTAAAAGAGTCATCATAAAACACCTAATTGATTGAAAATTTCGAAATTTGACCTATTTCAATAAAATTGTTTCCAATTTTGATTTTTATGCACTAAGATTTTTCTCAAGATTTAAGTAGATTAAGTGTCCCAAAAGAGCACTTTTTTGTAATTTCTCCTAATAATAATCTAATTAAAATTATTCTTAAAATAAAAGAGGCATAGCGATCTCGCAATTTGAAAACGCGAGTTAATCGAAAATTCTTATTCTATCCAATGAGAGACATGTTCGATGTTAACACGCAATCAGCAGCGCTCGTCAAACCCAACGATTAGGGGAAGAAATTCAGATGGCCAAAGTGGCGTGTCACGTATCGATGGAGGTAGCGAAGACGGTGTTGGAGGTGGCGGACGTGGCGTGGACTGCGGTGGAGCGCTGCCACCACCACCGTCACGACGAAGCGGAGCCGCCGTCCGGGGCCATTGAAGAAGATATGGAATCCTTAAGGTCTGAAAATCAGCGCCTCCGCCTATTACTCGAGAAAAATCTAACGCTTCTGCAGGAGATGTCGAATTCCCCTACCTTGTCTCAGAATTGCCCTTCCGACGTATGTATCTAATTTTATGACATTCGAGTTAATATTTAATTTCAAGTAGTTGAATTTAGATCCGGGCTGTTTTTTCCTATTTTATATGGTTTCGTTTTCCTTCTAATCTCTGAGTTCGAGTTTTGGGGAGATTGTACTTGATGCTTGTTTTCATTTATAAAAATTCAGCTCCATGAGAAGCTTTTATCTGCTGTAAATGATGGAAGATTTCTGAATAAACTTGAATCGCTCCGTGAAAATTTAGCTGGTGGTGCCAACTGCAAGTTTCCGTTCGATGATCCATCAGGTTTTTTCTTTTCACATTTTGGTGTTAGCATAATGGATAAGTCGTTAAGTTTGTAAATTTTACCTTGATCATTGTTTTTTGCATTTGTTCAAGTTCTTTAAGCTGAAAAAGGTGGACGATATAGGCATATACGAGTTCTCATAAACAAATTTAAATTGTTTGTGATTTTTCTTGCCTTAATTAGCAAGGATTTCTTGAAGATTGTGAAGGTGTGAATCTTGAATTTTACGATTGTGATCCTATTTTGGAGTACAAATCAGTGTTCTTGTGTTTTCAAACTCAGGGCTGTATGTTTAGTGTCTTTGTACCTTGCAAATTTGCTATCATGTTGAAAGTGTGTGTCTCAGTGCACCGACCTTATCATTGAATTGTTTTTGTTAAAAGTAGATATGGCTAGATTACCTAACGATGGTGGTTTGTACTTTCCTTCGTGGAATGTGATCAGGTGCAGATCTGGAGAAAGTTGAAGTTTTGGTTAATGTTGGTCATGAGGAGCCAAGTTGGTGGGTGTGGGTTTCAGAAGAAATGGTCCCAAGTAAAATCGAGGAAAAGAGTGGAATCGACAATGAGAGTTATGTAATTGTAAGCGAGGAGCACGTGGTGGATGGAGTGTCCTACTTTATGGCTAGATGCATTTTTGAACACCCAAAGACTCTGGTACATGAGTTGATCTAGGTTACCGACTATTTCTTTCATGTGAACTACAATTTATAATGTTTTTGTCATGCAGAATCTAACTCCTCAGGAGCTGCAGAAAGGTACATTTGCGTTCATGTTTGAAGAAATTGTTTATTGATTATATTTAGGTAGTCTAGAAACTTCGAGTGTTCTTTGATTTTTCTTCTACACAATCTAGTAAACAAATAACGTATGGATGCCTGTGCCCCAACCCAAAACAAGTTGGTCTTTATCTATTGCCAAAAGGATTTATTATTTGTATTATGTGGGATGTTCCAAATCTCATGGACACCATATAACTTGCAGCCTTGACAAAAGCAATTGGAGGCATGAATAAAGTTGAGAAGATGCTAAACATTTGGCATGCCGGGATGATGTTTTATACCTTAGCCACGTGGGGAATTGCTCTGGCAAGGTAATGTCTGAATCAGCAAATATAAATAGCATCGAAACCAACACGCCTTTTTACATGTAGATGTGCCATGATGCATTTGCTCCAGAAAGTTTATATCTTGATGTGATTGAAATATGATCCGGTTCTTGGTGCAAGATTTGCTACAGCTTGACTAACCATTTGATGTACTTACTTGAGCTTAATTCTTGCAGTTTGTACCAAGGCCGCGCCATTTTGAGACTTGCTGCAGCTGGAGTTCATCATTCGAGCAAGCTGGTCCTGAAAGCCCTCTAGAAACACTGGCATCTGCAAACGAAACCATGGTTTGTGTAGATTGTTGTCCTCGCCGAACCTGCTACTTGTACATGATCGCTATAATCGCTTTGAAAATCAGATCAATATGTATATATCTTTGTTGATTGCTTTGGATGATTAATTATGTATCATGTAATTTCTTGTAAAGTTGTGACTGGAATGAAAATTAGGACTACAACTTCGATTATGTGAGGCCTTTGTTGTTTCTTTTAAATGTTGAAGACAAGGCTATGTTTGGTTTTCGATTTTTGAAAACGTTTTTCATATCCAGAATTAAATCTAACATTTCTTTTTATTTTTATCATGTATATATCCTACTTTTAGATTATAAAATAAGTTTTTAAAAAATGTTGGGAAGATATGATTTTTTTTTCTTCCAATCAAGTCTTTAAATCCAATTAAGTGGTGTCGGATATACCCATCATGATCGGTTCTAAACCCGGATAAAGGAGGAGGATCACGTTGCCAACGTAACATATTGGATGCCAATTGATAAAATTCAATTATATTGCCCATTAGCTTTGGACTTTCAACATGTTAGCTAGAAAATAATACGGGTAAAATAAAATAAAATAAAAAATCATGCGAAAATATAACTAAAATAAATTTAGAGATGAAAGATGTGGGGAAGTGAACTGGCAAGATATCTTGGAATCTCGTCAGATCCAATGTTGACTTATGCCCTATGGTACTGTGAGGTTTGAATCTATATTTTTATTCGCAACTAAATCTTATCCCAAATTAAAATTGTGGGAAGTTTGAGAAATATTTTATTTTAATTCATAATTTTGTATTATTATGAGACTATAATATTCTGATCTATAGAAATATTTCGAGGAGACTGACACATATGTTTAATCCGATTTATTGTCTTTATTGTTCATGTAGCCTATCAAATTCATTGAGATTAAATGTTTGGTTGTTGTTGTATGAGATTATAATATATGAATAGACGATTTGTTAGTTATTCTAAATCAAATATATTGCCGTGTTATCTTGTCCAAATGAATATCAGTATTGTTATCTATGGATTTTATCTCATTTTGATGACGCAAAATCTTTTTTTATTTGCTTGTTATTTCTGGAATTTATTTGATTTTGGATTTTCAAAATATTTGATTTTGTATTTGTTGTTCCATTTTAAAGTTTGAGCAATAAAAATTGAAATCAATTTGCCATTTTGGATTTGTTGAATATTGAAATTTACATATAACCATATTATATACTAGGCACAAAAATGGCCAAGTAAATCATTTCTTTTCCAAAACAAAATTTAAAATATTAAACCTTATATACACATACATGTTTCATAATCAAATGATTATATAGATATATTCGCTCATCAACAATTTCTAATTTTTTTACATATAAATTTTATCAAGATTAAACCATTAGGTGGCTTGAGGCTGCAAAATACTTCAGTTAAAGTTCGACTGAAACTCACTCTCATGGATGAATCTAACCTTCTTGTTGAGTCAAAATTATAAGATTTTTATTAAGAGGATAATAATGTAGGTTTTTCTTAAATATGTAGGACAAATATAATATATTTCTATAATATTAAAATATAACATATATATATATATATATTAAAAAAAGATATATGTTTTTAAAGGGCAGTTGCCCTAGGAAGTTCGAGCTCCCTCGCTCTCGGTCCGATCTCTTGATATCTCAAGAGATCCATTATTCTAACTTGTAAAGTTTAAAATATTTATTAAATTATCATTTTATCTTACTATAAATTATATAATTTAAAATTATTATTTTTTAAAAAAATAATTTTAAAGTTGATTTTTTTAAAAGTATGAAGACAAAGATCAAATAAAATAGTATTCGAGGTCGATTTGGCTTGATTATACCTCTAACGTGGCCATTGTTCATCCATACGGTTAAATATTTGCTCATACTGCGACTCCACATCACAATATATACATATATATATAAACACCACCATTTTTTTTCTTCTCAGGAACACAAACAAATATTACAAAATGAGAGATGAAGAAGATGACAATGGCGATGAGAGGGTTTGCTGTTATTTTCATCCGAGGGAGATGGTGATAGGTGTGTGCGCTTTCTGCTTGCATGAGAGACTCTCAGTCATAGCTTCGAATCAGACAAAAAACCATTTTCACCGCACTTTTTGCAGTATGAAGAGGGTTTTTGCTCTCACAAGATTAATCAAGCGTTTTGAAAATTTTAAACAGCAGAAGAAATCTGATGCATGCTCTTCATCTCTCTGCACTCAAGAAGGTAACTAGTTCGATTTTCTTCTTGATTTTGTTTAGTTTTTTTCTCTTTTCTGAGACTTAAATTGAGGAAATAAAACTGGGTTTTTGTTTGGATTTCATTCCACTTTTTTCAAGGAAAATGATATTTATATATATATCGAATTTTGAATAACCAAAGTCCCCTTCTTCATTCTTCTTTTATGTATGATTTTTTTACTGTTTAATCAAATTTCAAATGGCAACACAGTATACACACGTATGAATTATGTACGACATTGCTATCTTTTGACAAGGATGATTTTTGTAGTTTTAAATAAGTTAAATACATTAAAACGTCCTTGTTCAGTCCTTAAAGTTTCACTAAGTCTGTTTAGTATGTAAAGGTTTAAAAAAATTTAAATTCAGTCAGCGACATAAAGTCGGTTGCAAGAAGCAAATAACCGAATTAGGAATAAACAATACTCAAGTTTAATCCCTAAAGTTTTAAAAAAATATTCACGAGTCAGTCCCTCTCCGTTTGCTTCTCACTGTAATCTTAACGTTAGGACTGAACCGAGAAAGTTTTTAAAACTTTAGGGACAAAACCTGACTACTGAAAACTTTAGGGATTGAATCGAGTATGGACCCAAATTGTAAGAATGTTTTAATGCATTATCCTTTAAATGCGATGTTAATTGTTTCAATTACTTAAAATATAAAACTAATAACTGATATATTTACATTTACAAATTAATATTTTATAATATAGGGAAAAAAATTAGTGAATAAAATAATAAAAAATATTTTCAGAATTTTCATGTGATATTAATTTGTATAGTCATTCTCAGACTCCTTCATATCCATCAAGTTTGAAGCCAATGGTGTGGCCTCATGGGACAAGCAGAAAATCCCCAGAATACCCCTCAATCCACAATGTGACGAATCTTGTCATAGCAATGGGAACAAGGTCAAGAAGTTCAAGAGTGTGTTGGAGCACTTAAAACCACGTGGCATGCTGAGGTGGCGAAGACGGATTGGTCGCTTCTTCAAACTTGTCAGATGGAAGAAGTCCAAGAAAGAAAACAAATTCAAGGGAACAAAGGTAGAGGGATCAAAAACAAGATTTGGATGGATAAGAAGCCTAAGAAAAAGGAGGACCAACTAATAAAGGCCAAAAGAGACATTTTAGTCATCAATGTAATATTATTTATCAATCATATTTTAATAATCTCGATATTTCTTACCTATATAAAATCATATCACTCAGACCAAATACAAGCTTAAACACTCTAGCGATTAGTCTAGATCATGCTTCGTATTTTTCATTACACTAGATTGATACGTTAACATAAAATAAATTCGAACAAGGTTTAATTACATATCATTTATCATTTATATAAGTGAAAGTTGAAATGAAATTGAAACTTGGAACAAAATATTTGGAATATTATTGTATGCGTTATGTTATATAGACAAAGTTTCTTTATGTCATTTAAATGAGTGACATACTTGATATAAGCCATGTAATATAGAATACATATATTTTTTACTTGTTCAATTTTAGTGCTAATCAATGAGGAAAATACTTATATGAACAAAGTTGTTTGTAAAGACTAAGATACATAAATATATATATATATTTGTATATGTGTTGATATTTATAAGATCATGTATGTAGAAGTATGTCCGCCGAGGAGACATAGAAGTACGACAGCTTCACTTAATTTGCTAGATCTTGTCCACTTGTTGTCTTTGAGGAAAATAATAATAATATCTCATCAAAAGGGTTATATATATATATATATATATATATATAGTTATTTTTATATTTTTGACAAGAGAGACTTTTGTCTTCAACTCTACAATGGAATATGTGCATGTGCTTAGGAGTAAATATATCACTCCCTTCATCAATGTGTCAATCATACAAGGACCACCATGTTTGTATGATATTGAGAAAAAAAAGTGTTATTTTGTGAGCGAATTTTGACAAGATATATGCAATAGTCTAATTATGTACTTACCCAGAAAAAAAAATTGGAGAGACAGATATTTTTTTTTATAATACTTAAGGGTTAAAAAAGAAGTTTAGGGGTGTAAATTTTTTTTTAAAAAATATAAGGGTAAAAAAATTGTTTCTAAAAAAAAATCATAAAAGAAAAAAAAAATTGGGGGTGGGGTGACCCCCGAGTCCCCTTGCCCACAACAGATTAAACATGTATCCTTTTGCACATAATTTCAATGGTTTTTAAGATGAATACTTAAAAAGATGAATTAAAAATATATAATATGATTTGGAGGATAAATTCCAAATTCTGTTATTCTTGTTGCATAAAATGAATGACAAAATCTAAATCCATCCAATTCAGACATCTTTAAATTTGTTAATCATATCAATTTTCACGAGCCTTTTCTTCAATTCGTTTGATAGAAGAAAAGGCAAATTATATATGCATTCCCTCTACTCTGGTGAATCAAAAAAGTGGGCAAAAATATTTTAGATTAGGAAAGAGTTAAGGAAGAGGAGGACTGGACCCCTCCATCTTAAGTCTTTTCCACCAAACGAATTTAGAAAAATGATGCACATTGATTTGTCACAACATTTATTCAATTAAATAATACCTAGCAATGCAGCAAACACCATAAACAAACAACTTTACTCCCATTTTTTCTTTCCTACTTCTTGCTTATAGAACAATGCACATGCTCTGATTCTGCACCATTGATCTCTCTCTTTCTCTCTCGATATATACATATACACGCACAGTAGAGGTGGCAAAATGTGTGCGCTGGGCAATCAT
This sequence comes from Haberlea rhodopensis, assembly GCA_907163345.1. Lineage (NCBI taxonomy): Eukaryota > Viridiplantae > Streptophyta > Magnoliopsida > Lamiales > Gesneriaceae > Haberlea > Haberlea rhodopensis. The sequence goes on along the minus strand of CAJQUN010000274.1, from coordinate 270,466 downwards.
GACCAAAAATAGCGTGCCGTACGACACTATAGCGGGTCGTGCCGGCCCGTTTTCTTTTTTGGCTTGACCTGGAATGGCCTATGATCCATGGACTTACGGGTTGTACGGTTTTTTTGATTTATTTAATTTTAATATATTATTTTTCAGAATTAATTAATTAAATAGTAATGTTAATATAATAAATTTAAATTTGAAATATACATCGACACAATACATTATAAATATGGAAAAACTCAAATTTATTTAATACGAATAAATAAAATGTACATCATCAATCAAGAGTTCAAGACTATAAGTCTATAAACTTACAAATTAACAATAAAAACGACTATAAGTCTATAAACTTACAAATTAACAATAAAAACTAAAAAGTAAACAACTTTATTCATTTTCATCAGAAAATACACCGTGTCCTCCTACACCTTATAAACGACTATCATCATCAAGCCAATATTTTAAAAGAATACATATCAAACCTGAATAATAGTTATTAAAGATGCATAGTGCACTGAAGCACAAATGTATCCTGGGGCTATAGCACATAGCGCCGACTCCAAGCACGCGCTTTACTAAAATAAAGTGCTTTAACTTATATATTCTTAATATATAAAAAAAGTGCACAAATTTTAAAAGTTATAAATAAACAAACTTAAAAACAACAAAGTTAAATAATAATTAAGCATCAAATAACAACAAAATAAAAAAAAAATTAAATACTTGCAAAAATATCGTTCAACAAATATTAAAATTGAAATATTCTTACACAATAACATACCCAAAGTTTTTTTTTAAAAAAAACTAATATATTAATCACTCATATCTTCAGCTTCAACATCAGTATCATCTTTATCATTTCTATTATCATCAAATTTATAGCCAAATTTAGCGCTTAACATCATTATCTATCCAAACACACTCAAATACAATTAATACCTAAACCGGTATCATAGCATTTAATCTCAAATTACAACCTGATTGACGAGGGTTTGAGGCTAGCTGGCTAGAGGGCGGTGGCAAGGAGGCTGGAGGGTTTAATAGTTTGGCTAACAAAGGTAATGTTCGTATCAAATAAACCCTAATATCCTCTAGTTTGAGCTTATTTTTAATAAGTGAAAATATAAATATAATGATCCAACTAAATCCTAATCAGTAGTAGACACTAACAACCGCCTATATTCTCAAGTCTTAGTAAAAATGCGCTAAAGCTCGTGCCTTGATTATGAGTTAAAGCGCAGGAAGCACGCAAAGACGCGTGCCTTTCCGAAACAAGAGGCGCGAGGCATGCGCCCTGGGGTAAGGCGCGCACCTTGCGGGTCTCGAATTATTACTCCGGTCCTGCTTTGAAATTGAGAAAGAGTAGATATGGTTCCATCATTGTTTTTTTTTCTTCATGATTAACCATATGCCTAAGTAAAAAACCCGTCCCACCCGGAGAATTATATGTGCACTTTTTTTTACATTTTTTTACAAATTGTTCTTGTGCTCTCCCCTCAATATTTTCTAAATCAAATAATTGCCACATATTACTAGTCCTTTTTTTAGTAGTTTTTTTTAGTTGAGGATAAAATATTTGGTGTACTTTGTTCTTCATTTTGATATGCATCAATTCATCATCAAAATTCAGCCTATAAAATGAATATGCCATTGTATGAAACAAAACTATACAAAATTAACTAATGCAAAAAAATATATATATATGTTACAAACTATCTTGACATTTGATAGTTTGTGTTGCCAAATATTGAAATGAACTTTGGTTTTGCTGCTTCCAATTTGCGATTATAATTGCTTAAAAAAATGAGATTGAAAAAATATAATTCAATTACTGAAAAAGCTATGACAATGAAATTGTAAGTTGTGAGAATATTGAAGACAAAACATTACATTTATATAGATAAAAAGTTTATGACCGTTTGGAATTGTTTCAAATGGTCAAAAAGATTAAATATCAAAGTGGTGCCTATATATATATATATATATATATATATAGATATAATGAATCATCCCTCAATAATACATTCAATTATTTTTAAAGAAATCATTAGAAATGTGTGCTTGCTCACTCCATAAACACCCAAAACAACTAACAAAGGATTTTAAATCTTTTGTTTACCAAATGACCAGTCCAAGTATACTACACAACAATAAGAGAGCCCTTTTTCATTTTTTAAGTTTCACATTTTCCATTTATTTTATAAGATTAATGATACACATTCTCATGTAATTCAAAAAAAATTTAATGCACATATGATATATCTACATAACTACATGAAAAATTAATCTCCGTATTCAAAACAATAAACAAATACATTCAGAATTCTCTATACGCGATACGCGAGTGATATTTGATTAATCATGATAAAAACACAAAATAAACGAAAATATCGAGCAATACCTATGCCCGTTACTGCTTCAAATAGCTAACCATGGCCTAAAGAACTCGAGAGAAAAAAAAAATAATTTTATGCTTCATATATATATGTATATATAAACATCACGACATGAAAGGAGTACCTATGTCTGCTGATGAAGGTTGTAAAGAGCAAATTCTAATGTCGTATTTTCTCTGATTTGGGATTTCACTGCCAGAAGGCGAATCTGACCCGTTTGTTATAAGACGAGGAGAAGTAGCATTAAAGTCTGTGGCGATTCCAATATATTTCCCACATTTTTGGCATGAAAGTTTAGTTCTTTTGCGGAACAGACCCCAAGAATGCTTAGAAATGAAATAAGGGATACAGCTGAATTCTTCGACCTGATTGAATCTGTTGTCATCGACTGAGAAGAATGAAATGATCCCTTTCTTCATAGATTTGCCATATTTGGATCCAATGGTTGATGTATTACGACTTGATGAATTTAAATTTAGATCGTATCCACAAGAACCACAGCTGCGAAAATGAATCATATTAGTTTGTATAATTCTAGGCATCAACAAGGATGGACCAAGAAATTTGGGACGACAGAGTAAATTTCAAGTTATTTTATTTGGTCACAATCCATTTAGATCCATCCCGGGATTAAATGATCCCTCGTGGAAATCTTCTAAACCCACAACAACAACCTACTACAGAAATACATTATACAGGCTTTCAGACCATATAGTTTTCATCACTCAATATTACAAAAAAATCACGAGGATATTGAGACATGTAACCATATGCTTATTAGATACATGGTGCCTTGATATTTGTGCAGAATGATACTTTGAAAGCTTAGACAAATGGAACAAAAACCGGACAACCTATGAGTATATCTCTACCATTCAAAAAGTCTTTATCCCTATCACCATATTAGGTCGAAATGATTTCATATGATAGCATACAAACCAAAAATAAGAAAAAGCATGGAATGGGAAATGATGTTCGCTGCTAGTCCAAGCACTGAATCAGCTCGAAGCCAGACTATCCCTATCCCACACCAAACAAGATTAAAACAAAACAAATGATTTGCTCTTAATTGTCTCTGATAGTGGGGGCCACCTTAGTTGAGCCCCTAATAAGAGCCTCTTAGGCTCTTACCTTACATCACGGACATGAAAAATTACTTGTGCAGCAGCTGCAAATCTGATCTGTTATACAATCCTACTATAATGTTTAGCATGTCCTAGAAATCTAGGGTAGAAAAGATCCTCTCATCCTATGACAATCATGTATTGTCAATAAGCATAATTATTACCTAGGCTCAAGGCACAATCCGAGGTGGGGGCCTTTGAACAATAGGTAATATTGTACAATTAAACATAACAAAAAAAGATTAAGTTGATTGATTATCACATTTAGTTTACAAACCATTAAACAAAAAAATATTCTTTCAAGACGATCAAATATCGATAACCATTACCGGGCCTTTAGGTGCACCAAGATACTTTGATTTCATTGTTTCTCAATCCAGAATAGTTTTTACCACTGCCCTACTTACTACTCACTCTTTTATAAAAACAGCCTGAACAAACACAAACGAGGGGAAATTTTCTGCAATCACAGCAAGAACTAAATGTGCAACATCTTGCAACTTTGCACCTCAGTAAATCATTCAAATCATTCATTACAATTAAACAATCCCTAACAATGCTATCTTATAAACCCAGGCACAACCGGTATTTTCTTTCAATTCATCAAATAAATCAAGAAAAAAACAATTGAATTTCACACAAAAAGAGTACGTTTTGACACAAACAAAAAAAAAAAACATACTGCAGCAGTCACATAAATCCATAATCGGCCAACATAATCGCAAAACATACTGAATTAAATCTTTGTCAAACATAAAATTCAGTAACACAAATCAATCAATACGTTCTAAATTAACAACCAACAGGATTTAAAACCAAAGGAAAATGGAAGGAAATAAGAGGATAGCGGAGGGAGGGAGAACCTGTAAGTGACCTCTCTCCGCGAAGTGGCAAAGGACGCTGAATACTGATGATTGCTCAAACACCCATTTGAAGTCTCCATCAAACTGTAAATCTCCAGCGACGGCTCTCCGCGCTAAGTTGACGATGGAGAAATCGGAAGCGATGATTTTAAGGCGGTTGCACAGAATTGGGCGACAGTTACCACCAACAGAGGTTTAAAAAAGGTGGAAAACAATTTAAATTTCAAAAATACATCGAAATATAAAAGATAACAAAAATACTTTAAACCGCTGTCTCGGAGGGCGGCTACTCAACGTTGAGTAGCCGCCCTCTGAGTAGGCGGCTACTCAAAGTCGAGTAGCCGCTCTAGCCGCCCCCTTGGGAAGCGGCTACTCCATATTATTCGATATGTGTGGCTATTATCCCATACAAACCATTTAATTGATACCTACTCATACCAATCCAAACCCAATTTACTCCATTTAATTGATTCCTACTTCATACCAATCCAAATTCAACTACATTATTTAATTGATACCTACTCCATTAATTGATACCAATGAAATCCATCTATAAATTCATATCAATTCTCAAAATATTCTATATCTTACAACCTTTTCTTTCCTCTTGTTCCCTTAGTTTCAGAGCTTTTGTTTCTCACGTGAATAATCTATTAGTCTCTATTCATCCACGGTGAGTTAATTATTAAAAATCTTATATATTATTCATATTATTTTTTTGTCTTTAAAACGCGCATTATTAAAAATCTTTTATATGATTTCTCTCATCAAAACGTTCATTATTTTTTTAAACATGTACGTATAATAAATTGTTATTAATATTTTAAATGGTTGTTCATTATTATTTTTAAACATGTACGTATAATAAATTTTTATTAATATTTTAAATGGTTGATATATGTGTTATTTTTATTATTATTTTTAGGATGGCGTTAAATCGAGGTCCCGAAGATTCAACTGTATTATATCTACAATCTACGCATATCTCGAGTGCTGTTTGTTCCGAGAATATTGATAGTAATTTAAAAGTGAAGCGTACAGATAACCTTATCTGGGGGTTGTACAATGAGAAAGTGATACACGATCGTGTTTGGAGGCATATCATTGATATGGGATTTTACGGTGTTTTACAATCTGGCTATTGTATGTACGATAATCATTTGATTACCGCTCTTGTTGAACGATGGCGGCCTGAGACCCATACATTTCATTTTAGATTTGGTGAGGCTACCATTACTTTACAAGATATTTCAATAATTTGGGGTCTGAAAGTTGATGGTGAACCAGTAACTGGGGTAGATGATTCACGACGTGTGAAAGAATGGCAAGAAACATGTATTGAGTTACTGGGATTTGAGCCTGCCGAAGCAAAATTTAAAGGCGGTCACCTAAGAATGACCGCTCTAGACGATCACTGCCGAGCTAATCCTATCTCTGATATGAGCTCAGAGATGGATGTAATAAAGTACACTCGGGTATAGTTTTGATGATTATAGGTGGAATTTTGCTTCCAGATTATAATAGTAGCGCTGTAAAACTCATGTATTTGCAGCTACTTGAAGATTTGGAAGAGGTAAACACATATAGTTGGGGCAGTGCGGTATTGGCTTAGTTATACCGTGAAATGTGCAATGCATCAACCATAGGAAAATGCACTATCACTGGCCCTTTGTATATTTTGCAGGTATATGTAATATTTTTCTCTCACTAATAATATCTTATCCGTTTATTATTTTAAAATAATTTTTATGTTTATTGGCAGATTTGGGCATGGAGTAGGATAAAATGTTTGACCCTGACCGACAGTTAAAAACTTTGGTTGTCCCTGAGAATGTTCCTGTTGCTCCCTACGGTGCACGGTAATAATTAATTATTGTTATTGTATACTAATATTAGAATGATAAAACATTACAATATTTAACATTTTTGATTATAGGTGGAACACTTTGTTTCGTCACACCCATATAGCAACACATTCGGTCAGAATTATACGACATTCTCTCGATCAAATGAGTAATGACGAGGTAAACTTAAATTATGTAATTGATTTTTGAAAATTTATGACGATTTCAATATATTGATTGACCCATTTTTTTAATTTTAACAATGTGCAGTTTAACTGGATCGTGTATGACATAGAGGCCGCTGATGTTAACTCCATTATTACTACCTATAATAATGATATTTGGAGAAGCGTTTGCCCTCTTATCTGCTTCCAAATAGTGGAGATTCATCGTCCTAACCGGGTGATGCGACAATTCAATATATGCCAGTCAATTCCATCACCTGTACTTGACGGTAATGAGCTACATGATGTCACCCGAACTGGTCATCGTAATATGGATTGGGCCAAATTTCACAAAATACATCTTCGGACGTGGCGTAGGAGGCTAAGAAATGTCTCCACTGGTGAACCATGTGGTAGGTCAAACTCAACAGACGATGACTACATGCAGTGGTACGAGAGAATCACTGTAAGGGTTATATCGCCTCGCGTACATGGGATTGGTTTCCACCCAGTTGTTGGATTTGCGCATGGCACATCATCTGGTGGTTTTTCTCCTGCTGGCCCATCTGGTGGTTTTGACACTGCTGGCCCGTCCAGTGGTTTTGACACCGCTGGCCCGTCCGGTGGTTTTGACACCGCTGGCCCGTCCGGTGGTTTTGATGCTTCTGGTGGTTTTGATGCTTCTGGTGGTTTTGATGTTATTGGGGCATCCGGTGGATTTGCATCATATGCTCCGGTGGATTTACATCATATGCTGGCCCATCCGGTGGATTTACATCATATGCTGGCCCATCCGGTGGATTTACATCATATGCTGGTCCTTCTGGTGGATTTCCATCGTATGCTGGTCCTTCTGGTGGATTTCCATCGTATGCTGGTCCTTCTGGTGGATTTGATAGTGCTGCTGGTCCATCTACTGTTTTCGATAGTGCAGGGTATTATACTCCACAGCCCCCACAGGCTCACCCACAGGCTGAAAATTACACATCTTTAATGGGTTTCGAATACCAAAGAAATTTGGAGGAGGTGCAACCATCGAGAAACATTCCAACACCTATCCAGTTTCCGAGTTATTCTGATGAAAATATATCTCAAGTAACTAGGATTGCAACACAGCAGAATGATCCTAGTAATACTGGTCCACGTAGAGGACAACGAAATCATAGACAACGTCATTGTGGAACCGGTGGCCAACTGTAGTTATATGATTATGTATATTACTATATTTGTCACGTTTAATATGTATATATAAGTAAATATATATATATATATATATATATAATTTTACATCTATTTCTGTTTTAGATAACGTTATATATAAAATATTGTCAGATATTATATATATATATATATATATATATATATATATATATATAATTTTACATTGATTTTTATGACAAATACAACTTGCACATACCATAAAAATATAATTAATTTGACCTCTCAACATTATGTAATTGTCTCTCCCTAACAACAGGTCTATCCATCTCGTTTCTCAAACGATTCGTTCTATTTCTGCCGACTCTTCTTCTTTCACGTCTTACAGGATTGTGGTTCAATTCAAACGTGGGTGGATCCCAGTATCGGATGTCTGCAAGAGGACTAAATTTTCCCATGTAGGTTGCTGAGTATTGAGACATGTTATACCATGGTTGAATAAGTGTGGTAGGATCCAACGAATAATATTTGGCAGTACAAATAGCATGGGAACATGGAATTCAAAAAATCGTCCATTTACCACAGGAACACTCATTTGTTGATATTCTTACAACTTGAACATGTTGCCCTCGACCTGGTCTTCCACCGGTCGCAACCGAAGCAGTTTGATCACGTACATCATATCGGGTAACACGATGCTCAATGGATTTTCTTGACCATTGTTCATATTTTTGATATGCATAATCGGGCCAGGGCTGATTGTTGTGAATCATACGTTGAGTTTTGGTGACACGTTGAATAAAGTATTGAATGCACCTTTGAAGGGTCAATTGTACTATCGCGGAAATAGGTAGTCTTCGAGCACCCTTCAACACACCATTTAAGCATTCTGACATATTAGTAGTCATTACCCCACGCCGCCAACCTCCATCGTGGGCTAAAGTCCATTTCTCCTTTGAAATTCCTGCCAAATATCTATATGCCAGAATATTTTTGTTTTTGATTGCCTCCATTGTGGCATCAAACTTACAATTCTGATGTTGTGTGCCTGCTTCCCAGCATAGATCTTTCAAATGGATATTTTTAAACTTTGAATTAAAATTGGAGCACACATGTCTTAGACAGAAACGGTGCACACCATTAGGAGGTTGAAAAAGTGGTAGATCCTCAACTGCGCGCACAATTCCCTTATGCCTATCTGAAATAAGACATACACCGGTTACACCACGTATAACATGTCGACCGATATTCTCTAAGAACCATTTCCATGAGTCGTATGTTTCTTCATCAACAATCCCGAACGCTAACGGTAATATCTGATTGTTGGCATCCAGAGTGACGGCGATCAACATTTTATGCTTATACTTGGTGTACAAATGAGTACCATCAACACTAATGATTTTGCGACAGTGTTGAAACCCATCTATGCATGGCTTGAAAGCCCAAAATACATAATTCAATGTATTCACCGCTCGATTGTTAGATCTTAAATGCCTCCAATCCACAATTGTTCCAGTATTATACTTTGACAACGCACCCATGTATTTTGGAAGTAGACACACGGAGCTCTCCCATGTACCGTAAACATTTTCCACCGCACGTTGCAAACTTCTCCATGCCTTCGTATACGAGATATCATAGCCATATTTATCTTTTACATTCTCCCGTACATACTTAATCTCATACGAAGGATCACATCGTACAATCCCCAACAATGTATTTGCCACCATATTACTATCCAAGTTGTGGTGGTCTATACCAACATTACTCGAAATACATGTATGCGGACCACCATACTTCGTTAATTTCCAAAAACCCATTTTTGGCTTCAAAGACGCTCGAAGACCCCATCTACACCTTACGTCAGGAGAAGTCTTTTTGTCGGTAAAAATATAATATAAACAAACGAAAATTGTAATAACAGAGAAGAATGTGGGATATAAACAAAAGAAAATTGTAAGAAAAGAGAAGAAGGTGGGAAGAGACGTATAAGTTGACCGTGAAAAGAGACAACAGGAGATTGGAAGAGACGTAATGGGCTATGCGACAATCAACCAAAACACGGGCATGGTGGGTGAAGAGACATAAAGGAATGGGTGAGGATAAATAAATGGGTACGCGACAATGAACCAAAACATGGGCATGGTGGGTGAAGAGACATAAAGGAATGGGTGAAGAGACATAAATGGGTAGGCGACAACCAACCAACCAACCGATGCACGACCAACCAATACACTGATGAGCAGCCGCTTCACCAGTGGGCGGCTACTCATTAGTGAGTAGCCGCACCACGAAGGGGCGGCTACTCACTAATGAGTAGCCGCCTCACCGTGAAGCGGCTACTCATTAGTGAGTAGCCGCCCCTTCGTGGTGCGGCTACTCACTAATGAGTAGCCGCTCACTGGTGAAGCGGCTGCTCAAGTCTTAGCAGCCGTCCTCTCCGATAGCGGTTTAACTTATATTTGCAAACTCTTACATTTCGACGTATTCTTGAAAAAAAGTAAAAAAATTAAATTATTTTAAAAAAAAAACCTTCGTTGTGTACTCTTTGCGGTCTTAAGGTGTGATTGCGACTGCTTATTCAAAGTACTTCTATGTTGCTTTTACTTAAAGTTGGAAAAAGTTGATTTTAAGCAAAATCATTGATTGTTTGTTATTTAAATAAAAAACAGCTTAATAAACTTAAATTAATTACGAAATTGCCACAAAACAACTTAAAGCAGTCAAAAGCATGGCATGGCCTGCTTCTCTGCTTCTGCTTTTTTCTGCTTATTTTTAGAGAAGCAATAGCAGAAGCAAACAAATAAAACACCCAAAAACTGCTTTTTTTATCTGAAAAGCAGATAAGCAGTTTTCATAAGCAATTACAAACACCTACTTAGGGTGTGTTTGCGATTGCTTATTCAAAGCACTTTTATGTTGCTTTTGCTTAAAGTTGGAAAAAGTTAATTTTAAACAAAACCATTGAGTGTTTGTTATTTAAATAAAAAAGTAGCTTAATAAACTTAAATTAATTATGAAATTGCCACAAAACAACTTAAAGCGGTCAAAAGCATGTCATGACTTGCTTCTCTGCTTCTGCTTTTTTCTGCTTATTTTTAGAGAAGCAATAGCAGAAGCAAACAAATAAAACACCCAAAAACTACTTTTTTTATCTGAAAAGCAGATAAGCAGTTTTCATAAGCAATTGCAAACACCTACTTAGTACTTTTGAACTAAAATCGTGTTAAGGATCTTAAAAAGTTGTCATATCTATATTATCTAAACTATCTATACTATATTATCTATACTATATCATAATGTGTGAGCACATTAAAGTAACCACTTTTATATGATCATTGTAAAATTTTAAAAATACCCTCTATTTGCTTTAGTAATAGCAACAAGACCATGTGATAAATGATAATATCGAAAGATCACCTATTAACTTGCTAACTTAGTTCCCAATTTTTTATCATTTTTTTCATTCTGAAAATATGTGCGGCAGTTTTTTCACTTCCCCATAAAATATCATATTTAAATTACATATTTCAAATATAAAAATTTAGTATACATATACAATATTTTAAAGTTAAAATTTTATTACACACGCAACGCGTGTGCGTTGGCTGCTAGTACTATTAAAGCCTATAGTTGGCATTGAATTTGATTGGAGAGATGAGTTATTTGTGGCTGTGGGGGAGAGAATTTATCGAATGTGATGTAACGTGCAAGAGTCCTAGACTGAAGGGAGATTTGACTTACAAGAGAGGAGATTTTGGATAGATCTTAGAGAATTATCCTTGCTGTTTTTATACTTTATAGGATTTGTTTTTTTTTTATTTGATTAGGATTTGGATTGGTTTAAACTTATGATTAATATTGACTTTTGATTAGGATTGATGTTCTGATAATTTTAAATAGGATTCCTATTTGTGTAAATAGGAGGGATTTGATCAATGATAAATAATGTTCTCATTAATTTTAAAATATTGCACGTACATCCAGGGGTGGAGCCAGGATATAAATATACTTGGGGCTGGTCGAGCTAGAAATAGTACTAACGGATTATATCGATTTAAATGGTGGGGCTAAAACATATTTTTTTCAAAATTAATACTAGTTTTTTTTCCCCAAGTAATGCATTTTTAAAAAAAAAAACAAATGTGGGTGGGACACATATAAGGTGCCTCCGCCTCTGAGTACATCCTCTAATGTCTAAAAATTACATTTGACGCAACAAACATTACAAAATTACAATTAGAGCCTTATATGGATTGTGATATAAAAAAAAATTGAAGAATGTTCTAGAAGGCATCGATCCTCCATAAAGCACAATATATATGCTTAAAATGTACGCTTAAAACCAGTTGAAAATAAAGAAAACTGAGTCCTTGTAGGTTTCTATTTGTACCTACAACTCTTGCGATCCCAATGCCAAGATCGAGGTGGAATAAGTGAAGGACATCACATGATAACAACAACAATAGAAAGCGAAAGCCACCATATTCGATAGAAATCGGGGATTATTTCGATCACACCAAACATAATTAATGTATGGGTTGCTTGACATTATGCAAGGACAGTCATGTCCTTTTTGGAGTGGAAGCAATTTGACCTCTTGTTGGTCGGTGGCTTCTTGATAGGAGCCCACAAATATTGGCAGATCAGGCCCAACCGGCCCATCCAACAAAAGCGCAGGCCTAACTGGATCCAAGACTATGTGTGAAGTCTGCCTCCAATATTATGTGACTCAACATAGATCTATCATTTGATTCAGTCTTTATTTACAGCTAACCATTATTAATCATTTCCCATGTTATTAGTGGTAGTGGTGGAATTAGTGGAGTAGTGGAATTAGTTAACATGTTTTTTAATTACGGTTATATATAACATAGACGTATATATCATTTGAATGCAGAAGAAATTATTCCAACTTTCTATTTCTCTTGTTCTAAGGAGTGTTTTAGGATTCCCACCAAAAAAATGAAGTCAAACACAATCTTACACTAACAAATTGGTGCTTTCGTCCAGAGCAAAATAAATGCCTCCAAAACCCAATCAAACAAACACGAATCTGGAAGATAACCAGCTTGTAAAATCCCTGCAAATGATGCAAACTGAATTAGCAGCAGCCAAGCTTGAAAATCAGCAAAACCAGGCGGAAAATAAACAACAAATAGAGGCAATCTTGAGTTTGATAACTAAAATAAAGAACTAGTGGAATAATATGTCTGCCACCATAAATTTCACTCACTCCCATTCTTCCTCCCAAAATCCACCTTACTATGTACATTCACCATACAATCAACAACCAAACCATCCCCCAACTCCAAAAATCCACATGCCTGTTTTCGATGGTATTAATCCCTTGGATTGGTTGTTTCAAGCGGAACGATACTCCTCGTTTTATAATGTAACCACCGACCAACGTCTAGCCATATCATCGTTTTATATGCAAGGATCCGCACACAGTTGGTATAAATGGATGCATGAAAATAGGCACCTTACTATGTGGGGCGCTTTCACCAGGGACCTCGAACTTTGCTCTGGACCATCCACCTTTGAAAACCATCAAGCAATGTTGTTCAAATTCCGACAGTGAGGTACGTTCGTTGACTACCAAAAAGCATTTGAAAAATTATGTAATTGTGTAACTGGATCGCCAGCAGAAGCAATCTTCAATTGCTTCGTATTTGGTTTTACCCCCAAATTCAACGGGAAGTTGCCATTTTTAAACCCCAAACTATTTCTCAAGCAATGGGCCTGGCTAGACTCCTTCAAAACAAGTTACAAGACTCTCGACCAAGGGTCCCAACCTTTTCCAGGCCCTTCACTACATAAAACAATCGACCTATATTACCAAACCCCACACATTCCCCACTGGCTTTACCAGCTCCAAGACAATCCGCACCAATACCCATTCGATGTCTCACCCAAGCCGAGATGCAAGTACGACGTGCAGAAGCGCATTGTTTCAATTGTGAAGAAACTTATACACCGGGCCATAAATGCAAAACACCACAATTCCTCATCATAATAGAGGATGAACAACTGGAATCTAATTTTAATACAGAGGACACTACTACCACCGAAATTGAATCCACCCTAGACATACCACCGGAGCCACCAGAACCTCCAATACCCACGTTCCGTCCCACGGTCGAGAATCACCCTTGGAACAGAGCCATTACCATCTCTCGGAAGCAGGATACCTTGGCTTAACATCACCACAAACATTTCGTGTCAAAGGAAGCATTAATGGACATAATTTTACAATATTGATCGATTTTGGAAGCACCCACAACATAATACAACCCAGGGTGACAGAATACCTACAAATATCCATACTGGCAGTGCCAATCTTTCCTGTCATGGTAGGTAATGGGGATTACCTAAAATGCCAAGGTCAGTGTGCTAACGTGTTGATTACACTACAAGATTGCTTATTTCAGATTTCATTATTGGTTCTACCCATTCAAGGGGCGGAAGTAGTTTTGGGTGTCCAATGGTTACAAACATTGGGGCCAATCCTAGCAGATTTCGCAGTACCTAGTATGAGCTTCAATTACCAAAGATCTATGGTACACGTCGCAGGAGGCTCAAACATTACTCCTGTTACCCACGGCCAACTTAGCGTTATGCTCTCTAATGGGTCCATTATGTCTTTATACACCAGCACATGGAACCGTCAAACCCCTCACCAACCCTACCCATTGAAAAAGGACAAACTTACCCACCAGACCTAAACAATCTCCTAGAAGAATTGCCAAAAATCTTTGAAACTCCCACCAAACTACCTCCAAACCGACAACATGATCACCACATCCACCTCTTCCCTAATTCACGCCCAGTTAATGTAAAACCCTACCGTTATCCACATTTTCAAAAAACCATCATGACCAAATTGATTACTAACATGCATAAAGATGGGGTCATACGACTAAGTTGGCCATGGGTAATAGGAGAAAAGTTTGGGCTTCATGTGAAGTGTAACATAGATCCTTGGTAATTTAAGCTTATACAAGGTACTACGAAATCTGCCACGATTGACCCAATGTTTGTAACCAGTGGACACCCAAAACTATTTTCACCCCTTGAGTGGGTAAAACCAATAATGAAATCTGAAATAAGCAATCTTGTAATGTAATCGACATGTTAGCACACTCACCTTGGTATTTTAGGTAATCTCCATTACCTAACATGACGGGAAAGATCGGCACTGCCAGTATGGATAGTTGTAGGTATTCTACCACCCTGGGTTGTATTATGTTGTGGATGTTTCCTGAGTCGATCAATACTGTAAAATTATGTCAATTAATACTTCCTTTGACACTTAATGTTTGTGGTGATGTTAAGCCAAGGTATGCTGCTTCTGAGAGATGATATTGGCTCTGTTCCAAGGGTGATTCTGGATGTGTGAGACGGAACGTGGGTATTGGAGGTTCGGGTTCGGGTGGCTCAGGTGGTATGTCTAGGGTGGATTCAACTTCAGTGGTAATAGTGTCATCTATATTAAAATTAGGTTCCAATGGTTCATGTAAGGACCCTAGTTCCTTAAGTGCGGATTAAGGGCATAATTAGAGCTAATATAAATTCTCAGAGTAAAATAATCGTGTTGAGACTATGAGCCTTAAGAGTTACATGCCAAATCAAGGACCATCAATGGATTAATTACATTTTCAAATCAAAATGAATGTTAATCAACTATAGTTTCACACTACTCCTAGAGTAGACACTATAGAAAAGTAATCCTGTCCTTCTTTTCCCAAAAGTGTTCTTCTCAAACTCACCCAAATAGCATCAAAACCTGAAGTACTCCTCGGCAGGTGAGTCACGAAATTCATGGAAATATGTTCCCACTTCCACTTCGGTATCTCCAAGCTTTTCAACTCGCCGCCAGGTCTCTGTCTCTCTGCCTTAACCTGCTGGCAGATCAAGCACCTCTTAACAAAAGTGACGACATCAGATTTCATCCTTTTCCACCAGAACTAATTACGCAGATCTTTATACATCTTCTTCCCGCCTGGGTGGATGCTAAGTCTGCTACTATGAGCTCACTCCAAGATCCCTCTACGCAACTCCGGCGTACTCGGAACCACCCAACGGTCACCCAATCTCAAGGATCCATCATCGGCCACTCTGAATTTCGTTGGCTGACCAAGATGTACTAAAGATAACCACCTCTGAACCTCATCATATGACCTCTGAGCTCTCCTGATGTTCTCATAGATATCTGGCTCAGCTAACAAGGTCGATACATGCACATGTGATGCATCTATGTCGAAATCATAGCCTAGATGGCAATAGGAGGTCGTCATAGCCGACAAATGGATGACATCCTCAGCAGAACTCCTCACTTTCCTGCTCAAAGCGTCTGCTGTCAAATTAGCTTTTCCAGGATGGTACTCAATCTCACAATCATAGTCCTTGAGTAAGTCCATCCACCTTCTCAGCCTCATGTTCAGCTCCGCCTGGGTGAATAAAAAACTTGAGGCACTTGTGATCCGTGTAAATGGTAAACGACGTACCATACAAATAATGCCTCCAAATCTTTATGGCGAAGATGATAGCCGCCAATTCCAAGTCATGGACTGGGTATCTGGTCTCATGCGGCTTCAACTGCCTCGATGCATAAGCTACCACATGCTTATCTTGCATCAGTACACACCCAAGGCCCTGAAGTGATGCATCGGTATACAAAACAAATCTGGAGTTTTCTGTAGGAATCACCAATACTGGTGCCGTCGTCAAGCGGTGCTTCAATTCCTGGAAGCTCTCCTCACAAGCTTCTGACCAAAAGAATGGTACTCCCTTCTGGGTCAACTGTGTCAACGGCTTGGCAATCTTCAAAAATCCCTCGACAAAGCGTCGATAATAACCGGCCAAACCCAGAAAGCTCTGTATCTCAGGTACAGAAGTGGGTGCAGCCCACTCCATCACAGCTTCAATCTTCCTGGGATCCACAGATATCCCGCTGCTAGATATGACATGCCCCAGAAATACTACACGGCTCAACCAAAATTCACACTTGCTGAGCTTGGCATACAACTGGTGATCTCTGAGAATCTGGAGCACTGTCCTCAAGTGTTTCACGTGCTCTTCCTCGCTCCGGGAATAGATGAGAATATTGTCGATGAATACAATGACGAACTGATCAAGATACTGCTGAAACACTCTGTTCATCATACTCATAAAGACCGCTGGAGAATTCATCACGCCGAACGGCATCACTAGGAACTCATAATGTCCATATCGAGTCCGAAATGCTGCTGTACATCTTCCTCCCTGACTCGAATCTGGTGATACCCGGACCTCAAATCAATCTTGCTATAAAGTCTGGTACCTTGCAACTGATCAAACAAATCATCAATCCTTGGGAGAGGATATTTGTTCTTTACTGTGGCTTTATTCAAATGCCGATAATCGATGCACAACCGCATCGAACCGTCCTTCTTCTTCACAAAGAGAACCGGTGCGCCCCATGGCGATACGCTCGGGCGTATATATCCCTTGTCAAGGAGGTCCTGCAACTGCTCCTTCAATTCTCTCAACTCTGTCGGTGCCATCCTATAAGGTGCACGAGAGATAGCGAATGTCCCTGGTAACAACTCGATCCCAAACTCAACTTCTCTAGCCGGTGGGAATCCTGGGATCTCCTCTGGGAATACATCAGCAAATTCTGCTACTACTGGCACATCCTCAACTCTCAATTCTTTATTCTTCCCAGACGTGTCCACGGCATAGATGAGATAGTCCGTGTGGCCACGTTCCAACAGTTGAGTCATCTTGATCGCTGAAATCAACGGAATCTTCGCACGAGAACCGTTGCCATAAAAAGTCCACTGTATTCCCGAATCAGATCTGAACCTCACTGTTCTCTGCCGGCAATCTACCACTGCCTGATATCTGTTCAGAATGTCAATACCCATGATGCAGTCGAAGTCTGACATGCCCAACACAATCAAGTCTGCCTTCAACTCGTTGCCCTCAAAATAAATGAGGCAATCTGCCATAAACTGATCGGCAATAACATTTCTTCCAGTGGGTGTCGAGACCATGAGAGGCGTGGGTAAAGAAGACGTGCGCATATGGTGTCTCTCCACAAAGCCAATAGATACAAAAGAGTGGGAGGCACCTGTATCTATCAAAATAAAAGCAGGGTACGTAAATAAATGACACGTACCGGCGATCACCTCCTCTGGGGCTGCCTGAGCCTGCTCTCTGGTCAGTGCATACACCTGTCCCTAGGACGGTCCCACTGTCTGATCTCCCGATGGTCGAGGCACAAACTGCTGCCTCTGGTGTACTGTCCTGTCATCAAATCTTGGCCTGTTGCCCTGAAACTCTGACTGTCCTCCCCGGGTGGGGCAATACCGAGAGATGTGGCCCATCTTACCACAGCTATAACAGGCAGGGCACTTACTCGAAGAATGTGGCCCTCCACAATTGTCGCACCTTGGCTCTCCCGGCCTATTTCCTTGCGTAGGCCCTCGGTTGGCTGACCAATTGTTCTTCTTGCCCTCTTGCTTCTGCCCAAAGAATTTCTTCCCACTAAACCGTGAAGATGAAGAGGCACCACGAGGTTTAAATGGCTCTCCTCGGGGCCTCAAGCTATCAGTAGCTTGCCTCTGTTGCGGTACTTATGGGGGTACAGCACTAGGATAGGCTCCGACTCCAATCTCCGCAAGCTCTGCTCTTGTGAGAGCATCATCAAAAGAAGTGGGGTTATTGGTGATAACCCGGTCAAAAAGCTCTGGTCGCAACCCCTTCATGAAGTTTCTCATCTTCGCATGTCCGTTGGTGGCAATGTGTGGAACATACCTCAGCAACGAGGAATAATGCATGGCATAATCTGACACCGACATGCTCCCTTGTTTCAAGCTTGCAAACTCATCTTCCTTCGTCTGTCTCGCCGCCGCATAGAAGTACCGGTTCAGAAACCGGGTTCTGAAGAGCGTCCAATCGATCACTGCACCCTGTGCTCTCAGTTCCATTACCGTGCTCCTCCACCACATTAAAGGTTTCTTTGCCAACTGGAACTCTGCCAGCCTCATCCATGCTGTGACAGCACAAGGAGCCGATACAAATATCTGTTCAAGCCTTTCTAGCCACTCTTCGGCCTCCTCCCCTTATTCTGTCCCCTCAAACCGGGGCGGGTGGTAAGACAGAAACTGAGTCAAACTAATCTCACCAGGCAGTAACAACTGAGCCACTGGTTCCATGCCTACAGCTGGTGGAGGTAGAGGGTTTGCCTGACCAATACTAGCGTTCACGCTCCCAACATCGCCAACCTCCTCATTAAGGTTCCCCGCGTTCATAGCAGCCATGCTGTAACACAAAGGTTAACAACCATTCCAAAACAAATATATATGTTATGCCGTTAGATAACAGGAATGATAATAAGCATGTTAGTATAACAGGATATACATCAATATGCACCACATGCATAAACATGCTTCAAATGTAAGCACCTAGCCAATCATGCTAAGGCTACCCTTCACTCGTTCCCGAGTTCTCTAACCACTGCTCTGATACCACTAATGTAAGGACCCTAGTTCCTTAAGTGCGGATTAAGGGCATAATTAGAGCTAATATAAATTCTCAGAGTAAAATAATCGTGTTGAGACTATGAGCCTTAAGAGTTACATGCCAAATCAAGGACCATCAATGGATTAATTACATTTTCAAATCAAAATGAATGTTAATCAACTATAGTTTCACACTACTCCTAGAGTAGACACTATAGAAAAGTAATCCTGTCCTTCTTTTCCCAAAAGTGTTCTTCTCAAGCTCACCGCATCAACCCTCTTAGCCCTTCTTATCATGCCAAAAGTGTACCTACAAGAACAACCCCCAAACATGAGCAATAATATCATTCATATTCAACACAATATGAATATAAGGCGTAAATGCATAAACCACAATAAAACACTTCCTGTTTTTCCCATGCATTTTAAACGCTTCCAGTTTGGTTGTCCCTGTACCATAACTCATGAGTATAATCAATAGATTATTTAATGGTCCACACATGTCATGACATAATACTATCTCATCAATACCAAATACCAATCACCAATCCATAGTCTGTCCATCACAATATATTGTAATGCCCCTCGCTTATTTACATATAGGCGGCATAGAATAACCTCGCTTCAATGGACATGCGGCGCCCCCACCCCTCGCTTCACATTGAGCGACAAATATTCTTTCCTCGCCCTATATTATAACCACGCTCAAATGTGACATGCGGCGCTCCCACCCCTCGCTTCACATTTAGCGGCAACAAAACAAATAGCGGCAAGCATTAAAATCATCAAGGGATGACCACGACTCATGGGATGTGCACCAATAACCATCATATGCATATACAATCATCATGCATAATTCAACATGTATTTGCATCCACAATGCATAATCCCATATATACTCGCATCCACAAAGCATAAACAATGAGTATATTAGATACATGTACCGTTGGGTGCCCGTACGTCCTCTACGTACCTTTCCAAAAGTGGAATTGATATGGCTTCACTTCCTTGGTTGCGTTGCTACCTGGGATGGTTCTACACAATCACACAACCCCATATTAGAAGCCAAATAATAGTCAAATACCAAAAATTCGTCAAAAGAAATCATTTGCCAAAATTTCACTGCTGGCGATCGATCGCTTCGCTGAGGCGATCGATCGCCTCAATTTTTGCTTCGCGGCGATCGATCGCGCCAAACATGGCGATCGATCGCCTACCTCATATTTAGCCACTGCCCCTCGGCGATCGGTCGCCTCATTTCAGGCGATCGATCGCCTACTCTGTGATTTTGGTACTGCCCATCGGCGATCGGTCGCCTCATTTCAGGCGGTCGATCGCCTCGCACAGACTCGCGATTTTACACCATTAATGCACCCAAAACCATTCCAAACCATACCAAAACTTAAACTATCAAACCCACAACAAAATAACATCATAAATCTCCAAAATACACCTCAAAACAAACATAAATCCAACCCTCAACGAAAACAACACCAACCCACAACAAACCCATTTCAAAATCATTCAAAACCATTTCAAAACTAAACCAAACACTATAAAAATGACATGGAGGCATCCATACCTCTTGGGGGACCTCAAATCTCCCAATAAACTTCACAAATCAACTTTTTGGAAGGATTCCTCTCCACCCTTATGCACAAAAACGAAAATGGAAAAGGGAAAAGGGTTTGGAGGAGAAATTGGGAAAGTAAAGTGATGGGTGGTGAGGGGTTGGGGTATAAAGGGGTTGGGTTTTATTAAAACGCATTCCACAATCCCATGGTGTATAAAACACCCCGACATGATATTTTTAAAAGCATTAATCCAAAATGCACCAAAATACCAATTAAACTCATGATTTCCAATTAATTGCTAACCATGGCAAATAAATCATGCTAATAACAATTTTCCCAACATGCATCACATGCACCCCGAAATGCATTCCCGGTCACGCCTATCATGTGACTAAGCATTTCAACATGATAAATAAATCCAGCACATAATTAATTACCACCATAATTAATCATATAAACATAATTAATGCCCAAATTGCAATTAATCATTTCGGGGATATCACAGTTCATCTGCTATTAAGATGAGGAATTGGGTTTTTTGCATTTATGGCACGATGTATAAGTCTCTTCACAATTGAAAGAATGCCCTTTTGCACGTTGGACTTGTATCTCGGCTTGAGTGATACATCGAATGGGTAGTGGTGCGGATGGTCTTGGAGCTGGTAAAGCAAGTGGGGAATGTGTGGATTTTGGTAATATGGGTCGATTGTTGTTTGTAGTGAAGGGTCTAGAGAAGACTGGGATCATTGGTCGAGAGTCTTGTAACTTGTTTTGAAGGAGTCTAGCCAGACACATTGCTTGAAAAATAGTTGGGGGTTTAAAATTGTCAACTTCCCTTTGGATTTCGAGGCGTAAACCGATAGGAACAATTGAGGATTGCTTCTGCCGGCAATCCAGGTACACAATTACACAGATTTTCAATTTCTTCTTGGTAGTCAGCGATCGTACCTTGCTGTCGGAGTTTGAACAACATTGCTTGATGGTTTTCAAAGGTGGCGGTCCAAAGCGGAGTTTGAGGTCCCTGGTGAAAGCACCCCATGTAGTAAGTTGTCTATTGGCATGCATCCAATTATACCAGCTGAGTGTGGATCCTTGCATATAAAAGGATGATATGGCTAGATGTTGGTCGGTGGTTATATTATAAAACGAGAAGTATTGTTCCGCTTGAAACAACCAATCCATGGGATTAGTACCATCGAAAATAGCCATGTGGAGTTTTGGAGTTGGATGATGGTTTGGCAGAGAATTGGGTGGTTGTTGATTGTATGGTGAATGTACATAGTAAGGTGGATTTTGGGAATAAGAAGGGGAGTGAGTGACATTTATGGTGGCAGACATATTATTCCACTAGTTCTTTATTTTAGTTATCAAATTCATGATTGCCTCTATTTGTTGTTTATTTTCCGCCTGGTTTTGCTGATTTTCGAGCTTGGCTGCTGCTAATTCGGTTTGCATCATTTGCAAGGATTTTGCAAGCTGCTTGTCTTCTAGATTTGTGTTTGTTTGATTGGGTTTTGGAGGCATCTTCCTTGCTATGGACGAGAGCACCAATTTGTTAGTGTAAGATTGGGTTTGATTCCTTTTTGTCAGTGGGAATCCTAAAACACTCCTTAGAACAAGATTAGAGAAATAGAAAATTAGAATAATTTCTTCTGCATTCAAATGATATATGTGTCTATGTTATATACAACCATAACTAGAAAACATGTCAATTAATGTCACTACTCCAGTAACTCCACCACTACCACTAATAACATGGGAATGCTTAATAATACTTAACTGTAAATAAAGACTGAAACAAATTATATATTTGGGTTAAGTCACGTAATATTTGAGGCAGACTTCACACATAGTATTGGATCCAGTTAGACCTGCGCTTTTGTTGGATGGGTCGTTGGGCCTGATCTACCAATATTGGTGGCTCCTATCACTTCATTTCCATGCACGGTTGAAGTGGTGGCTTGGACGGTGGACGGTAGCACATCTTGGTAGTCAACAATGAGAGAATACGACATGAACTTGGTGATGTCCACCGATGGCTTCATGCATATATAAACACATATGCATCACCTTCAAAAATCATCCTCATCTGTGAATCCCTCAATATATAAGCTTTTTAAGCTTCTATATCTGTATATGTGAGACTGTGAGTTGTAAGTTGTGAGTGGTTGATTTTTCATTAAATTGTATTTGCCTCCCGTGGACGTAAACAATTGCTGAATAATGTAAATATTTGTGTTTTTGTGTGTGTATGATGATTAACTTAATTTTGAGTATTATGCCACAAGAACCTCTTGATTGTCCCATTTCACCATTGTTCCATTAATCATAACTTTACGTGTTTTCAACCATAGCAAATCCAAATCCAAATTCCTTATGGACAACTATCTTCCTTTTTTTCATATTTTTTTTCTTTCCAAAATATTAAGCATAACACATCGAAAAATCCAAGTTTCCACTCTCGTTATACATTCAACATATCAAATATAAATCTGTCTCCGACCACATATAAAATGTTTTACTTATATCACCAGACAAAAATTAAAATTTCACACCATGAAAAACATTGCATACCCTAACAGTTCCAAGTTCCAACTATTTTGTGGCCAAGTTTTTTTTAACTAATTCAGGAAACACGCACGAACACAATCTTACACACACTTTTCTTGGATTTTGCTGAAGACCCCAGAAGGATTTTTTGCTTAATTCGCTAAGTATTAACTAATGAGGTTTCAACTTTGTAAGTTTTGCAGGTGAAAATGAGATGCCAGGTAGGGGTTTAAATCCGATGGGGGTGTGCACCACGTTAAATTTTGGGTTTATGCAATAACTGCAAACTACGCCAACTAGACAAATCGTACTAGGAAAGCCCGGTTTGACGGGCTCAGACCGAAAAAGTGTTGATAGGGGAATCGAGCTCATGATCTTGTAATCCCGAGCTTACATGTTCCATCAACTCAATTACCCAAAAAGAGATGCATTTAATAAAGGCACATCGTGGCTGGAGAATTGCTGACAAAAAATAGTCAAACTTCTGTCAACAAGTTGATTCATGTTCACTTTTTTCTAAAATTAAATAAATTATATATATGTGTGTGAAAGTTATTTTAAAGGGCAAACACACTTAAAATCCCCCACACCCAAATATAATTTTAACATTCCTCCCTATGTCAAAGATTCTTTATTTAAACCCTTCTATACTTCTTTTCTTTATTTCAACTCCCTATCAACCTCAAATGATATAAAACTTACTTTAATTACATAAAACTCCCTAATGCTTTTAGGATTCTTACAAAAACACCCAAAATCTCATTTTTGCCAATAAATAACTCCTAATAAGCATCCAATCGCTCTCGGCATCAAAGACTGTCATCCTATTTATTATTTCTACCTTTTTACGTAAAAGTAGGGGCCTTATTTGTATTATATGAACATGAGATCCTTCAATTCTGTCATCTTGAAAAGACCCAAGAGCATACTTTTGCAAAGGACTCACGGTTCATTATAAAATTTAAGCCCTAAAATTCCCTTATCTTAAGAACATGTAAAATTAAATAACAGGCTTTTCATGCTTCCGTATTACAATAAAATTTTAACAAACTGAAATATTCCATTTTGATCATAACGGCACCCGATGAGGTGGGTTTCAAAGCCACCAGTCAAAAAATTACTGCCCCAGACTGTTTTACGAATGGCTCTTCACCATCCAACCTCAGCCCCTCAGGCGAGGTTAGTTTGCAAGTTATCCGACTCCTTCAGAAACCACAAAGCGCATCCCTAATTCGTTTTCTACCTTAGGGCGTAAGATATAATCAAGATCTAAGAAAGATTTAAAGAAATCTGAAAGATAGATGGGCAACAGCCTTCGTTTAATTATGAAAATACTTATAATATATATTACATTAATCCAGACTTCAACTTGGGATTCCAAATCTTGATAATTGTTGAGTGCGCCCGTGAGTGCGCCTTAACTTTCACATGGTCTGGTATCTTTGTTTGGTTGTGCCAATTTTTCTCGCGAGTGGTCCATTATTTTTGTCTGAGTGCGTTGAACAGTTACCGTACTGTTTTTAATGGTCCACGCATTTTTCTTTGTCGAGGAATCTTTACATTATTCATTTTTGTGGTCCCCGAACTTTAGAAAAATGGGCTTTCTTGTCAGCATGTCTTTTGTCTTTTCTTACCTCTGATCTGTCGGGTTTGGATCGGAATCCTTTTCCCGAACTCTGGTTCTTTTTGCTCTGGGCATGCTTGGCAAATGCGATCTATCCATCGGCCAACGTGTGCCATGTTGCAGAATTTCCGGTAAGTTTCTTTTCCCACCGGAATATTGTTTTCCCAAAGAATTCTTCTCAAAGAGTTCTTCGGCAAATCTTATTGATGTTCCTGTCATGGAATTCAGCATGAAGGTACCGTTGGCTGAATTCTGAAAGAACTTAAATGAGTATTTGACTTTGTCCATCTCCGTTAGACAAACCCAAAGACCCCATGCTCGTCTGGTTGAAACTTCATCTTCAGTGATAGTTCCAGCCAGGATTGGTATGCCCTCTGGTAGCGCCATTTTTATATTTTTTAAGTAGTTCCCATCTGGTCGTCTGAGCTGATAAAATGAAAAGTCTCAATGAAGCCCTTTTTTGCTAATGTGGATTATTGGCCCATGTCTCGTGAACAACTTCTCTAATCCACTTTGATAATTTTGATATTTCAGAGAATGCTGGTGCAACAGTATAAATCGAAGCAGAGCTCTGAAATTATACCATTCGTGAACTTCGTTTGGAAGGCTGCATGGTTTCATCTAGATATTTTCCAGAGATATCAACAATTGTTTTGACTGGGTTGATACCCTGTCTGGTTATTAGTTTCTTTCAAGTGCGTTGGTAATCCTGCATAGACAAAGAAACTAAATCATCATTAATTTGAACCCTAGAATTGCCAGTCATTGGCCTTATGTTCAATTCTTCCTCTTTTACCCCAAAGGTGCTGGGTTAACTTGAAAGTTCAGATTGTGATAACACATGACATGACCCTGAACCTTCGCTACAGTGTGTACATCCTCAAGGAATGCATCATCCATAGCACTTGTGACACGGGTACTTGAATCCCTTGCCTCCGTGTTAGATGAGCCTCGTTCTCTAACCACTCCTTTTTGCACCGTTGAAGATGCTACCGGGAGGACGGGTCCCTTCAGGACTTCAAACAATTATTCTTGGTCCAAAAAGCATGCTCGTATGTGATCAGTAACAAGTTCCTGATCTACTCGTTGAAGTCGTCATGCAACCTTTGCGTTGAGACAAAGAGTCCCAAAATCTCTATCAAGGTTCTCCAGCTTTTCCCTGAGATTCCTCAGCCTCTTGAGGGTATCATTAGCAATGTGTCCCTCCATCTCGTGTTAAGAAATCTGCAAGAACATTTTTATTAGATTTCACAATGATAATATCGTAATCATAATATTGGCATTCGGCTTGCTATCTTAAAAGACTGGCCTTTTCTGGTTTTCACTCAATTTTATTTTTCAGAAAAGACATAACACTTATATTATCTATTTTTAAGGTAAATTTCTTTGCAAGTAAAAATAATGGCAATTTTTTTATGGCCTTGAGAACTGCAAAGAATTCTTTCTCGTTGATATGCCATCAGATAACTTCACTGTTTGTGAAGAGACCGCTACAGTATCTGCATGGCATTTCTCCGTATGGCGTGGCTTTCATCAGAATTGTTGCCCACCAATGATCACTGACATCTGTGTATAACTGATAAGTATGAATTTTACACTTAATTTGCTATAAGATAATGGGCATTTTTGTAGTGATTCCTGGACAATATTACGCGTTTTGGTATATATTTGTATATTTCAGGAATCTAGGTCCAAATGCATAAAAGTGGAGGAAATAAACTATAAATGATGAAAAAGGACCAAACCGAGCAAACACCAAAAAGAAGGGACGTAATGGCAATTTGTTGAATTTCAGCCAAGCGATCGATCGGAACATTCAGGCGATTGATTGCCTCGCGGCAGAAACATTTCGCGATCGATCGGTAATCATTGGCGATCAATCGCCCGTGTGACGATTTTGAAAAATAAAAGACAGAATAGTCTGGCGATCGATCGGCCACTTGTCGCGGTCGATTGCCAGACTTCGAAATTTTTGGGATTTTGTTTCCATCTTGTTTATTTTGTGTCCAAAGGAGTTGAAACTCCTCCAACTATATATAGGGATTATATTGGACGTTATTGACACTTTTTTGGCTGATAATAAACCATGCAACCACAGCCTCCATCGCTCTTCATCCTCTCCAATCATCCATACACCACAAAGCCATTGAAGAAGAGACTTATCGGAGGAGACGAGACGACGGAGCAACGCAAGGAGTCAACGCCTCTCGTTATTTCCGTATTTCTAACTTTTGTTCTATATTTTACCACATCATGATATTATTATTATTTTTTAAATACATGAGATGATAAACAAAATAATTGAGTAATTAAATTATGAAATAAAAAGATCACATAGAATTTGTTGGGAAAATATGCTTAATGGATAGAAATTAAGCATGGAAAAGTCGAAAAATACGAATGAGAAAACGGACGAAGACGGACAAGAAAAAACTGCCCTAGAAAATTGAGGATGTTGGTATGAAGAAATTCATTATAGGACAATTCATGGATTTCAAAATGGTCGATGCTAAGCTAGTGATGACGCAAATGCAAGAACTTCAAGTGATCATGCACACTATTCACGAGGAGGGAATGATTCTAAGTGGCTTCCAAGTGGCCGCAATGGTTGAGAAATTACATCCAATGTGGAAGGACTTTAAGAACTATCTCAAACATAAACAGAAGGATATTAGTCTTGAAGACCTTGAGGTTCGTCTGTGAATCGAGGAGGAGAATATGAATTCCGAAAGGAATGCGGTAAAGCATCATACGGAATCAATGGCTAACTTGGTTGAACAATCAGAACAAAAAGAATGTTTGATGGTAAAGCCTCCAAGGGTGGGAAGGCAAAAAAGTTCAAAATAAAGTGTTATAAATGCGGAAAGCCCAATCATATGACTAGGGATTGTCGCAACGAAATAGACAATCGAGAGAAGACAAAGATCAAGTTAATTTAACCGAAGATGACAAATTATCGGACGATTTATCTGATCTTATGCTTATCGCTTTATTAGTATTTTGATTTTGGCAAGGATTGCATTAATCAAATGTAGTGTTATCTGATCTTATGCTTACCGCTTTATTAAAGATAAATTTATTGCTTTAAGTGAATGTTAACTAAAAACATACGTGTGAGACTTGTGTGTGGATAAGTTAATAAAACTGTTATTCATTCGGTTGAAAGAAAGAGACACTTCTAGAATCAATTCACGTTGATGTTTGTGATTTAAAGTTTGTGCAAACTAGATGCATGAGAAACATATGCGTTACTTTATCGATTATTGCACAAGGAATTATTATGACTATTTGCTACGGGGGGAAAAAAACGAGGCCATGAAAGTTTTTGAACACTATAAGAATGAAGTTGAAGTCTAATAAAGCAAATGAGTTTTGAAATGAAGAATTGTGAGTTGATTCTATTTGTGTTGTCTAAGCATTTTTACACTTAAGACTTGAATTTGCAAGATATTAAATTTTGATTTGAAATATTCTAAGATTTTAAGCTTAAAATACAAATGGTGAATCAAATGTCACAATTAGTAAGGTGGAGTTTTGTAGAACTGTCATCAGACCTATAATGTTGTATGAGACGGAATGTTTGGCACCCAGAAGAAATCATATCCAAAAGATGAGTGTGTGATGTATAGTCTGTTGGATGTGTGATAAGACCAAAAGAGAAAATATAATGAACAAAGACATTCGAGCTGGATGTGACATGTATAGCAGAGAAGATTCAAGAAAGTCGTTTACGCTCTAGTTTGGTCATGTATGAGGCTCAGCAATGCACATGTGCTTCAAGTAAAGTCCATGGATTTTGGTCCTTTGACAATAGCAAAAGGATGACCGAAGAAGACATGCCACGAAGTTATATACAAAGATTTGAAGTCCAAATGGATTGACGATGAAATTTTGACTGAAAGAAACTCTTGGAGAAAATTGACGTATGTGCGCGATCCGATCTGATTCTTTATATGATTTATGTTGTCTACCCGAATCCATTGAGATTAAAGACTTAATAATTGTTGTTGTTTACTCTTGTTAATTAATACAACGTATAATATTAGCTAATTGAGACACCTATCAATTTTTAATCAAACAATTCTATAATTTATTAAAGATTAGAATATGGTTAAAATAGAAGTATCAATAATATATTGTAATGAATTGTCATATTCATTATCTTTTTTAAATATTTGATATTTTTTTAACTTCTCGATGTTATTTTTAGAAACAATATCTTGATCCCGAAAGTATCTCAACACAATACAAGATTTTATATAATAGAACACAATTTTCTTGAGATGAATTATTAGAGTGATGTGAATCTGTGCATAAAACTAGAGTAAGATCTAAAATCGAGTGAACCGAGTTACAAGATTGTAATCTAAGCTTGTCAATGTCAACTGAAGCATACAAATCCTATCCATCTGCATTCATCTTTCCTTACATGCCTAGTTTTCGCCTTTTTGGCATGCAACATCTATAAAGCATATAAAAAAGGGAAAGCGTGCTACATTTTCATTGAGCAACAAGCAGCAGCAGATGAAGTTAGTTCGAGTTCCAGCCAACCAGAGCATTAGAGAGTTCGGCATGATTGTGAGGTTAGCTGCTTAATTCTCTGAAGAATTCTGCCGGTATGGATGGAGGGCAGTATTTCTTTGCTACAAATTTATACTGATTCACGAAGGAAAACAAGGTGTTAGGATCGGCCTTTTAGTGAATATAGAAATCTTGAAACGAACAAAACCAATTGTTGCAGTTCTAATTATTAATCTACAAAGTAAAGTAGTTTGCAGTCTTGGTTTGTGATAACTATGGATGGATGCGCCACAATCTAAAACATGTAATATATCTTTCCAGTCATTACTAATATTTGATAGGAGATGCACCAGTTTTGATGTAAGAAACTTTACTTACCTTATGCTGGCTATATTTCTCTCTAATGGCCGGTAGATTAGAATTTTGG
Source organism: Haberlea rhodopensis (assembly GCA_907163345.1). Taxonomy (NCBI): domain Eukaryota; kingdom Viridiplantae; phylum Streptophyta; class Magnoliopsida; order Lamiales; family Gesneriaceae; genus Haberlea; species Haberlea rhodopensis. The sequence continues at coordinate 240,717 of CAJQUN010000274.1, read as the reverse complement.
TTATTGCAGCAAAGACCGTGCAATGCCCAAACACAGTCATGTAAATCAGAGACCTGGTAAAGAGTATAATGTTGAAGAGTAGAATTCTGCATTAACATGAAAAGAGGTCAGATTGTGCTACGGACTAAAATCTCTTGGGTAGAATAAGGTGAAAATAAATATCCCAAACACAATGTATGGTGAATTGGTAACTACCCAAGGCTTCTTGGAGGGGACAAGAATAAACTTTGCCAGGAAGATTGATGAAGCTGCTATCAATGATGGGGCAAAACAAAGCATATTATACTCTATAAGAGATAATTCTGCAATGTAGTTGGCCAAGCACTCCAACTGCAGCATTGGAGCCTGAGATGACAGCATTTTGAAGAATCATATCAATCTATTGCTCCTGTAATAATTGCAATGATGTGTATATGTATTCATGTAAATGATAAGCTCGGTTTTAATTTAATGGATCTGAGAGAAAGATAGTTGGTAATGTCATGAAGCATTCAAAAAGAAAAGAAATGCAGTGGGATATAATTCTCAAAATTCTAGACTTAGTAAGATGCAGTTTCGTATTTAAAATAAGAATTATCCAAAGGATTGATACCTCATTAATGCCTTGTGCAACACGAACAAATCTCCTATAATAATTTACACAAAAAAAACAAAAAAAACAAAAATAATCAGAACAAAACATATTAATCTAATAGAATTTTTCAGCTATAAATCAAATGATCACCTTAAGAAACATTTAGCTGTAGGTGCTGTCATCTCAAATTTCAGGCAATTCAATACAGCGGATTCCATTTGCAAAACCTGATTTTAAAGCACTTATGCAATTACTCATAGAAAGGTACTCCAAAGAAGAAATGGAAAGGGAAAAACATACAACATACCTCTTCTTTAAAGTATGTGTTATCAGTTATGTAACAGAACTCTTCAACTTGAGGAGCACAAATCTCTTCATATTTGCTGCAATGTACAAGTTCATATTTCCAACGTCATAAAGGAATTCAGGAGATGGCAACAGAGGAGAAGAGGAGAAAGTTATAGTACGAAGAAAGATAGAGAAAAAGATTGGAGAAACTGTAGCTTACGAAGCAATCATCATGCAAGCCACACCAAGCAACTGCAACCTTTGCCTATCCATGACGTTTCCCGAAAGATAACGATCTATATAGTTAACAGTCAGATATAATGTGTCAGGAACAAGCCTGTATTCCTCCGATACCTGTAACAAATTTGTTGTTAGACAAAATATTCTCAGCAGCAACACAGAGTAGCATATCTAAAATATTCTTACACTACTTTACAACACAAACACTCTTTGTTTTCTATTTAGACTTATCAAATTATAGATTATATAATATAATTATTACGCGAACAGAGAAAATGAAAATAAATGAGACCTCAACAAGCCAGTCAACAAGAATTGCTCTCATGCTGCTATTGATGTCCTTTTGGATCCGCTCCATGAAGTTGGTAGCTGGCCTTTTCTTTGCCTAGTACAAATATAAGCAAAGCATTGTGTTGGTAAAGGTCGACAAAATCATAGCTTCAGATGATTCAACTTTCCATGCACCATTATAATATGTGTACCTCAGATGCTCTCAAATGCTTGTAAATATCACAAGCAATGGTTGCACATAATTGAGGATCATCCAGATTCTCATCAACATCAACTATCTTATCACTGGATTCTATAGCTGCAAGTATGTCTCGTTTGCATGCATTCTCTGTGAGCATCCAAAACACAAATTATCTTACATACAAATCTACAGCAATTCTCCCAAAAAATAATGTAGGAATTGACAGGTTCATAAACAAGAGTGTTAAAATTTATTGGAACCGAACAAGGCAAATATAGCAGGAAAATAAAGACGCATTATTGGTGAACAGATCAAATTACAAAACCTGCTATATCTACGTGCTCTGAAATGCAAAGCATGTTCAAGGCCCTGCGCTCGATTGAATCAACAGCTGCTATTTCATTGTTATCCATGTATTCAATATCTGGACTGTTTAAAGAATCACAAGTTGACATAGATTCGTCCATGGAAACTGAGAATCCATCAGATTGATCTGCGCAAACATTTATTGTTTGTGAAACGGACACCACATTCGTCTTGGAGAGCAACACATCACCTTTTGGAAAGGAAATAGCTTTTGCCGAAGCATCATCATTCCGTTTTACTAAGGATGATGGAGGCAGAGCAGCCCCAGAGAAGTTCACATTTGTGGAAGACAAAGAGCCCTTCTTGATGCTTACAAGTTTTGCAGTACATGGTACCTGAAAAATTAAAATAGTAATGCAAATTCATCCTGTTTATCAATCTGTAGCCTAGCAAACTTTCTTTCCTCATAGCAGATTGTCAAGTTCATAACTGATAACATGAAATTTCTCAAATAATGATAAAATATCACTCATGCTTCAAGGATTACATTTTATCAACGCTTCTCATCTTTTAGTTACTACCAGTACACAAAACAAAAATATATGTATTCAATTACTTACTGTGCATGAACATTGCTATACAGTACAAAGAAACCTAGAACCTCAAGCTCCGGTTTTGCTCTCGCCAACAAAATTTTGAATTCAAAACGTAAAGACATCAGAACATCCAAATTTTTAAGGCCGTTCTCAGACATGTGCTTCAAAGATATAAAATGTTTACACAAAATCTGACTTAATTTCTTTATATTGAAAAAAAGGTTGAGCAAATCGAAAGTTACATTTCAAATTAGAGACAATTTAGGTGAGTTATATAATCAAATTTTCGTCCATTATATGTCCAACTGATAGCTCTCAAAGCAAGGAACAGAAAACAAATGATTAAAAATATTCAGCGAATCAGAAATATCAGGCAAGAAATGATTTTCCCAGAACAAGAAAGTGATCAAAACCTGATTGAAATCAGACATAACTACAATTTATTACGAAAATATCTTCTTCTTCAAGAAAACACCATCATTAGGCTTTCCCTCCAAGGCGAAACCCCTCAAAACTTTGAACAACTAATTGAAATCAAAAGGCGAAATTCCAGAACCCAAAAGAAGCTTACCATGCACGTATACAGATTCATTACTTAAATGATCCCTTATACACGTGATTTAATACTTTTCTTTAAAAAAAACAGTAAAGCAAAATACCAATAACTCATACATTCTAGCTACAAAATCCAAGATTGAAAATTCAAAATCTCCCATTGGACGATGATTTTGAAATGATAATAACAATCACACTTGTACATGCATAACAACTATTTACAACGAAAACCCTGATCATATAAACACTAACACAGAAAAATGTAACGAACAGCAACACGTACAATTTTGGATGATTCCGGTGGGTAACCCCGACTAGGGTTGACGGACCCAGAGCCATGCCTCTGGTTCGTAATATTCGCGAGAGCCGGGCGCTTTTTTCCCGCCGACCCCGTCGCAACCTTCCCAAGATTTTCCGCCGCCGATGATGAAGCGTGACGCTTCGCCAGAGAAGACGTCGTCGCCGACGTCAGCGACCTCCTTCCTCCGGCAGCACTCGCCATGATTATCAATAATACCCGACTATAACAACAACGGCGAGAGAATGAAAATTAAACTGAAACACTAACGAATTCGAATTATTAAGGTAAATGATTGAATTCGAATTATAGTATCAATCAGGGTTTGGAATACACGAATATATTGGGGTTTAATTATGGTTTTGAGGCGGGGAAGAAGGGGGTGATTTGAATTGCGGATCAATCTGGACCGTTGATTTGGGGGCTCAATGATTTCGTTAGGAGCGGACAGAGTGGGACCCACAGGAGCTCTGTATTTGGATCACTTCGGAGTGAACGTTTCCTGGAAGTGAGTGAACGAATAGATTTGATTGGCTGGTGTGGTTGACGGGCTGGGGACCTGAATTTGAATTCGAATTTTGAAATGAATCTGCTCTGCATTTGGAAAGCGGTCGTCCCTTTTTAATTTGTAGGACTAATGCTGCAATGCATGGATTTGGACACACATTAAAATAGTGTTTTTATATAATCTCAATATTAACAATATTTATAAAAATAACTCGAATTTTTTTTCCTAAAACTAATCGATGTCGCCAACTGAGATAGTGACAACGAATAAAAAGTTGTTGTCGCCATCTCAGAAAACAACTACATACAATATTTAATTAATGTCGCTTTCTGAGATGGTGAAAACAAAAAAATCTACTGTTTTATTGTTGTCGACATCTCAGATGGCGACTCCTTTTACAATCCCAAACCTTAACACCTTTATACACAACACGCCGCCTCAAATAATAGTACATTTGAAGCGTGAGATAGGGCTGCTTACCGGTTGGAACCGGTCCGGTCCGGTCCGGAACCGGCCGGTTCCGGACCCGTTATGTGCGGAACCGGTCCGGTCCGTTAAGGAACCGGATCGAACCGGTTCCGGTTCCAACCGGTTCCGGTTTGGTTCGGATCCTTAACGGATTTTCCTATTTTTTTTTTTTTTTTAATGAGGCGTAGCTACGCCCCATTCAGGCGTAGCTACGCCTAAGCTACGGGTTTTTTTTTTTTAAGAGGTGGCGTAGTTACGCCTCATTTTAAAAAAAAATAAAAAATAAAAAATCTAAATAAAGTGGTACTTTTTAAAGGGTTTAGAAATTTAACAATTTTTTTGGGTTATTTAAACATGTTTATGTGTTTAAATACTTCTAGCATACAAATAATTGTAAAGACATGACAATTGAAAATCTAAATAAAAAATATTACAATTTAGTACTTAGCAGTCTTCATAATTGATAAGTATTGTTTTGGCTATCTCTTCTTCTTGCTCGTCATAATGATTTACGAATTCGTCAACCGTCCCATCTCTTCTATTTTTGCATTCTGCTTCAAACCAATCTTTAAGTAACGTGAGCATGCATAACGAACAGCTGATAGACTACTTCTGTAGTCTCCAATAATACGGCCGCATGTTGAGAATGCCGATTCAGAAGCGCGCTTGAAGCTTGTACAGCATACACGTCTCTAGCCATTTTGGCTAAGATAGGGAATTGTGCTGCATAAGACTTCCACCATTGTAAGACGTCGAAGTTGTCTTCGGTTAGAAATTGATAATTCAGATAAATTTGCAACGCAGTCGACGTGCTAGTAGAAGGTCCTTTTCCCTTAAGTTTTTTCCTGCCCAGCAGTCTAAGCAAATTGATGCCCCCACCTTTAGATTGAGCTTGGGGTTGTTCTTCAACAGGCCTTTGTTGCGATGATTCACTTGCCTGTTGATTATAATACAATTGAAACATATTTTGGAGAGATTGCATTGTAGACGTCTTTTGATCGTCAACAACCTTCCCCAAAAATTTAGCATAATATTCAAAAAATATCTCAAATGAAGTTAAACATTGACTAGGATCTAGCAATGTTGCGATGCAGTGCACGGGTGGGATATGTTCCCAATACTTTATAAATTTAGTTTCCATTGCACTAACAAAAGCATGCAAGTCATAGTCATCTCTAAATTCTATAAATTTATCAAACATGTTAAATACTAAAGGAAGAAAATAAACGGAAGTTGGATAAGTAACACCAGAGAAACGTTCCGTCGCTTCTTTGAAAGTACCTAACAATGATACACAATTTTCAACAAATTCCCAATCCTCATCAGTCAAATAAATACTTTCATCGCTATCAGGCATTTGATATGAATTATAAAATGGAGTTAAAATATCTTTGTAAGGTAACATAGCATGCAACAAATTGTACAACGAATTCCACCTAGTTTCTATTGGTGATGGAAAAAGAAGATGCTTTAAACCATTAGATAAACATAATTGTTTCCAATCACGCTTAACACGGCTCGTGCGTAACCATTTAGCGCAGTATTTCATTTTGTCAATACATGCTGAGTGATTGTCCTCATAACCAACTTTAACAGCCAAATTAATCACATGACATGCACATCTAACATGAAAAAAAATATCAAACATTGGTTTAAGATAGGTCTTTAAATCACGCATCGCAGCATTGTTATTCGCAGCATTGTCTAATGTGATTGAAAATACCTTATCCTGAATTCCATAATGTCTACAAGTGTTGAATACATATTTAGCAATTACATAACCAGTATGTGCACAATCTAACTCATCTAAAGACAAAATCCGTTTTTGCATACACCAATTATCATCAATCCAATGACAAGTGACAACAAGATATGAATCTGAATTTACATTTGTCCAAATATCGGTTGTTAAGCTAACCCTACAAGGCCAACTAGAAAGATGTTGAAACAATGTATTTCTATATTCAACAAATACGTCCATACAATTTCTTTTTAGTGTGTGCCTGGATATATGTTTAAACATGGGTTGTATAGACGAAGCAAATTCAATAAAACCAGCACGTTCAGCTTGTATAAAAGGTAGTTCACATCTGATCACATATCTAACAAGTGACCTACGATTAATTTCAGCAGTTAAAATAAAATTCGTGCCAGTAAGAATATTAATTTGTGCTTGTGTTGCTTCTCGACTTAATGGTTGTAATGTTGTCTCATCAAAATTATGTTTTTTTACTAAGTGTTTTTTAAATGTTCCGGTGCCTCCACTGGAACCACCGGCTTTATATGAATACTGGATCTTACATAATTTACATATTGCAACAGATTCATTAGTACCTTCTTTTTGACCGAGTTCAAAGTGATCCCATATCTTACTTCTTTTGGCACGAGTAGGTAGTCTACTTGCTGCTGTAGTGGCTCCGGATGACTCCACATGTTGTCTTTCTTGGGCTTGGGCAGCAACAGGTTCGGCAGGTTGTTGGGGTTGTTGTGGTTTGACATTCATAGAAGAACCACCAACATCGAGGTCAGCAAAAAAATCATAACTTTCATTTAACTCAGGAATTGGCACAGGCAAATTCATTGCAGAAGATGAACTCAGTGATAGACGACCCGGAACGAGACCCCGACTACGACCCCGGCTACGACCAGCACCACTGCTAGATGAAGATGTCATTATGATATAAGACTATAAGTAAATTGTAAATAGCACAATTGAGAGAAAAGTATGAGAGTGAAGTAATTTTCGTTACAAGAATTGTTATGAAACAATACACAACACAACATCCCCTATTTATAGTTTTTTTTTTTTATTAAATTTTTTTTAAAAAAATAAAATAAAAAGTTAACGTTGGCAGCGGCTAAGAGCCGTTGCCAACGTTAACATTGTTAACGTTGAAGACAACGTTAACAAATGTTAACGTTGCCTTCTTCAATTTTTATTTATTTTTTTTTTATTTTTTTTTTAAATCTACCGGTTCCAGTTTGGGAACCGGAACCGGACCGGTAGGACCGGAACCGGCGGTCCTACCGGTTTGGTTCTTCGGGACCGCCCCGGACCGGTTTCTAACCGGTTCCGGGGCGAACCGGAACCGTTAAGTCCGGTTCCGGTTTCGGACCGGACTTAACGGTCCGAATCCGGGCCGGGTCCGGTTTGACCCGGCCCGGTAAGCAGCCCTAGCGTGAGACGAACGAAAGTTGCAGAGAAAAAATCGAGATTTTCAATTTTTTCCAAATTATTTAAGTTAAATTGGTTATTTTTGTTATTATTTGATGTTAGATAAATTATGATGTCGATATATATATATATATATATATATATATATTTATATATATATTGTGAGTAGGTTTTTTGATGGTGTGTTTTTTGACGATGTGGACGGCCAAAGGTTGGTGCCGGAGGGCGGTGGGCGCGAGGCGATGCCGGAGTGTGGTGGCCGACAGTGGACAGCCGGCCGACGGCGAATGGTTGTAATGTTGAGATTAATGTTGATATTTTTTTTTATTATATTATAGGATGGATCAAATGAGACAACCAGACCCGATTGACACACATATTTTATCATTGCAGTCTTCACATCGATCAGATGATGTATGGGTAGGTGATAGCACACTTCGTGCGAGAAACCCAGATAGCTATTTTGGTAAATGTGTCCACTAGAATACATGTTGTTAATTTGTTGCACATGATTGGATTTTATGGTATATATATAGGTGTGGTAAGATTGAGTTTGACATGCACCTGATCACAGCTTTAGTTGAGAGATGGCGCCGTGAACAAGCACATTTCATCTTAGTTCGGGAGAGGCGTGCAGATTGCATCGTAGTGTCGAGGATAGATTATGATAGGAGTCTACCCGAATGTCAAGAATATTGCCATACGTATTTAGGATTCACACCAGATATCAAAGACTTTAAAGATGCGAGGTTGAAATTAGTTGCTTTGAAAAATCATTTGTTGCTCAATCCCTTAAATATACATAGTACATCAGATGATGTTGCTAAGTTTACACGGGCTTGTACGTTATTGATGTTAGGGGGAATTATGTGCCCTGATTCATCAGGCATTTTGGTTAGGTTATTGTATTTACAGAAGTTGGAGGATATCGACTAAGCCCGTACTTATAGTTGAGGTAGAGTTGTGTTGGCTTACTTGTATCTTGAGTTGTGCATTTCATCAGAGATAGTGAAAAAAGATAGGTGGTGCATTGCAACTCGTACAGGTAAACAATGTGTTTGTTTGTTGTAATAATTAAAATACGTTTCTTGTCAGTCTAACCTGTATTATTGATATCACTACAATAAATTAGATTTGGGCATGGTCATGAATGCCAAGTCTGACTCCTCAATTGGGTAGCCAAAGATCTGATATTGGGCAAATAATAATCGACCCAGAGAATGTGTTACCTTCTGCTCTATATGGTGTAAGGTAATACGAATATGCATTGTTTTATAATTGATTTTATGTGTTAACGCATTTAATCATTTATTTGAATATGATTCACAATATTTATTGATTTTGAAATTGTGATTATGCAGGTGGTCATGCCATTTAAAATTTACAGAAACTGGGAGTCATTCCATACGCATCATCAGGACATCCTCGATGAGCAGCCAGTAATTCAAGTAAACATGCTATTAAAATAGTTTGTACATGTGATATCCGGAATAATTATTAATTGTCAAATGGATTTAATTATGATATTTATATGATTTGTCGGGATTTAATTCTTAGGAATGTTATATTGTTCCGGAGTCAGAATAAATTCCGGGTTGAATTAATATCGTAAATTAAATTCAAGAATGATGTCTGAAAATATCTACACTGATTAATTGGAGTAAACTTGAATTGATTTCGGAATCAAATTACAGGGAATTGTAGTCGGACCCGGATGTGAATAAACTAGTGGGAGTGAACTTATGGTGCACATTTAATCAATAATTCTTACCATTATTTTGAGTCTTTGATTTAAATAAATTACTTGATTATTGAGAATAGATAAAATTTAAGGGTGTGGATTAAGTGTAAGATTGAGATTAAAAAGCTAGGGCTAAACAAGAAAAACACACACATATTCTCACACGGCTTCCCTCTTTTTTTCCCCAACTCCTCCTCGCGCCAATCCCCTTCCCGATTCAAGAGGCGAAAGTTTCCCAATTAAAAGGAAGAAAAAAAAAACGATTCCATCCAGATTTGTGAGTATGTAGCTTCTTACCTTGCTCCTCACTTGATCTTTCTTGAATTTTTTTGGAGTAATGTTCGATTTTCATATGGTTTTGGAGAGGGGAAGAGGTGTTTGATTTTGGGTTCTTGTTTAATGGGTTTTTGGCATTCTTTAGTTGATTTATAATTTATGGGTTGTGTTCTAGTTGGATTTAAATCACTCTTTGAGTTGGGTCTGCGAAAATTGTGATGTTATGTGTATGTGTGTGTGCTGTGTGCGTGAATGGTGTGTGTTGCGTGTGTGGGTTTGTGTTTTCTGGTGCTGAATGTGTGTGTGCTGGTGCTGGAAATGGGTGTGTTAGCGTGTGTATGTGATATATACATATATGTGTGCATTTCAGCTTGTATTGATGGATTTAGGTGTTGTATATACCTATATATTCATGTTCCAGCACATGTTATTATATGCATATGTTGTATATACTTATGTGTGTGTATTTCAGCATGTAACTATGGGTATATGTTGTGATTTGTGGCTAGATGAAGTATTGTTAAAGGAGAATGTAAAATGAATTGGTGTAGTGGGTTCAGGCGATTATGTGACGAAATATGAGTACAAACATTAATTGGATAGCATGAGAAATATCATTGAGTGTTGGAATTCAATTATAACTCACCTTGTTGAATGGTTTATTGTTGAGTTGTGCATTGGCTTAGTATTATTGTTGGTTAAAAGATGAAGATTAAAATCATGCATGGAAGGTGTTTGTTAATATGCTTAAATGTGATTCAAGTGTGGGTCTAAGCCTTGTTAGTTAGGGGGAGAAAAGAACTAACTTCTATGGCATGTGTAGTGTATAAATAAATGGGTTAGATACATGCTAGTATGTGTTATAACATGGATCCTTTCTTTCATAGCTTGGTTTGAATTAATATGAGATTTTGTGCATCAAATATTGGTTATGAGATAACCCTTAAAACCTTTGAGTTCATTTAGAACCTTCTTGAGCTCCCGGACAACGATGAGGGTGACCTGAGGTTAAAAACACAGACTTTAAGGTGCGTAGCGACGTACGAGCAGGTATGCTATGAAGTAATTACATATTCATGTATTCATGCATTGTTGAATGTAGTGATTGAATATAAGGAAATGTATATGTGTATTGAGTTTGGTATATGTACTATGGTGGACACGTAAATGTACGTGGTCCGGATATGGAGATGGGTATTGATGCCTTTGGCATGGTCGATATGAGAAATGGTTGAGAATGAGATTAATTGATAGACAGGGTTGCATTCGATATGAGATTCGTTACGATTGAGCATAAATGATGAATTGTGATTATATTGAATTTATTGCATTGATAAGTATCATGTTTTGAATAATGATACTGAACTTGATGTTTATGAAAGTGTATAAGATTGAAACAGGAACAGTTCGTGATGGCTATGTCGGTTCGGAATTGTACATGGAGTATATGTTATAGATTTTCAATAACCTTAATTGTTGCATTACAATTTCGTATATTGACGCGTGAATGATTATTGAGTTGGAGTATGCTCACACTGTGTGGGGGCTGTTTCTGTTGAAACGTATAACAAGTACGACATTGTCTTGGGAAGAAAAGCTTAAGCCCATGGAAAATAATGTTCGCAGGATTACAATACAAGTATTGATTGATGGCACATCCTACTTATGCATTGAGAATTGATTCAATTATTCGTTGCTCGTGTGTGAGCACCAGGATGCATGTATATGGACTGTATAAGAGTGTTGAAGCTCTTTCTTTTATAGTGGATTGATGTGCATTTTATTTTGAGGAGCATGCTTTATGAGTTGAGTATTGAGGATAATTTGTTATATTATTGCCTGGGAAGTTGAATATGTTGCATATGTGATTTGTATTTTCTTGGTAGTCCTAATTATGGGGAGACTCTGCCCAATTTTTTATAAAAGTATAGGGTATATGTGAAGCATGTAGTGATTCTTTTAGAGAACGAAAATTTTCATATACATTCGACGTCATAAATGTCTAAATGTCGTCATTAAGAGTTGGGGCCTTACAATACAAAAACATCATTTTTATATTTTTAAAGCAATGTTGTTTTGTAGTTTAATTGACAGTCGTACACTGATGAGTACACTGAAGGAATTACCCAATTAGGGACATATAAGGGCCCGTTGATTTTTTGACATAGTTGAAATGCAACGGTCTGATAGAGTACTTCGACAATTCAGTATGCTACAAGACATTTCAGAAGATCCACAATCGGGGGATGATATATTGCATAATGTTGGTCGAAGGGGAAACGTCAACAAGGACTGGAGCACTCAACATATCGCATACATACTTCGCTGGGAGAGGGCAAATGATCTATGTGTGGATAGACCACGATTTACTGATGGTGGTTACTACGTTGTTGTCGGATACAGTGGGTGGTATGAACAAGTCACACGTAGATACATTGGACGTCAAGAATATTTTGTACCATGGTGATGGCCCGGCATGGCAGCATGTGGTACGTTAATTTAATGAAATTTTCTTTTTATAATTGTGTTTATATGTATAAATGTATATGGACTTCTGGACTTTGCAGATTGACCAGATGGAGCAGTTAACTACAAGCTATGACCGACATCTGGCTGATGAAGAACCTATTACGACAGAGTTGATGAGGCAACACATGCGTATGTTCGATAATGTGGTACGATTGGACGACGAGACAGAAACTTTCCGTCATATAATGAAGTTCATTCTGTTGATACACGTCGGTTCCATACAAACACTTCATCTACACATCTTCCAATAGATTTTGCAGGTCCTTCTACACATATCCAGACAAATTTTGCACGTCCATCTACGTCGTTTGAGCGAAATATGTCTACAGACTATTATTTTTCTGTGCCTCCACAATCATATGATCTATCTCCATTCACGTCATATTCCATCAGGTTCACACAAGCCCACTTAAGCAACGTGTATATAAATGTCAATTTTGGGTTTGCAACATATGCGTCTATGACTTCATCTTTTGATATCTCACCAATTATATTCCCTCAATTGATGTCAATTCAACAGCCTGCAACACACCTACGGCAAGGGAAAGGAGCGAAGAAGTCGAAACTACGAAGCGTTCGAAGACAGACAGATCCTCCTCCTTGTGGTACTGGAGGAAATTTATTTCGTCGTCGTTGAAGTCATCATTTATGTTGTAAATATTTATGAGTTATGTTACATCAGTTTGTTTGTGTGTTTCTATTATGTTACCATATAGCACATTTTAATAACATATCATCAACAACGTAAAAATTAGTAACATAACAGATTACAATGATATTTCATAATATTCTACAACGATCAACATGAAAATTATTATTTTTTACGTTACTCAAAAATTACAAATGTACTGATTTTGCGACAAAGTTTAGCCCATCTGTCGTCTTGCTCGGGCTTCTGGCCAATCCATCTCGTTTTGGATACGTGTTGTTCGATCACTACCTACCCGTTTAGACTTACGCATAGTGGAGTTGTGGAATAACTCAAAGCACGGGGTGTCCCAATATTGCTCTGCCCACAGTGGATTGAATTGTTCTTGATATGTGTTCCAGTATTCAGACATATCATAATATTGGTTGACAATTTTTTTTGCATTTAAGCCATAATGTCGACACACTTGTATCACATGTGAACATGGTATGCCGAATTGTTTCCATTTTTCGCAACAGCATTCCACTGCTTTGAGGTTGACAACGTGAGTATTGCTGCCACATCATGCTTGCTCCCTATTGATTACAGAGGCGGTTAATTGTCTTCAATCAAGAATCCAAACATCATGGTGAATGTAATGATGGTCAGCACAAGCATATTTTTCAAAGACATAATCCGACCAATCTTAATTATTCTGGATCATTCGGCCTTCTTAAGTCGCTCAAGAAACTATAGTACACATCGATCAAAAGTTAATTGCACAATGGCGGTGATTGGAAGGCGACGAGCACCCTTCATAACTCCGTTAATGCACTCGAACATATTTGTCGTAAGAATACCACAACGCCATCCACCATCATGAGCAATATTCCATTTTGACTTGTCAATCCGATTCAAATAATCTAATGGTCTTGGTTCAATACTTTTTATTTCTTCCATTGTAGAATCAAACTTTCTGAGCTGATTTTCTGATCCAGCCTTCCAGCATAAGTCTTTCAAATGAACACTTTTGAAAGCGGCTATTAAAGTTTGAGCACACATGTCTCAAACAAAATCGATGCACTACACGCGAGGAATTGAAGTATACATTATGCGGCTGCAATAAGGCCCGGATGCCTATCAGATATCAAGCACACACCAGCAGATCCTTTAACAATGTACTTGATAATCAACTCTAAAAACCATTTCCATGACAAAAAAACTTTCCTCGTCAACGATTGCAAAGGCCAAATGTAAGACTTGATTGTTAGCTTCCATGGCCACGGCAATCAACATCTTATGTTGATATTTTGTATACATATGTGTTCCATCTACACTTATAACTTGTCGGCAGTGTCGGAACCCATCTAACATACTTTATCTAATAGGATGGATCATGCCGAACGACTCCCACTAACAAACTTGCAATAACATTTTTGTCCAGATTTGAATGATCGATCGATAAATCACTCAAAAGACAATTGTTAGAACCCACATACTTCGTTATTTTGAATAGTCCTTTTTTTTTTACTCAATGAGGCGCGCAGAAACCATCTGCAAGGCATATCTGGTGTACTATGTCTGTACACCACTTTCCATAATGTTTTTGTACTTTTGACAATAAGGTACTCACGTTTTGCAATCCGTACATAGTAATTCTTCACAGCTGCCTGAATATGACCTTTATTTTTAAATACCGTATTCAGATGGATATTTCATTTGGAATAATCGTAGTAAGTCCCCTACTTGCTAGTTGGAAGGTCGATCGAATCTCCAAATACGTTTGGATGTGTCGTGGAGAAAAAATATAATTGTTGGATAAATGTCATGTTCATTTGTCGTGGTTGTGTCTGCTACATTAACTGACATTTCTTCAATATCAACCTCACCGTCATCAGACTCATCCTCAGATGGAATCCCCTTCGGTTCAGAGTGAATATCATCTCCAAAATCCACAAAACTATCTGCCAGTGGCTCGGGAACAATAATGTCAGCAACTATAGGAGCATCATCTTGAATCCTAGAGGTAGTTGGTATTCTTGTAACTACTACAAATGAACCACTACCACTTGTTGGCATTTCTGTAATAAATCCATAAGCCCTTTGTTCTGTTTGCATATACATCTCCCAACAACTATGATTTTGTTCAAAATCCAATAGCCATGCTAAATTGTAATCACTGTCAATGTGAAAAATTGTTTGTTTCATCCCCGAAAAATCACTGTATATTTACAATATATTTTCAGAATGAACTGGTTACGATTAATGTCAGTAAAATCATATAGGTCGTTCAATAACTGCAAATAATTAGTAGTGCGAGATATTGTCATGCATTTTGACGGACCACGATCATATCTAACAGATTCTGAATCTTGTAATATATCGCCTCCCCAATACAACAAAACTTTATTGACATACCTTAAAAAATAATGGCAAAATTTATAAATTAGTACATAATATATAATTTTGTTAGATTTGATTATTTATATAACAACGACATGCAATATGCCGACCAGAGGGAGAGACTCGAGGAAACAATGAAGATTTTGGTTTACGAATTCTACAAGCAACAACAAAGATTTTGGTTTACGAATTCTACGAGCAACATTATACTGGGTTAAATAGAGTGAATAATTTGATTGTTGTCGACATCTAAGATGACGACATCAAATAAAAAATATTTTTTATCAGATGGTGACAAAGGTCGTTATGTACCGACATCATTTAATTTTTTATTAATATTATTGCGATGTGAGATGGCGACAACAAATATTTTTTACTGATGTCGCCATCTCACATGGTGACATAAAAAAATATTTTTTTAAAGAAGTCGTCATGTTAGATAGCGACTTCAATTGAAGTCGCCATCTGACATGGCGACTTAGGTTATACTTATAATTAAAAAAATGAGTTAATTTTTTAAATAATGTTAAAATTGAGGTTAATTAATTAAAAAAAACCCCATAAAATTAGGGTGTACATGGTTGAGTTTGACTGTGTGTATATCAAATAATCACATATATATTGCTGAATTGTTGAACTGCAACACTGTACAATAATTATAAAAAATCGCACGGTTCAGGTGTGAGCATTAGAGGGTCAATGCATTTATTTCCAACGATCGGATATTATTAATAAGTTATATTGTGATTTATTAGTATGATTGATATGATATGTAAAATAGTGTTGGTTAATGCTTATTCGAGAGTTTTAATCTGCAACAAACGAAAGCTCTTGATTAATGCTGTGTTCTATCCTTCAATAATTCAATCGTCAAGATTTATGATCAGACGACCATGCGTTTTTTTCATAAAATAAAAATAAACAACTTTATTATAACCTGCAGCATCAAGATTTATGATCAGACGACCATGCGTTAAAGACCGGTTTAAATAAAATAACAATAACCATACAGCTAAAATAAAAAATTATTTGTTGTTTGTCCTCTGAAGCTATCCTCTTTGAATAGGCGAAAGAGCCTTAGCGGTAACAATAACAAATCTAATATGTGAACATCTCTTTTAGCCCAACACTTCTAGTTACGGGGAAAGTTCAGGTCGGTATCCAATGGTAAAACTTTATTTTAGTTTAGGAAAAAAACTTGCAATGATTTAAATCAACTTTAGATTAAAATGACAAAAGTGCCATTAATAAGAAAAAGGTGACAATCTCAAAAAATTTCAATCTCTTACTTTCAGCACTTCGTTCTATCTCTTTCTTTCACCACTGCGATTCAAATCTCCTCGTAAATCTCTCTCGCCAGTTACAATTTCTTAAAGTTCGTTTTTCTCTTCATATATTCGATTTTCCATTTCATCACTTCGTTTCAGATTTTTTTTTCAATTTTGGTTTGTGTGTGTGTATGTGTGTAAGAATATATATTGTTTGTTGCATTTTGAGGCTTTTTAGTTATTATGCATTGGTGTCTGTGCTTCTTTGCTCATTTGTAGAATTTACAGTCTGAAACTTGCAACGAAGAAGATGACCCAGAGAAAATAATTGGTGCACGAAAATTATAAAAATAACTGGTGCACGAAAATTATAAAAAATAACTGGTGCACGAAAATTATTAACAGTAATTGGTGCAGGAAAGATTGAAAATCAGTAACTGATGCACGAAAAATGAAAATCAGTAACTGATGCACGAAAATTAAAATCAGATACTGATGCACGAAAATTGAAAATCAGTAATAAATGCACGAAAATTAAAACCAGTCACTGATGCACGAAACATAGAAAAAAAAAAGTGATGCAGGAACCATAATCGCAAGTGTGTGATGCACGAACCATACAATTAAGTAATTGATGCACAAACCACTTAATTTCGTGCACCAGCTATTATATTTCGTGCACCAGTTTATTTTTTGCAAATTTTGTGCATCAGTTAATTAACACATTCGTGCACCAGTGTTGTATTTTCGTGCATCAGTGTTATATTTTCATGTACCAATGTTATATTTTCGTGCACCAGTTACTTTTTATACTTTTCGTGCATCAGTTATTTTTATGATTTTCGTGCACCAAGGTATATTTTCGTGCACCAGTTACTTTTTTATAATTTTCGTGCAGTAGTTATTTTTTTATTATTTTCGTGCACCAGTTATTTTTTATGATTTTTGTGCACCAATGTTATATTTTCGTGCACCAGTTACTTTTTATAATTTTCGTATACTAATTACTTTTTATAATTTTCGTACATCAAGATTATATTTACGAGTATCAATTACTTTTTTGTAATTTTCATGTATAGATGGGCTATGTATGTTAAATTTCTTAATAATAGATATCTAATAGATATTTTTGAAGGAACACTTGCCCCATGTACATTTTCCTCTGCCTGTGTATGCTACAGTTCACCAAATAAATTTCCGGCCAGGCTTATGCGGCGTTCCAAGAATCAGTTGCTACCACGCGTGTCGTTCATCACAGGCTTACGTGTTTCCACCCCTCCACTTATGCCCACATGTGATGGCCGCGTGTCCCATTTCTGTCGACTCTCCGGCTCACATTTCGATAGATATGTATATATATATATATATGTAAGTGCATCTCTCGTGTTTGAACGTATCAGTGAACCAATTCAAGCGATAATAACATCTACAAAAAATTAACACAGAAAGAATGGCATCCAAACAGGACACTAGAGCTGAGTTAGACGCTAAAGCAAGACAAGGTGAGACTGTAATCCCCGGCGGAACCGGCGGGAAAAGTCTCGAGGCGCAGGAGCACCTCGCTGAAGGTACGAATTTAATTGTTATATATGATAAAAAGAATAGTTTATTAATAACAGTTCTCTTAATATTTCTATTCATGGGTTCTTCGTAAAAATGGTTTTGATTTTCTTTTTTTTTTTTAAATTGTTGAAGGGAGGAGTAGAGGAGGACAGACGAGGAAGGAACAGATGGGAACAGAGGGATACCAGGAGATGGGACGCAAGGGGGGGCTGAGTACCGGTGATAAATCCGGCACGGAGCGAGCCGAGGAAGAAGGAATCACTATCGATGAATCAAAGTATAGGACCAAGTCCTAACACCTATGTTATTTGTCTCTATGTGTGATCTAGGTTTAGCGTCTGTGGTTAGTGAATAATGGTGTCTAATGTAGGAGAAATAAATCTAGCACTCTTTTGTGGTTGGTGCATGTTCCGTTTCTGTACGGTCTTTCAGTTGTGTAAATAAATGAAAAAAAGTGCTACTATGTTGTGAACGTTTACCATCTTTTACTAGTAATTTGTGGTTGTGTGCAGCCGACAGTTTTGTTTCGTCGGTTGTTTTGGATATATTTGTGTGGGGTTATTTTCGACAGTTAGATAACCTCAAAAGTAAATAATGGGGTCGTAAAACACTCGGCTAAAACGAGAGGTGAAAATCACAAAATTTTAAAGAAAGGGTGACTGATGTTTGACTCAGAAATTATCAAGAATTCAAACTGTTACACATGATGCAGAGGAATCTAGGTGCATTTGTTAAGAATTAAAAAGCGTTCTCGGTGATGAAATATGTAAATAGCTGGTGGCAGAGTAAGAAGACGGTAAAATTTGATATGTAAGCTTAATAATTATGACCATCCATTCTGGTAATTTGCTTAGTATATAAAATATCCATTTATTAGTAACGAATGGTAGTGGAGCGAGTCGCCATTTTTTAGGAAAAGTTCAATCCGAAAGATGTTAAGAATTATCATACAACAAACTAATGCAAGACGCTGATGTAAAGGTTGCAGCATCTTTTGTCATTCTTTTGGAGCATAATTCTTTTGGGTTTAAATATATTGCTATCCAGAATAACGACGCTTAGATATGGCTGGAATTTCTGGTCATATACCCGCCACTCATAGTAGCGGACGGTGCCAATTTTGGTAGCAGACCCTACTATCTGTTGAAGCGGACGCTGCTTTATAATTAAAAAACCTTTCATCCGCATTTTTCTTCTGCTTTATATAAAAGGTGGCCAAAATATTCTCAAATTTCTAGTCTTAACCTTGTTTAAAGTGTATTTTAAAAAATTAATATAAAAATATTCTAAACTAATGTAGAATACGATGGATTATAATAATAATAATAATATAATCCCCCACTGTGTCAGACCGTACCTTTTTTGGCAGGTCCATCTCTCAACAGTGGACAGTGCAAAATGCGGAGGCATCTTGGCTACCCTATGGGACATCATCCCATAGGAAATATTCTCATTGTGTGGTTGGATCAACCCCATAAAATAGCCAATACAAAATCGCGAAATGAATGTCTGTTTCACTGCTATTGCCAAAATTGGCTGCGTCCATTCCTGTAGAGGGCGAACATAGCACACAGCAGCACCCCAAATTGCAGAAGCGGACGTTGCATTAAAAATATAATATAATAAAATTTATCCGCATTTTTCTTGTGGCTTGTATATAAGGTGGATGAGAATTTTGTGAGATTATAGAGGCTAATTTAATAAAAAATGCCATTTTTAAAAAAAATTTAAAAAATAAGTAAATTTTTTTTTACCAAACTATGTTAAACGCATTACAAAAATGCGTTTTTAAAAACGCACCCCGAGAATGTGTTTTTTAAAACGCAATTTAGGAATGCGTTTTTACATATTTTTTATAAAAAAAAATATGTAATCTTTAAAATTTAGTTTCAATGTTAATTTTTTTATAAATACAGGTTGACATATGCTTAGTGGGATGCGGATGACATGGAACCTCATGGGTTGACTTATGAATAATTTTACGGGATGACATGGAACGTCACGGGTTGAAGTATGATTATTGAAATGTCACGGGATGATATGTAACGTCACAGATTGACATATGATTATTTGAATGTCAAGGGATGACACTGAAAATCACGGGTTGACATTTGATTATTGAAAGTCACATGATGACATGGAACGTCACGAGTTGACGTATGATTATTGGAATGTCATGGGTTGACATGGAACGTCAAAGATTAACGTGGAATTATGGGAATGTCACGGGTTGACATGGAAGTATCATATTGTCATTCATATTTATATTTTTGTCAATAAAATGATTTAGTAATGGAACAATATCATAATGTTGTTGCGGATTTTAAATTAGTGAATTGTGAAATTGTGAGAACATGAACAACGAGAGAAAGCCTATATTGATTCAATTAATTCAGGGAGTACTCTTTATAGATTTCCAACAACTTTGTTTTGTTGTATTGCGACTTTATATATTAATATGGTTATGTTATTGTGTATGAGAATGCTCACCCTATGTGGATTGTTTCTGTTGAAACATGTAAAACATGAAATATGTTGCCCTAGGAGAGTATGCTCGAGTCTCATTAGATATCATTGAGTATGGAAGCTTTGCACCAATATGGGTAGATGAGGGAGTGAAATTTATTCAAATTGAATTATATTCATTTATAATTGCTTGTACGTGAGCATCTTAATGCCTGTATATGATCTATATAGAGGTGTTGGTATACATCTTTGCATTTAGTTTATATATGTGAATTTTATTTCGAGGAAAATTTGTCTTATGATTGTGTGTTTGGGGAGATAATTATGTTGTTAGTTAATGATTAAGAAAGATGTTCATGATTTGAGAATTAGCTAGATACATTTAATTTGGAGAATAACTGGGTGATGTGGCATTATGTTTATTGACCGAGGAGTTGAAGATGATATATATATTTTCCTCGGTTTTGTCCAATTTATAAAGAGACTCTATCGAAATTTTATAAAAGTCACATTGTAAATGTGAATTATGAAATGGAAATGATGCATTGTTAGGGTTTGAACAAACAATTGAGATTTTAGTAAACAAATGGGTTGTCCTAACTATTTTGAATTTCATGGTATTTTGGTAAATAAAAATACATTTCTGGAAACAAGTTCATAAAATTGGACTTATTCGAATAAAATTTTTTGAAAAATAGATTGTTAAGAAATGTTATTTTTAGCCTGAATTTAATTGAACAAAAGTTTTTTAAGTGATACATTTCTGTAATTCCCTCTATTTTAATTTTAATATTGGTAAATAAGTCAAACCATATGCATACAAGTGTTTATACAGTATGAAAAAGCAATTGCTTTTTTAATCACTACACATCATATTTTTATATTTATTGATACATGGATTAAAGCTCACATCTACTTCATACAAGAATTTCTTATTTACCACCAAGTGATATGTCTTCTCACGTCTGCATTACTTTAGTAGGATGTGTAATTTTACCTATAATGCCCCTTTATACTTTTACCTATAATGTCCATTTATCTCTCCTCTTGGGAGATCTAAAATTATTTCTGGCATTGTTGTCGAACGCTTGAAAGTTCTTTGTATTAGTGATGTGCATGACGTCAATTCTGTGTATATGGGCGAATCTAAGAGTTTGATTGGAGTCAAAGTTAATTACATAAAATTAAACCAAAAATTCATGAAAAAAAACCAAGCTTTAAAGATTGTAGGTAAAAAACATTAGGTAAATAATTACAATACGATTATTTTAAAAAGGTGACTTGCGTGATTTTCAGATTTTTGGTACTTTATTGATATTTTATAGTTTTTCAGTGGTGAATTGTAAATTATTATACTGCTAAGTTTTATTCCGAATTGGAATGAAGTTTATTTTTATATTGAGAAATAATTTATTTTACAGAAATAATAAGAAGAGAAAGGTGTCATAAAACATAAGGCCAATTTATTAAACTTTGATTGCAAGATTGAAAGTCTAATGTTATAAGACCATTTTATTAATTTTTTGGTAACAATATATATAGTAATAATAATTATAAGTAATAAGTAAATAAACAAAGAGAATAATTTGAACTCCTGCTGAAGGAAATAATCTAACGTTCTCACACCACCAGGCCAATGGGCTATGTGTGATATCCCTGAAATGATTATATGTATTTGAGCATTAATTATGTTTATGTGGTAATTATGGTGTTAATTAATTTAGTGTGAGAATTAATTAATATGGAAAATGCTTAGTCACATGTGGACGTGATCTGGTAATGCATTTCAGGGTGCATATGATGCATGTTGGGAATTTGAGTGTTGGCATGGTTTAGTTGTGGTGGATAAAGATTATTATGGTGAATCATGTTTTAATTGAGGTTACGGTGCATTTTTGTAAAATGCTTTTAAAATATCATGCTGTGATATTTTATACATCATGCTAATTATTGAGGTACATGTTTTAATTGACCCCCCACTTATACCCCACTACCCCACACCCCCCATCACTCTTTACCAACCAATTTCACTCTCCCAACCCTATCCCAAACCCCATTCACGTTTTTGGCAAGAATGAGGAAGGGAAATCTTTACAAAAACTTTGTTTATGAGATTCTTGGTAGGATTTGAAGTCCATAAGAGGTATGGATCCCTGCTTGATGGTTTTATGAGATTTTATTTTGAAATGGGTTTGATTTTGGGATTTAAAAATGGTATGATTTTGGGTTTGTGTTGAGTTTGGTTGGGTGTTGGATTTTTGGTGGTATTAAGGTGTTTATTGAAGGTTTATAGTGTTTTGATGTTGTGGGTTTGTGGTTAGTTGTGTTGGTATGGATTGGGGAAGAAAAATGGTGATTTTTCTGGTTACAGGTACCGGCGATCGATCGCCCGTTTTTGGCGATCGATCGCGCGCAGGCAATGCGCGGCAGAAGCACTTGGAGATCGATCGCAATGTTTGGGCGATCGATCGGCGAGCCTCGCGATCGATCGCGCCAAATGTGGCGATAGATCGCCGAGGGCATGAAATTGTTGGCTCGGGCAATGTGATCTCGCGATCGATCGGGGCTTTGTGGCGATCGATCGCGAGTCACCAAAAAGTGATGATTTGGTTATTTTTGTGGGATTTTTGGTATTGGGTTATTATTGGCTTCTAATATTGGTTTGTGTGATTATGTAGAACCATCCCAGGTGGCAACACAGCCAAGGAAGTAAAGTCCTACCACATCCTACTTTTGGAAAGGTACGTAAGAGACGTACGGGCACCCAACGGTACATGTATCTTATATACTTATTTGAATATGCATTGTGGATGCAAGTATATATTGAATTGTGCATTATGGATGCAAATACGTGTAGAACTATGCATTATGATTGCATATGTGTATGTTGAACACTTGGTGCACATCCGATGAGTGATGGTTATATTAGAGTGATGATTTTAATGCTTTGCCGCTGTCACTTGAAGCGATGATAGAATACTTGCCGCTGTCATATTGTAGCGAGGAAAGAATATTTGTTGCCAAATGTTGAAGCAAGGGTATTGCCGCATGTCGCATTTGAGCGAGGTTATTCAATGCCGCTAATATGTCGAAGCGAGGGGTATTAGTGATGCTGTCATGACAAGCGAAGTGCATTAAAATACACTGTTATAACAGACTAGGGATTAGTGATAAGGAAATGGTGATATGTCATGACATTTGTGGAACCATTAAATAATCTATTGATTACACTCATGAGTTATAGTACAAGGACAACCAAAAGGGAGCGTTCAAAATGCATTGGAAAACATGAAGTGTTTTATAATTACGGTTTATGCATTTACGCCTTATAATCATATTATGTTGAATATGGATTGTTATATGCTCTTGATTTGAGGGTTGTCCTTGTAGGTACATTTTGGCATAAATGGGCTAAGAACGGATTGAAGCAATGAGCTAGTGAGGAAGCACTTTTGACGTAGAAGCTGTGATTCTTTTGTATAGTTTCTATTCTAGGAGTAGTGTAAATTTTTAGGGTTAACATTCTTTTGATTGGGAATGTAATTAATCATTTTAAAAGTGATTATTTTGGCATGTATTCCTTAAAGCTCAATGCTTCAACACAAACTTTTATACTCTGATTATATATGTTAGCTCTACTTGTGTCTTTAATCCGTACTTAAGAAACTAGGATCCTTACATTATGTACGTAAAATTGCTTAGTAATACACATATGGGGACAGTTGCCCCACGTAAAATTGCTTAGTAATATATGTAGGGACAGTTGCCCCATGTACATTCGCCTCTGCCTGTGCATGCTACAGTTCACCAAATAAATTTCCGACCTGGCTTATGCGACGTTCCAAGAATGCTACCACGCGTGTCGTTCATCACAGGCTTACGTGTTTCCAGCCCTCCACTTATGCCCACATGTGATGGCCGTGTGTCCCATTTCTGTCGACTCTCCGGCTCACATTTCGAGATATATATATACGTATATATGTATAAAAGTTCATCTCTCGTGTTTGAACATACCAGTGAACCAATTCAAGCGATAGTAGTAACATCTACGAAAAATAACACAGAAAGAATGGCATCCAAACAGGACACTAGAGATGAGTTAGACGCTAAAGCAAGACAAGGTGAGACTGTAATCCCCGGCGGAACCAACGGAAAAAGTCTCGAGGCGCAGGAGCACCTCGCTGAAGGTACGAATTTAATTGTTATATTTGATCAAAAAAATAGTTTATTAATAATAGTTCTTTTAATATTTCTATTTATGGGTTCTTCTTAAAAATGGTTAATTTTTTTTTATAAAAATTGTTGAAGGGAGGAGTAGAGGAGGACAGACGAGGAAGGAACAGATGGGAACAGAGGGATACCAGGAGATGGGACGCAAGGGGGGGCTGAGTACCGGTGATAAATCCGGCGCGGAGCGAGCTGAGGAAGAAGGAATCGCTATCGATGAATCAAAGTACAAGACCAAGTCCTAAAACCTATGTTATTTGTATCTATGTGTGATCTAGGTTTAGCGTCTGTAGTTCGTGAATAATGGTGTCTGATGTAGGAGAAATAAATCTAGCACTCTTTTGTGGTTGGTGCATGTTCCGTTTCAGTTGTGTAAATAAATGAAAAAAAATGCTACTATGTTGTGAACGTTTACCATCTTTTACTAGTAATTTGTGGCTGTGTGCAGCCACAGTTTTTGTTTCGTCGGTTGTTTTGGATAAACTTGTGTGGGGCTATTTACAACAGGTAGATAACCTCAGAAGTAAATAATGGGGTCGTAAAACACTCGGCTAAAACGAGAGGTTAAAATTGCAAAATTTTAAAGAAAGAGTGATTGATGTTGCTCAAAAGAGTGATTGATGTTGCTCAAAAAATATCAAGAATTCAAACTGCTACACGTGATGCAATTTGTCAAAGAGTTAAAAAAGCTTTCTGGGTGATGAAATTTGACAGTAATATAGTTTGATATGTAAGCTTAATAATATATGACCATCCATTCTCTGGTAATTTGCTTAGTGCATAAAATATCCATTTATAAGTAACGAATAGTAGTGGAGCGAGTCACCACGATTCTTGAGCAAAAAGCGCAATCCGAAAGATGTCCAGAATTATCATACAACAAACTAATGCAAGACGCTGATGTAAAGGTTGCACAGCATCTTTTGTCATTCTTTTGGAGCAGAACACTTTTGGGTTTAAATATATTTTGCTGTCCAGAATAACGACGCTCTGGAATTTCTGGTCATATACCCGCCAATCATATTAGCGGACGGTGTCAATTTTGGTAGTGTGTGATGCGGATGCACTGTGTGATGCGGATGGTGCATCGGACGCTGCTTTATAATTAAAGAACTTTCCTCGACACATTTTTCTTCTGCTTTATATGAAAGGTGGCCAAGAGTTTAGAGATTCATAATACACGAAAATATTCTCAAATTTCTAGTCTTGCCTTGTCTAAAGTGTGTTTTAAAAAATTAATACAAAAATATTCTAAACTAATGCAGAATATGATGGACAGTGCAAAATGCATCTGTTTCACTGCTAATTGCCAAATTGGCAGCGTCCATTCCTGTAGAGGGCGAACATAGCACACAGCAGCATCCGCAATTTGCAGAAGCGGACGCTACATTAAAAAATAAAATAAAATTTGTCCGCATTTTTCTTGTGGCTTGTATACCGTTTTGAGAGATTATAAAAGCACGAAAATTATCTCAAAACTAAAAATGACTTAATAGAGAGTAGCTACGGTCCTCTCTCTCTCAGAAAATCGAGTTTCAAAAGATCCAACTATTTTATTTTTATAGTCTATGCATATATCAAATGCAAGTTACTGCTGAAAATGTTGATAATACATTAAAAGTGAAATATACATATAACCATATATGGAGGTTATTTATGGAGGATATCACATTAACGCGTTTTAAGCTATTTAAATTATACGAGTTTCTATGGCATATGGTATTTTGCAATGTGGTTTTCGTGTTTTTGATCATTTCATAATCGCATTTGTTGAGCGTTGTAGACATGAGGCACATACATTTTATTTCAGAGTCGGTGAGGCTATTATTACCTTACTTTATATTTTTATTATTTGGGGGTTGAAAATCGATTGTGAGCCGATAACAGGAGTTGATTATTTGCACACAGTCAAACAATGACAACAAATATGTTTCCAGTTTTTGGGATTTTAGCCTCTAAATTTGGTGTTGCTCGACATCCTGATATGTAGAAGTACTAGGTTGGTCATTGAAATTTATTTTCGCTCAATCCTTCATTTACATGTGGAATATATACTATTCAGGTTTATCAGAACCAACATCATGGCCAGTTTGCTCTATTTCTACGTACAAATGTAACATTTACATATTGTGACAATCTATTATGAATTGTAAAACATCAATATCCCTCATTCCAATAAGATTTCTACATGAATAAATATTTTATTGACCATTTGATTCAAAACTTCACTGGATCGATATTTAACTTTTCCTGCACAAGTTGAACCAACTCTAGCAAAATAATAGATCGTGATGCTCGAAGCAGTCACACAGTTGGGATGCTATATTCGATCGATCTATTCTCGATAATAACATTGCCACCAAAATATAAGAAGACGGAGATCGATGACCCGATTTTATCTATTTTCAAGAAGAAATATGTAGGGCAAATATTTGTAAGAAATTTACGAGATAAAATTGATGAGAGAAAAAAGATTGTTCTGATTATGAAACTGCATCCTTTTTATAAGCAACAAAAAACATCATCTTAGATTTTAAAAACAACGAACGAAATTTTTTTTCATCTGCAAGAGACGACACTGCCTATTTTGGCAGCGGACGGTGCATAATGTAGCCACCACTGTTGTGAGTTGCTGACCCCTGCTGAAAATCTAATGTCATCACCACTAGGATATAAGACCATTTTATTAAATTTTTGGTAACAATATATGTCACGCCCCGAAACCGGGGTCGATAACACCGGCGTTGATTCTAAATATAATTCAAAATCAACAAGCCTCGTAATACAGAATTCAACTAAAACCAGTCTTTTATCCATAAAATAAATATTTCTTACAGTTATCAGCGGAAGCTTCATAAATCAATGGCAGCGGCATCTTGAACAACATCAACTAAATCATTATCTCAAAACTGATTGATCTTCGTCTTCGATTTCTTATTCGCTTCTATCTGAGGAGTGGATGTAAAGGGTGAGTGTTTTGGAAAACACTCAGCAAGTGGGGGACAATCGATATCATACATATACATAATTTTCATAAACTTGGATCATAAAACTTGCATAAATCGATATGAATGTATCTTAACATACTTGATTTGCCCCTACGAGCCATGACATATCATATCGTTTCATAAGTTTCATATACTTAAGCACAGTAAAGCATTCTACTATCTTCTTGGTACTGATATCAGTCTCTAGACTTATCCCTCCTAGAGATGATGTCATAACATCGGCTAACCCACGAATAAAGGGTCTGGATAATCCAGAAACAACAGATTACCACCGTATAAGGTTCTTTTAGCGGTTACACCCAACCGCATCAGGGTCATGGGGAATTCCAATCCAATTAGATTTCGAGTTTAACGTGCTTACAAAATATACTTTCATAATTTCAACATAATGCATATCGATTGATATTTCAAAACATACATATTATTTTCGAAAACGAAACGAATACTTAACAAAAGCCCACTTACCAATATCAGAAACGATTCTTGCGTGTCAACGGATTTGGGTGGTAAAATCATGATGAATTTCTTCTCTTTTCCTTGCTGAAAATTTCACACCTTTTAGTGTGTGCTAGTGTGTGTTTCGAAAATAAGGTGCTTAAACTTTCAGATTTTAATGGCTGGAATTTTCGAAACATAGGCTGGAATTTGCGAATGTTTATGCTGAAATTTGAGAGTCAGGGTAATGCACCTATATTTAGTCAAAAGAATGGTGCTGGAGATTTAAAGGGTGAAGGTTTAGCTTTTGAGGCTAAAGCTTTCGAAAGAACTCTATGCAATTTATTGAATAATTTGAAAGTGGAATCACATTATTTATTAAAAGGTTTGCTAACCCATGCTTATCTATTAGGTGATTTGCAATTTAGATAATCATCTATCAAATATTTTGTATTTTAGATAATTATCTATCAAGTGTTTTATGTTTTAGATAGTTATCCATCAAGAGTTTTGTTAGCCAACTTAAGTTGTTCATATCTCCTCAAATTCTTAACTATGTGCCCACTTTAATTATTTTAAAGCTCTACAATATTAAATCATATAACCTAAAATATTATCTCCTATACAAAGTCTAGGTTATTTAAATACTAAGTTATTGGTTTAAATAGATGTTTTAAAGTCTACAAAGATTGTATAATATAATTCAATGCTATCTATAATTCAATTCAATATTATTATTTTACTTACAATATTATATTGATATCAAATAATTATGGTTTGACCAAAATTTCTACTTGTTGACTTGGTTGGAAAAATCGGGTTCTTACATTCCTCCCTCCTTATTGGATGTGTCGTCCTCGAAACTTGAGTTAGTTGGATATTGAAAAGATAAGAGTGTTTGTCATGCTTCTATTCTTCTAGTTCCCAACCAGCTTCTATTTTCGTATGGTTTGAACACTGAACTTTGACGTTGGGGACATTCCTTCGTTTCAACACTTGATCTTTTGAACCTACGATTCGAGTCGATATTTCTTCGTACTGTAGATTTTTGTTAGGTTCCCTTCGACTACTAAGGGTTCTACTTCGAGCATATAATTCGGGTCAACAATGTTCTTTCTTAGTTGCGATACGTGGTAGACATCACGAATCCTCGATAGGGTGGATTATAGCGTTAAAATTACTACTTTCTCTAAAATCTTGAACGGTCCTTTATATCTAGGTCTCAACTTTCCTATCTTCTCATGTCGAATAACATTCTTCATAAACTTTTTCACCGACTTCAAACTATGTTGGACTGCGTATCAAGTCAGTCCAGCTCTTTTGACAGTCTTGTGCTTCTTTGAGTGGGTCTCTGATGATTGCAACTTTTTTCACAGAGGCTTGTACGAGTTCAGATACGATTCTGATCTTCTCATCTATTTCGTCTCACAGATGGGTGATCGATCATTTCGTTAATAATTATCTTCGTTCATCGTCATCCTGATGTTATTATGTTAGTTGAGGTTGACGTCAGCTTGTTTACGGGTAAAAGTTTGCTCCACTTTGCACTGAAGTCTAAAGCAAGAGCTCGTAATATTTCTTCGAGGGTCTGAATTGTCTTCTCAATCTAACCATCAATTTGTAGTTCATATCTGGCACTAAGTGTTACATAAGTACTCATCGCTTATTGAAATCTATTCCAAAGTCATCGTCCAATCTTAGGTCGCTAATAGAAGTTGTCGAGACTAACTTTCTACATCTATTGGTTTATAGTCTCGACCGAGCTCTAACCTAATCGAACCAAAATCTATTTTTACAGGTATTGCTTCTATTATGCTTTCGCCACGTACTCTGATGAAGGTACCTTAATTTTGGGAAATCGACCGAATAAGGTTTTGAGTTGAATGGATTTCATTTGTCAAATAAACATGGATATTTAAAAAATTGTTTCAACACAATTCAAGAATTTCACAAGAGAATATGAAGTGATGAAAAAAATGATCAACTTGTGGAGAGCTGAACCGATCAATAAATAAAAATGATTGTATGTTGAAGGAGTTTGCAAAGATGTCATACATCATTTTAGGATATATTCCCATATAATGAGAAGAGATGTTAATTCCAAAGAATGGAGAATAAAGACAAGTATATGATCTTCACCAACTGAGAACAAGTTTGACAAGATATAATCAAAAAATAATTTTTGATATGCAAAAATCAAGGTCATATTAACTCAAGCAAACATGGAGTTTCAAATAAAGAAATAAACAATTAAGGTATCAAGCTTTTGATGAAAAATGATAACAACATTAACCAAAGGATATAATGTGTTATTATGGAGCAAAAGCTTACTATGAAAATCATATTTTAGAAATGATTGATTCACAAATAAGATATGTTTCAAATGAATCCAAATGATTTGAAATAGATAAGATATAAGAAATATTTCGGAGGAAATCAATAATTGAATAGGTATCTGAACAAATGAGACTAATTCAAATTGACGAAGAAACTCCACAAGACAATAAATAGATTGTCATAACTCTTCCGATAAAAGAGTGTGATTCAAACACACTGGAAGTAAAAGTGTGTTTTCACTTTGAATACGAGATTATATAAAAAGGAACAAATAGAGTGCAGAATCATAATGGAATGTCTAGGGATGAATAAAATAAGCTGACAATGTCAATTAAGGCGCGAAGTCTTGCTAACTCGTTCATTCCTAAAATAGCATCGAACTCTAATATGTTCAGATGAATTAGAAAGTGTGGAAAGCTCTATCACTAACTAATATCAGAGTCTCGATTTAAGTTATGTGTGCAGTTGACAAGAGTTGCCACTCTATATGGTTCACCAGGTATGGTTTGAGAATTCAAAAGAATATTGGAGTTAAACTAGCAAGGATCTAAAGGCAACAAATGATTTTGTCAATGATAAATGAGTTCAAAAGAATATCAGAAATAAATTTGAAGAAACACAAATAATTTCATTGATCGAAACAAATTTTATTGGATTTCAAAAAGAATCATTGAAATGCTGAAAATGTATTTCTAATTTCCTTAATGAATTCTAATTGATTAATCTATCATCTTCTCATTCGAACCAAAATACGCAAATCATGGGCATGATTTGCCTTATTCTATACCCAATTAAGAAACATCTTATCTGATGTATGACAATACATTTACTTAAGTTCTAAAGATCGCAATAGGAAGAATCAGAATAAGGAAGACATGTTCTCGACTATTCGAGTTAACCAGAGATTCCCTCGAAATAAAGTTTCTCAAAAATGAGTCAAAAGTTTTTTTTTAAAAAAAATATATATTCTCAAAATCGAAGTACGAAGCCAAGAAAATATGAAATCGAAATAACGAGAGATTTGGATGTTAAGATTTCTCGAAGTCAGCCCAAATAGAAATATTCAAAAATTGGGAACATTATATTGAAAAACAAGGAATTTTGAGTTCGTAATAACCAATGCCCAAAATAAAAAGAAATTTTAGCTTAACTTACGTGTCCCAAATATACAATATGTCAAGCACTTAATTTGTAATACCCTAACAATAGTAGGAAAGATATAGCAATGGTATTTTCAGGAATTTGGTCCGGCCGGGACACAGCGTGACAGTCGTGACTTCGGAAATCATTTTTCTAAATTGACTGAAAATTTAGATTGTCCATATGACATATTACCTATTATTGATAGGAATTGAATTTCAGTACGCCGGTGGCGGAGAAATCGGGGATAGAGTTCGGTGTTCATGTAGGTGTGGCTTTGATTCGACAATTGAACATCGTCCAGTGACTGGAATTCGAAACTGATAGAGGGATTTTCTTAGGCATATAATCAGGGTCTATAACACAAGTTTAATTATAAAAAAAAAAAGTGTTCCGATTATTGAGAAATCAAAAGTTGGATTGTCATTTCTAGGGTTCTTGAGGCGGGAAATAAATCGGTAATTACGTTGCCTTCTGATGAGTGTAATTCGAAATTGATAGAGGGCTTCATACATGCTTGTCATGGGGATTACAAAACCAACTTGGATTAAAAAAATACCTTCTGGTGGCTGAGAATCGAAGGTGAAAATATTTTTTTTTTTGGAAGTTTAGGGCTCGTGAGGCGCAGGTTTCGATATGAATTTCTTCACTGTCCAGCGGCTGTAACTCAAATTTGGCAGAGGGCTTTTCAACTTCATGCTATGAGGATCATAAATCCAAGACTGAGACGAAAACGGTGTTCCGGTGACCGATACTTCGCAGATTAGTGTTTTTCCGTTTTAGGGTTCTTGAGGCCGCCACTTCAATCTGCAATTTCGTCACCTTCCGACTACTGGAATTTAGAATTGATAGAGGGGTTTTCTCAAGCTTGGTACACAAGTTAATAACCCAGATTGGATTGAAAAATATGTTGCGGAATCCTAGAAATTGAGGTGGCAATTTTCGGCCTAGGGTTCTTGTCTGTGCCACGGCTTCAATCGGTAATTAGCCTTCGTCCATTGGTTTAATCTTGCAATTGACAGAGCGATTTGGTTCGTGCCGCTCTGGTCATCACTTTGATAGTCCGGTTCTGCCGTGGAGATGCCGGAGGCTGGCGAGACCGGGAGGAGCCAAACAGGGTTGGGGACTTAGCTTCAATCGTGCGATTGGTAGGGAACGTAGTCCGATTGATTTGAGATTTGGTCAGTGTAATCGCCGTGGGGAGGTGGTTCGAGAGGTAAACTCTGCAACGGCGATGCTGTTTTGTGGCGGCAGATTCTTGGACTCAATGGCACGATTTTCTTTTTTTCTTCTTTTACAGTTTTTGTTATTGTTTTTTTTTTTTTTTGTATTTGTATTTTTATTATTATTGTTTTTTTTTATATAAAAATTACAGATTTGTTCTTGATTTTAATCGTTGAAATTTTATATTTGAGAACCAATGTTATTTTCCCAACCGATTTTCTTTTCTTCAGTTGGTCCGTTTTAACTGTGTTATAATCGGTATTATATGTAAATCAGAAGTCTTTTCCCAGTTGAACTGTAATATTCAATTCCCAACAAGATTATGGAACCTGGTTCGCTCTGATACCAGTGAGCTAGTGAGGAAGCACTTTTGACGTAGAAGTTGGGATTCTTTTGTATAGTTTTTATTCTAGGAGTAGTGTAAATCTATAGGGTTAACATTCTTTTGATTGTGAATGTAATTAACCATTTTAAAAGTGATTATTTTGGCATGTATTCCTTAAAGCTTAAGGCTTAACATGAACTTTTATACTCTGATTATATATGTTAGTTCTACTTATGCCTTTAACCCGCACTTAAGAAACTAGGATCCTTACACTACGTACGTAAAATTGCTTAGTAATACATATATGGGACAGTTGCCCCACGTAAAATTGCTTAGTAATATATGTGGGGACAGTTGCCCCATATACATTCGCCTCTGCCTGTGCATGCTACAGTTCACCAAATAAATTTCCGACCTGGCTTATGCGACGTTCCAAGAATGCTACCACGCGTATCGTTCCTCACAGGCTTACGTGTTTCCAGTCCTCCACTTATGCCCACATGTGATGGCCGTGTGTCCCATTTCTGTCGACTCTCCGGCTCACATTTCCATATATATATATATATACATAAGTTCGTCTCTCATGTTTGAACGTATCAGTGAACCAATTCTAGTGATAGTAACATCTACGAAAAACAACACAGAAAGAATGGCATCCAAACAGGACACTAGAGCTGAGTTAGACGCTAAAGCAAGACAAGGTGAGACTGTAATCCCCGGCGGAACCAGCCGGAAAAAGTCTCGAGGCGCAGGAGCACCTTGCTGAAGGTACGAATTTAATTCTTATATTTGATCAAGACATTAGTTTATTAATGGTTTTGATTTTTTTTTTTATAATAAATTGTTGAAGGGAGGAGTAGAGGAGGACAGACGAGGAAGGAACAGATGGGAACAGAGGGATACCAGGAGATGGGACGCAAGGGGGGGCTGAGTACCGGTGATAAATCCGGCACGGAGCGAGCTGAGAAAGAAGGAATCACTATCGATGAATCAAAGTATAGGACCAAGTCCTAAAACCTATGTTATTTGTATCTATGTGATCTAGGTTTAGCGTCTGTGGTTAGTGGATAATGGTGTCTAATGTAGGAAAATAAATCTAGCACTCTTTTGTGGTTGGTGCATGTTCCGTTCTGTAGGGTCTTTCAGTTGTGTAAATAATAATAAAGTGCTACTTGGTTGTGAACGTTTACAATCTTTTACTAGTAATTTGTTGTTTTTCGGTTGTTTTGGATAAACTTGTGGGGTTATTTTCGACAGGTGGATAACCTCGGAAGTAAATAATGTGGTCGTAAAACACTCGGCCAAAACGAGAGGTTAAAATCATAAAATTTTAAAGAAAAGTTATTGATGTTTGGCTCAAAAAATATCAAGAATTCAAAATGCTACATAGGTGCATTTGTTAAAGGAGGTAAAAAGCGTTCTGGTGATGAAATATGTAAGTAGTTGGTGGCAAGAGTAAGAACAGTAAAATTTGATGGCAAGAGTAAGAAGACAGTAAAAATTGATATGTAAGCTTAATAATTATGACCATCCATTCTGGTAAAAAGTAGATAAGTATCGAATGGCAGTGGAGCGAGTCGCCATTTTTTAGCAAAAGCAAAATCCGAAAGATGTTGAGAAATATCATACAACAGACTAATGCAAGACGATGATGTAAAGGTTGCAGCATCTTTTGTCATTCTTTTGGAGCATAACACTTTTGGGTGTAACACTTTTGGGTGTAAATATATTGCTGTCCAGAATAACGAATGCTTACATATGGCTGGAATTTCTGGTCATATAACCGCCAATCATACGAGCGGACGGTGCATCGGCTCCTGTGAGTAGCAAACCCTACTATCTGTAGAACCGGACGCTGCTCTATAAATAATTAAAAAACTTTCATCCGCATTTTTGGCAGGGTCCATCTCTCACAATAGTGGACAGTGCAAAATGCATGTCTGTTTCACTGCTATTGCCAAAATTGGCTGCGTCCATTCCTGTCGTGGGCGAACATAGCACACAGCAGCGCCCACAAATTGCAGAAGCGGACGTTACATTAAAATAAAATAAAATTTGTCCGCCTATAATACGTGCCAGCTCCTCACCCGAGAAGCTGTCACTCCACTCCTGTGAGCTCCTTTATAGCATTTTTCTTGTGGCTTGTATAAAAAGTGAGAATTTTGAGAGTTTATAAAAGCACGAAAATTAATAGAAATCTCTCTGGTCTGAAAATTTTTCTATTAATTTAGAATGTCAGAAAATCGAGTTCCAGATGATCTAACTATTTTATTTTTGTAGTCTATGCATCTATCAAATACAGTTACTGAAAATGTTGATAATACATAGAGTGAAATGTACAAATAATCCGATTGAGGATTTTTGGATTACGTAAATTGTTATTTATTTTTTATTTTAATTAAATTTTATTAAAAATAAAAGATATTTTGGGACCCCTTCTCTGCAACCTCCATCCCATAATAATTCTATTATCACTTTTTTTTTTAACTGAAATTCGACCATAGCCATCTTGATTGAAGAGCCTAAGAAGAGCAAACAAACCAAATTTCACATACTTTATTTCTTGAGTCGCCAAAAGCAGTTTCTCAGAAGCCATATATGGAGGTTATTTATGAAGC
This sequence comes from Haberlea rhodopensis, assembly GCA_907163345.1. Taxonomy (NCBI): domain Eukaryota; kingdom Viridiplantae; phylum Streptophyta; class Magnoliopsida; order Lamiales; family Gesneriaceae; genus Haberlea; species Haberlea rhodopensis. The sequence continues at coordinate 205,049 of CAJQUN010000274.1, read as the reverse complement.
ATATAATGCACGAACGTGTTTTAAGCTATTTAAATTATATGAGTTTCTATGGTATTTTGCAATAAACAAGATTTATCTCATGTGTTGCATCAGAGGAGATTAAAGTGGACAGTTTTTTATAGAGGAACAACATGTCAAGATTTTGAACAAGAAGGTGAAAGTGCTATGAAATAAAACAATTCCATTGGTTTTGGTGCAATGGAATCGTCATGGTATAGAAGAGTCGACATGGGAATTAGAGGTCAAAATGAGACGAGAATAGCCACATCTATTTGAAGATACACTTTTGTTTTGCTCCAATGTATCTGTAATCAAATGAAAATAATCTATCTTTGAATTCGTGTCTTTTCTGATTTCGAGGATGAAATCTTATAAGTGGGGGAGAAGTTTAAAGCCCCATTGCTATTTAATAGTCACGAGTTAGCTAACTCGGGTGATTAAAAGTTAAGACTATGATGAATTAAGGTGTTCCGGATCACATCTTATTTTTTAATTAAAATTAAAATACGTCAAGGTACATATGAATACATACATACATCTTACTTATTTCTTGAAATCGAACAAATCCCTACGTTGAATATCAATGAACCGAGCATTGTAACAATTGTATTATTATAAATTTACAATTAAACTCGGTAAATCTATTATTTCTTGAAATCAAGCAAGTCTCTTTCTTGAAATAATCGCGTAATTATTTATCTAAAAGTTTTTACCTAGAGTAGTTAAACTCGGATGTTTATCATGAAATTTTGGCTTAATTTCATGTAATTAACTTGTCCCCTCAATACAATCTCTAGATTCGCCCATGTCTGTACAATGGACAACAACCCACAATTTTATTCAGCATCATCTATGGGTGGCAGCTCTTATAGAGGAGCATTCACCCCTTCGAAGAGCTATGGCTTGAGAAGATGTCTCAATGGTTACACCGATCATCCAAATTGCATGTCTTACACTGAATCATCAAAACCCAAGCCAAGATCCCTCAGTGCTCCAAAACAAATACTTCACACGACAGATCGGGGTCTACATGCATGGATGCCATGAGTCAAAGTTGAATCCCCATGCGCAGAGAGTGTCTGTACTACATGCCAACTTCACAAACAAAGCTTATCCAGGATCTGGTCGATTGGACCAGCTTGGAATGCCCATTGGAGATGTTACCAGTTTTAGTCGTGGTCATTGGAACAAATATTAGTTGCTTTTGGTTTGGTTTCTTTTTGTTTACTGATGTTATTCGAAGTAGTTTAACTAGGTTACCTCGCCTAGATTTAATGTGTACATTATTTGCAACTGATGTCAGACATCAGTAATCTAATCATTTTGTACTAATTACATTTGAAATTGGTTTTAAAAATATAAAATTTTAATACTATTTACACATAAAATTATATTAAACCTATACATATGAAATTTGTATTAAACCTATAAAATTTTTGTTACTAGTTAGATATGAAATTAGTATTAAACATATACAATTTTGGTACTAGTTACACTTTGGTATTAGATCTATACAATTTTGGTGTTAGTTCTACATGAAATATGTATTAAACATATACATTTGGTACAATTACACATAAAATCGGTATTAAACCTATACAATCTTGGTACTAGTTACACATGAAATTTGTATTAAACGTATACAATTTTGGTATTAATTACATTTGAAATTTGCACTAAACCTAAACAATATTTGTACTAGTTATCCATGAAATTTGTATTAAACCTATACAGTTTTGGTACTACTTACATTTGAAATTGGTATTAAACCTATACAATTTTAGTACTAGTTAAACTTGAAATTGGTATTAGACCTATACAATTTTGGTACTAGTTAAACTTGATATTGATATTGAATTTATATAATTTTGGTATTAGTTACACATGAAATTGATATTAAATCTATACAATTTTGGAACTACTTACACATAAAATTGGTATCAAACATATACACTTTTGGTACTAGTTACATTTGAAAATTGGTATTAAACATATATAGTTTTTGTACTAGTTACATATAAAATTGGTATTAAATCTATACTATTTTGGTAGTAAACATATACAATTTTTGTACTAGTTACAAATGAAATTGGTATTAAGCCTAAATACTTTTGGTTGTACTTACACATGAAATTGGTATTAAACACATACAATTTTGGTACTAGTTACACTTGAATTTGGTATTAAACCTATGCAATTTTGATATTAGTCACATATAAAATTAGTATTAACTTTTGCAATTGTGGTACTAGTTACAGGAAGAAGGCATCGATTTCGATGAAAGATTTGCCCATGTAGCCCGATTAGAAGTCATTCGCATATTTCTTGCATTTGTTGCATTCAAGGACTGTAAAGTCTTTCAGATGTACGTTAAGATTGTTTTTCTTAATGACAAACTACAAGAAGAGGTTTATGTTGATCAACCTCCTGGGTTTGAAAACCATCAGCAGTCATCCTTTGTTTATAAACTAGGCAAAGCCTTGTATGGTTTGAAACAAGCTCCCCGAGCATGGTATGAAACACTTTCAAAATATTTGACTGAGCACAACTTTACCATTGGCATGGTGGACAATGCCTTTTTTTAAATTCACAAAAGGTGGACATACTCTATTGGTTCAAATTTATGTTGATATTATTTTTGGTAGTACTAGTCCAAAACTTTGCGAGAGATTTTCTAAAATCATGTAGGATCAGTTCAAGATGAGCATGTGTGGGGCCTCATCACCTTAATCCTCAATTATACATTCAATTAAGTAAATCACATATCTTTACTTATCAGGATTAAGATACTATTATTACTAATCAAGATTTTTCATTATGTCTTTCGTTTACATAGTTCATATACATCACAAATTGTATATCATTTACACACCATAATTCATTCCATCTCGATTAGTTTAACTCCTACCAGCAGAAGGTAGACTCACAATCCCGGCTTTTCCCCAGCTATGAGTCCCTACAGAACAACCACACAACACATGAGTATTGAAATGATGTTCACAATCTAACATCAATTATGCATCAATACGATATAAACAACTTCCTGTAATTCATGCATTTGCAATACTCTCTCTCTGGTTGTTCATGTGCATACCCCCTGTACATACATCAGAACACAATATACAACATAATACAATTGGCCAAATATGTCATTACATATTTCATTCAACATCATGTTATAACGGGACCGATATGATATGCCTCCCAACTTAATATGTTAGTGGCTCAGCCTTCATGTCCCATATTAGCAGCACATATCTTATTTTCGTCCTCACACGTTATAACAGCCAAAGCATATGCCCAACAAGAGCATACCTCCCATGCCAAAGCATATGCTCAACAGTAGCATACATTTCATGGCATCAACTAGATACCTCAACAACATTAATGTAACAGCCAAAGCATATGCCTCAACAATGGCATACCGCTCTCATGGCATCAACTATATGTCTCAACAACATCAATATAATAGCCAAATCATATGCCCAACAATGGCATACCTCTCACATGGCATCAACTATATGCATCACAGCCGCATGCCTCATAGACACCAATCACATATGATATTCACAATAATCTCATATCGCAATAAACAAGATAGCATCATCATATAACATATTTATGATTATCAATACTCATACGTCAACACGTACGTGTTGTGCTATACAACATATATAAGTGTAGGCATCAGTGATTAACCGCCTATTTGTCATGTCCCCTGTGATGGTGCTACATGAATATCAACAATGTACAATGTTATAATAGGCCTCACCATCACATTCCACAAAAATATAACATTTTTCAACATTTTAACCCTAGCTATCGATCTCTACTTTGACGCGATCGATCGCCAAAATGTTCTGGCATCAACGATCGATCTCTATATTTCATGCGATCGATCTCCTGCTAGCGATCGATCGGTCGCGATCATGCGATCGATCGCCCATGTGTTAAATTGCCTTATGTTTTTGTCTCAGCATCAGCGATCGATCGCCCACTGACTAGCGATCGATCGCGATGCTCTGAAATTTTCAGAACATGACGATTTTGAGCTTATCTCCATGGTTCTCATCTTACACCTCCATTTCCAATATTAAAACTTGATAAATGCATACTCTAGCATCATATGAACATGTTTCCATCATATTACACCTCAAATTTTTAAATTATAACTCCTATCAAGTCAAAAACTACCAAGTTACATGCTTCAACTCCAACTGATCATACACCAACATAAAACAAGTATACAAAGCACAAAATTCTTACCAAGAAGTTATGAATTCACTTCTCACAACTTTATATCTTGATTTCCAAGGTGAAATCCAAGAAAAGAAGCAAGAACAAGTAAGGAGATATAGAGGAGCTTGTGTAGAGATTTGCTAGGTGTTGGAAGGTGAAGTGTGAGTTTATCAATATGATTTTCATGTTATATAACCTCCAACACTACCCAAACTCAAGCCACATGCATATGAAATGACTCTCAAATTCAAATGCATGAAAGCCACTCATGTTCTTCTCTTGCCTAGAGCACCAAGGCATGTCCACATAACACAACAATGTCATGTCATTTGTATGCTTAACCATGTTCCAAACCAAGTTCCTATCATGGTTCATGCTATCATATCAAGTCAATATATTACGTGTCTATGTTCTCAACTCAACATCTCTACTATGTTTCTCATATATTAAACATATATACTAACAAGTCTAGCAATGCCATATAATTGGTCATATTTCATGACATTTCATAGTATACTTGATTTATCACACATGAACATCATTTCATTATTTCCAACTATGTTTCATTCATTGCAACATAACCATTAGTCCTTTCATTCATGTCATCATTCCTACTCGGTTCAACACGAACCCGAGTCCACATCATACCGTAATCATCTCATGATTACCCAATAACCAAATCAAACATGTATGATACATATCGAGGCATTACAGCATGTCGGGAGTTATCGTTTTTCCTACGATTGCAAGTCAAGTAGTCTGCTAAAGGAATTCTGATCAACCAGTCGAAGTACACCAAGAGCTGTTAAAGAAGTATGAGCACTAGTTCCACAGCAGACTAGATACTCTTGTGAAGTCAAGGCAAGAGGAATTCGATCCAACAATTGGAATCAGAGCCAATGTCGTCTGTTCGGTTCCCATGAGTTGCAGAGAGTGCAATTATTGTGGGAGGGATTGTTGGGGTTCAAAAATTGTCTCTACTTTGCGATCGGTCGAACACGTGGCGCTTGTGTCTCTGTATGGTTGAAAAGATTGAAGTTGCGTCATTACTCTTAATTATAGTTATTGGTAAAGCTGTAAGCGCTCGACCCTACATAGTTAATTTGAAATTGGTATTAAACCTTTACAATTTTTGTACTAGTTACACATGAAATCGGTATTAGACATATACAATTTTGGTACAAGTTACACTTGGAATTGATATTAAAGCTATACTGTTTTGCTACTAGTTACACATAAAATTGGTATTAAACCTATATAATTTTGGTACTAGTTAAACATAAAATTAGTATTATACCAATAAAATTTTGGTATTAGTTAATCTTGAAATGTATTGAACTTATATAATTTTGGTATTAGTTACACATGAAATTGATATTAAACATATACAATTTTGGTATTAGTTACACTTAAAATTGGTAATAAACCTATACAATTTTGGTACTAGTTACACTTGAAATTGATATTAAACATATATAATTTTGGTACTAGTTACACATAAAATGGTATTAAATCTATACTATTTTGGTACTAGTTATAGATGAATTGATATTAAACCTATATAATATTGGCACTCGTTACACATGAAGTTGGTATTAAGCCTACACACTTATGGTCGTAGTTACACTTGAAATTGATATTAAAACTATATAATAGTAAAAATGAACATACCAGAAACGAGCTCCGGATATAGGTGCATCATATACTTACTTGGTATATCATAAGGACCACTGTACTTGGTAACGGACAATCTGCACCCGTTAAAATCCAAACTGATCGTGTCGTACACATCCACTAATCTGTATCTTCCTGTATCTTATTAATCATACGTCTGTCATCAAACCACAGGACAGATACCAATCACCGAACGTGGCAAATCCAGCGGTAGCCCATTGTATCACCATATAGTATTATATCGATTATGAGGACTCGTTCCTAATCAAGTGTTTAATTATCACACAATGATTATTTATTTGTAAACATCGGAAGATTATTTAAAAGTCCTGCCAAAAAGTGGCTCTAAAAATTTTGGCATGACCTTCGTGCACGAGGGACATACCAGAAAAAAATGAAAAGCACAAAATCATAACCCAGTGCAGCAAGTAACTACATAATACCATAGCATGCATCATAGGCACCCAGCACATAAAACGTACTAAAAATATTTACATCATACCATATCATGCACAATAAGTCTCCAGCACACATTTCATACTCAAAATATTTACATAATACCATCAGCAGTAGGTAAAACACCGAATACTCACAAATACTAAAGACTGAACTGAAATAAACTCCATTTACATAATTATACTATCCAGGACACACCATGCTATACTTAACTATCCTACGACTGGGATAGACAAAAGTAAACAACATCAAATAAGACTTCCAGCGAGCATTTCCTCTTTGGGATCTTGGTCACCTGTAATACCTGTCATTGCCAACACACAAAGACAACAAAAGCCCCCTAGGGGATGAGCCAAAGCCCAATATGAAACTATCAAGTAATTACAACATGTATCTATAAAATGTGATATATGATGTCATGCAATGCAATGCAATGTAATGTGATGCATGAAAGTAACAAATCATCTCGGGATAGCAAAAGTTCGGAATCCAAGGAATAGCTATCAAATATCTCAAGATACTAGAATATCGGAGTCCAAAGAAAGGTATCATCAATCAAGAACATGCTCGAGCAGGGCGTCGACACGCTCGTCGCTACGACAATCTCTCTCAGTCGAGCCATTGGCGGTCCATCATCCCTCTGGTCTGGGCGACATCGGCACACTCGTCGATACGACATCTCTCAGCTCACTCTCTCCACAGAGCCATCGTGTGCCCATCATCCCCACACACGCGACACAGATACCAACGAAAAAGATAAGGGTAGCAACGAAAGAATCGGTAGGATCGACATGACATGCTCAATGTCCATGCCTGTCAATGCATTATGCCAATATCAACTATGAATGCTCATAATTCAAGTAAAATCGCATAGTCAAGTAATTTCACGTAACTTCAGCAAATCATGTATCAAATAATTTAGATACCTGTCGTATGTTACCGATCGCAACATACCTTATATCTTTTTGCTTCCTTTTGATTTGAAGTTTTAATGTCACTTGTTACTCACATAATTCGTATAGGACAAAACATACATTTGATGTCAAGAAAGGATTCGTAATATTATTACATATTTAAATCTTCATTAAAATCTTAATACCTTGTTTCTAACTCATTGATCAAGTCAATTATAGAGCATATAATAATTGGGAATAAAATTATACATCTTTAAACATTGTTTATTCTTCTTTCAATCATAGTAATATTCAGATCTCCAATTAAGTAAGACTTTTACAGTGTACCTTTAAGCCATGTATTCCCAAATAATTCCATCCCTTTCCTACAAACAATTTTACTTGTATTTACTCAAATATATATCATAGTAGCTTCGCTCATATTCATTACAAATGGAGTTATAAATATTAATGATTTGAGCACCATCAATCGCTTCATGACTAGAGGAAATACTTATTCTCCTTTTATACTTTATCAAATTCTTTTGTTCAATTCACTCAACAGTGGATATTTAATTCATTTACAACAAGAAACTCAAATCATAGCCATGTTACATAGCTAAAAACTGAAGATTTTCGGGTGATCTTTATATTTCTAGTTCCAGTATCACTAACAAATTATAGGTAATTATTAGCCCAAGAACGTTAGCACCATAGCTATCATGAATGGGAATTTAATAGCTTCATGATTTTGAACAGCTAGGATACTCCAAAACCAACCAAAAACTCACCAAAAAGAGACTAGAGGCTAAGAACATGATTAAGCAGCCTTCACCATCACATGCAATGACTCGATCGATACATAAGCATACAAATTGAACCAACAATTAGTGAATAATCCCAGAACTAACATCAACCTTTAAATTGAAAACCAAAATTTCGAATTAGAAGCTGAAAATTCGAACTCACCCTTGCGTGAACAGTAACTAGCGGCTGCATGGACATTTTCCGGCGGCTCACGGCGGTGAGAGGGGCTGAGATCGGAAGCAAAATGTTGGCATGGGTGAGGGGAAGGATTTGCACAATAGAATTCGAACTAATTTATGGTCAGAAAGATGAAATCGAACAAAAACATGAAGAACCCTAAAACGCAACTCGTACCTTTCCAAGACAAAATCCGACGATCTCGCGGCGGTGCACGATGATTTCCTGGTATGAAAATGAGCACCAGAGAGAGAGGAGCACGGTGGTAGGTCGGACGCACCGGAAGGTGGCCGGACGGCGGCGGGCGCACTGGTTTTATGCTGAATGGTCGAGACGCGTAGGGAGGGGAAACCGGGAAGAAGGGAATCGGCTGATGTGTGTTTTTGCACATTTTAGTGCATGAAAAGTTAGCTGAAAGTGCATTTGTAATATTGCTTCCAGTCTAGTTATGTATATCGGATTGTCAACGATGTACTGATATATATTAAACTTACGTTCAACAATTGGGATTATATCCTCTAATATACTCACAAAATTTAATTCTTCATTTTAATAATTTATTTTTAAAATATTTTACATATATTATCGGAGTTTATTTTACTATTTAAAAATTATCTTATGTTCCAATTAAATTGTCAGTTGCCATTCATATTGTCAATTTAACTTCTAATTAATTAATGTCAAATTAATTATTAATTAATTCCCAATTTATATTTAATTAACACTAATCAAATCTCGAGGTATTACATTTCTCCCCCACTTAAACACATTTCGTCCTCGAAATCTCGAACATAGATACAGATCAACGCTGAAAACAGCATATGTATCAGAATACACGACATTATATATTGAACACAATGGAATAAGTATATATCCTTGCGGTCCAAAATGCAAACAAGATGTTTAACACGAATAATCGAGTCCAATCTCATCAGGCTGAAAGACGTGATAGATTAAAAAGTATATTCACAACGAGCAACATGAAGAAAGATACACCGCGAGTGATCGATGCAGCTGGTGATAATTCTAATCTATAGGCAAGATTTCCAATTCAATCTCAGATCTAGTACAATTAACACAACAATGTGATAATTTGCCTCGCACGCCACAATGAATTATTGTCTCTAAAGAAGAATTTTTTTTTGAAGCACACGGTCTCGTAACAGAAATACTATTTGTCATCTTCTTTTAGAATCACAACTCGCTTGACGATCCTGTGCAGCCATCATCTGCTATCTGGACAACTGAATCTTATCATTCGCTTCTCGTAGTATATCAGATCCACTCAACTGGTTTTTCACCGATTTCTTTTCAGGCTAGAGGCGATCTTCAACGTCTCTTCTAAAAGGTTTCAAAATATGTCAAATCTAAGCTCGTTTGATAGTTATTAATATAGGAAATTTGATTAACGGCAAAGTTTCATGCCCTCAAAAGTTAAAATCATTCGCCAAATTACGTAACATATCTTCGATAAACAACGGTCATATTCGTATACGATAAGTCCGCTCGTAAGGAATGAAAAGTGCAGACTTAGGAAGTAGATCAATAATGTTCAACATAGCATCCTCTGGGTGATCGAGGAATACGGTCACAGAATCCATAACCATCAGTTCTTGCAAGCATCCATGGGGACCGAGGTGAGATTGAGTACAATTTATCACCCTCAAACTGAGGGACAGACTGAACGCACTATACAGACTTTAGAGGATATGATACGTGCATGTGTGTTTGAATTTGAGCCTACTTGGCACGATTATCTACCGTTGATTTAATTCTCGTACAACAATAGTTACCAAGTGAGCATTCAGATGGCTCCATTTGAGCTTTGTATGGGTGACGATGCAGATCCCCTTTATATTGGGATGATACAGACAAAACATTTGTGGGTGTGTGATGCCCGGGGATCAATGGTGTTAATCTCAGTGTAGTAATGATCCTTAATGGATTTTAGTTATGGCAATTATGAATTAATTACGATGTTGGATCACCCGAGGATGTCAAATCGAGTATTTTGGGATCGTTGGATCCAAAGGTTGAGATTGTATTCTCACCGTGGTGAAAAACCTTGGAATTAGGTTTTTGGTGGGATCTGGGGTCCGGAGCACTTTGTGCTGGGACTGGTAATGAAAATAGAGATTGAGATTTGATTATTGAAAACAGATAATTTTTAATGAGTCATGATGTATTTGTGGAGGACTTGGAATTTTTGAGACTTGGTACTATATATATGCTAAGAGGGCTCGGTGTGTAACCATTTTTCCCCCTCCCTCTCTCTCCTCTTCCACGCCTCTTCTCCCATTTCCCCAAACCATCTTTTTCTCCTCCGATGGAAGAATCGAGCAAGGCTCGATCTCGGAGCTGGATTTCTCGAAGATAATCAGGTATTAATCTTCCCCTCGTCCTTATCTTCGATTTGATAGTACTATGGTGGATTTTGGTTAAGAATAATGTTGGGTTTGGAAAATTGGGGATTTTTGGTAAAAATCCAAAGTTATGTTTTTGGTGTTTTTATGGGTTTTAATGGAGTTTATGAAGTGTTGTGGTTGTTGGTAATTGTCGGTTTGAGTTTGAGGAAGGATTTGAGGGCTGAAATGGTGATTTTCGAGTTTCAGGGTTCTACCGATCGATCGGTAGGAGTTACCGATTGATCGGTCGAGTGCCGTAGCAAAAATTGAGAAATCTGGGTTTTACGATCGATAAGTAGAAGTTACCGATCAATCGGTAAGGATGAACAGTAAAATTTTAAAAAAAAAATTCTCCTTAAATTTTTAGGAGCTTGTATGGGTACATTGATGATATATTTGGGGGTTTGATTCATGCTTGGGTATGTGTTGTGTGCTCATAAATAATTGTGGATTATTTTATGTGTTAGCACATAATTCATCGGGGTCTCAGGACCAAGGCAAGGTTGGATTCGAACACCGAAATTATAAGGTTCGTATAACGTACAAGCATAGCATTTTATATTATTGCAACTATGAATTGCATGGTTTATTGTATTTGCAATAAATGTATATATATATTGGGAATTATATGGTGCCACTTTTGAGCGAGCAATGATTGGATGTTGTCACTGTTGAGCGAACATCGGTTATGACGCCGTTGCTGTTGAGCGTGCGTGGGGTTAAAATGCCGATATTGTGGAGCGAGCGATGAAATAGAAATATGGAATCATTTATTAGATACGTGATATCTATGATCATTGTTTAATGGTTTAACCATATTTGATTATAAACTGGCATGACAGGAATGTATTTAGTTAATCAATGTAATGATTAACTGGCGTTTGGGAATTTGATGGTTTCGGTTATTTTGAGAACAAGAACAGCACAGGGGATCCTGGATGAGGATGATACCATCCAGGGAGTATCATTTAAGATTCATGCATTTACTGTTGGGATATGCCCTAAGACATATCATTAGATGATTGTTTATGACATACAATGTAATATGATTTTATGAATGACAATTCATTATTATATATTATTATTCTTTTAACTGTGCAATATGAATTAATATATATGTTAATGTCCTTAGAATAATATTGTATTATTCTTAAAGATGTCCATAATCAAGTATTATCATGAATAGGGATAATGATAATACGTAGAGACTAGTATGTGTTGATTGATGAATTGTTCATTGATATGAGATATCAAATCAATACATGGGTACATGTTAGAGAACGATGTACTGGACAGACCCACCATGAGAATGCAACATGGATAGTTATATGATTGTCATATGCAATTCTCATAATGATAATAATGTATGTAATCCTTACGACTTGTGATCATCAGAGATCCCAACATAAGGAGTTATGTATCTTGATATTGTCAAACGTTACCCGTAACAGGGTATACTATAAAGGCGACTATTGGATACACTACGAAAGTAGAGGGATGTTGACTGATCGAGATAGGATTTGTCCCTCCTATATAACAGGAGATGTGTTTGGCCCTTGATCAAGTGAGAACTAAAATGCATGGCCATGCTCGAATGAGTCGATATGAGATATCGAGCTTATTCGTTTATTCTAGTTCTACTTGGGGATTAAGAAATAAAGATTGAATATACGAGTATGACTATTCCATGACTCGTGTTCAATCTAAACACAAAGGACAAAGGGATTAAGTTACATGGTTAATATTATCACAAGTTCTAAAGGTTATGTCGAGTCATTGACATTCTTGTAATTTGGGTAGCCTCGATGTGTTGCTAGACACCGCTCCTTGCTTGTAACGTAAAATAAGATTTTATGTCACTGCCAACATTACAAGATCCTATCGGGTCGCACAAAAGATTAAATCGAGAAGGGAAATTAAATTCATTGGATGAATTAATTAATTAAGAAGAGTCTTAATTAAAAGATTATATTGATTTAATTAAATCATGGGTTTGGGCCCATGAGGCTTTTAGAAAGCCTTAAACCTTAATTAAATCTTATAATATAAATACAAGGTTATGATTAATTGTTTGGAACAATTCATTTCCTTCCACCCTAAGCTACACACGGCCGCCTCACTCTTCTCTCTCGGCTTCTTCATAACCGAAGAGTGTAGGGTGATTTTGTGCCATCTTTTGATTGTGAATCAATTGTGTGCTTATTGTCCCGGTTTAAGAACGAGTCTAGCAACTTGTTCTTAGACTATCCCTTCACCCGATTTGATCGTGTGGATACCGTTGAGGCAAAACTTGTTAAGTTTTGCTAGTGACTCGGAGGAGGCGTTGGACGTGGTGCTGCTCCGTGGAATCTGCTCAAACACGCTACAAGGGTGAGACTTTTGTATTCCTTTATCCGATATGATTACCTATGTATAGATCCGCGGTTTAGTAATCCATAAAAATTTTATTCCGCTGCGTTGTATGCTTTAAGGATTACTTACATTTACATTCTGTAAATTATGATTTGTAATATTGTGCTTATTGGATTGGTGGTATTGGTATGCTCACCCCGTGTGGGGGCTGTCTCTGTTGGGGCATGTGAATAGGTACATCGATGGCTTTGGAGTCGAGCTCGAGCTATGGATTGTAGGTGCTTCTAGGATCGAAGTACCAGTGACGGTATTGAGCATAATGTTTTATACATTTGATACACATACACTTGTTGATGCTCGCATGTGAGCACTGTTATATGTGTATATGGGTTGTATAAAAAGGCAAGGGCCTTTCTCTTTTCATTTATTGGTTGCATGCAATTAAATAAGAAATTGCTAAATGAATTGAGAACATGATAGTGTATTATAGGGTGCATGATACGTATGTGGACTTGGTTGAGGGAAATTGGACTATGTGGAATAATGTAAGAAATTTATTAATGGTATGTTATGCTATGGTAGCATGTGATTTTTTCCCCTGATTACATGATTGTATGCACTAAATACATGGGTTAATACACTAATAGAGGGTTAAGGGCACGGGGGTCCTTACAGGGTGGACCTCATATGATTAGAGAACTGGAAGAGAAAGTGAAACTCATACGACAGAGGATGAAAGCTGCCCAAGATAGACATGCAGCTTATGCCAATAAGAGGCGGAGACTCTTAGAATTTCAAGTTGGTGATAGGGTGTTCTTAAAAATTTCCCCTTTTAAAGGTATTGTTCGTTTCGGAATGAAAGGGAAGTTATCACCAAGTTATGTTGGTTTGTATGAGGTATTACAACGAGTGTGGCTTCTCGATTAGCATTGCCATCCTCTTTATCTGGTATACATGACGTATTTCATGTATCGATGTTACGGAAGTATGAGCCTAATCCGTTGCATGTATGACAATCTTCAGAAGTACATTTGGAGTAAAACATTTCTTATGTGGAACGCCCAGTTTGCATTTTGGATCGTGCAGATCGTAAGCTTCGTAGTAAAATCATTCCTATGGTTAAGGTTCAGTGGGAAAGGCGAGCTGTCGAAGAGGCAACATGGGAGACGGAGCAGCATATGAGACAACTATGTCCTGAGTTGTTTGATGGTACGTGTATTGATTTATTTTATTGCATTACTCGTAAGTATATTGGATTTCGGGTCGAAATCTTATATGTTGGGGAGAAATGTGATATTCCATATTTCTATGATGCTTAAGTAAGAGTTGAATATAGTAAAAATGTGGAAGTTGGAATTATTGAAGGATAGGAAATAGAGTTTGGGAGGTAATTATTGAAAACAGATGATTTTTAATGAATCATGATGTAGTTGTGGAGGTAATGGCATTTTCGAGTTTTGGTACTATATATGCCAAGTGGACTCGGTATTCCGTCATTTGGCACGGAACACTCCTCTCTCTCCCCTCTCTCTACGCCTCACATCCTCCCATTTCCCCTTTACTTTCCTCTTGGAGGAAGATGGTTGGTAGCTTGGCTCGGGAGCCGGATTTCTCGGAGATAATAAGGTATGAACAATTTATGAAGGTGACTAAACTTGAGGGATTCAGTTGCAATTTGGGGAAGGTTCAACTTTATGAGATAACTAATCATGGAGGACTTAGTTGCAAATTGGGTATATAAATCCCTAAATCTGATTTCTCAACTCAGATAACGATAAAAAAAATTCTTCCTTCTTTTCCTTCAAGTTCTTGGAGTCTTCAATTGGACAAATTCATCAACACATGCTTGTTGAAACTTTAGGGAAAGCTTTGGGTGAGTGAATTATACCTTAAAGTTGTTATGAATGAGAATTTATATGTGTTGATGTAGTATCTATTCTTGGTGTGTTCTTATTTTTTTATGAATTTGAATTGGAGTTGAATTATGATGAAATAATGTGTAATATGAAACAAGGGGTAACATTAGGATGTGTTCTAATTGATCGAGTAAAGTATGGGGTGACATAACTGTTGGTGAAGATAGTAAAGTGTTGAAATGGCGGAAATTCGAGTTACAAGGGTCACCGATTGTCGAAGTTGATAAAAATTTCTGCATTGGGCGATTGATCGAGCAAGTTGGGAGATCGATCGCGGAATGCTTAGCGATTGATCGGTAGGCGTAAAAATTGGATTTTTCCAACTTGTTATTTTCGATTTATCACATGGATAAGTGTATGATATTGTATATTTTCATCATAAATTTGCTGAAGAATGTTGATGACTCTTATATGGAGTCGAAATGCAATATACATTGGCTACTCATATAATAGGATCTTATGGAGCGTAATAGCAATGTTATATGTGCTATTCATATAAGGAGTAATGATATTATACTCAGCCAATGGATCATTCTGAGGAAATGGTATTCACTGGAATGATATTGAAATGAGTTTGAGATCGAGATGAGGTTTCGACATGTCATGACACATGCATTGCATATAATTTATAAAAATTATATTATGATTGAGCATGCTATAGGAACAATCTGAAGAACATGAGATATTAATGAAATACAGGGAGTTTTTGTAACTACTGTATTAATATATTTGTTTCGTATATTTTGTTGATATGTGATACATATTACACTGGTGTTCATGGTATTTTATGGGTTGTTCTGTAGGGACTCTTTTGGGCGAGGGAAACCAAAATTTATGGGTCCATTGCTGCAATGACGATAGAGTAGTCGATTAGAGAAACTGATAAGACATGAATGTTGTGAGAAGTACTCTAGTTGTATTTCGTTGTGGCATGTAATGAGATAATACAATTGTTTGTATAATTAATCGAGTAAACTCTATAGTAAATAATATGAATATGTTTATATTATCATGAAATTGGTTTAAAGGCGGTGAGGGCCTTACAGAAGACAAAAGTATTAATGCTCGTACTTCATCATTAAAATCAATGTTAACTGAATTCAACTGGGTTGTCACTGTATTGAGTTCATTGAGGTGTTGAGCTATCGATCCGCTTCTACCATCCGCAAATTGAACAACCGCCCCATCAAATGGACTTTGTTTGAAGCTGATGACTTCTCGTACATGCTTGAAAGAGCCGCCATAAGACCCGCCGTGATATTTTCTTTTGCTATGTTGAAAGCAACATTGCGTGAAAACATCAGTCGGATTACTCCGAGGGCTTTTCTATCTAGAAGAACCCATTTTTCATCTTTCATGTCATCTGGCTTCACACCCGAGAGAGGTTGATAAAGGCTTTTTGGTACATATATTCTTCTATTTGCATTTTCCAAAAGCCAAAGACCAAACCACTGAATTTTTCAATATTCATTTTTCCTTCATCTGCCGCCATTACTCCCACTAGAACCTGACTCTCACCGGATTGCTGTTTTGATAATTTTGAGAATCACTGTAATTTTGAGAACACCGCTACGGATATATTTGGTGTCGCTAACAAAATTTCACTATTCACAAAATTTTACTATTCATGTGAATAGTAACTCGCCCTAAAATTAACAATTTGGTTCTGATACCAGTTGTTGGAAAAATACGCCATATTTTCTCTTGTCAGATTTGTGGGAGCAAAACTAAATGCGGAATAAAAACACACAAGATTTACGTGGTTCGGATAAGCCTACGTACACGGGGCTGCTGCAGGTCTTTTACTGAAGAAAAATATACTAGTGTTTACAAACACTGACAACACTCAATCTTAAAAACACTCAGAAAATTATACACTAATTTTCTCTCACTAGTATTTTTACTCTGATTACACTATGTGTTATATTTTTCTCTCTACAATATCTAGGTGTTTATTGCTGAATGAATCACACCATTATTTATAGAGGTTTTTCATACGTTAAAATTCTTTGTGTTAAAAAGTCTTCACGTCGTATTTGGAAAAAATTGTCCAGCTTGCTTTTCAAATTTTTCTTTTTGTCATATTTTGACAAACGTGGGCCGCCCTTATTTTTTTGAGTTGACAAATTTTGTCAGTCAAAATTTTCTTCTGTCGCCACCAACTTTTGATTAACAGAACACAATTCATCGTTTCTTTTTTTCCTCAATTTGATTTGCGGTTTCTATGGATCTATGTTGGGAGGCAGGAGATGGGATTCAAACGCAGAATCCCCAAAAATTATTTAAAGTTTATTGGCATTGTGGGGGCAAATTTCTGTCAAATTGAAGGATTTGAGTGAGGATGAGAAGCAAATCTGGAACCATAAAGCTGGAGAAGGGATGTAAGTATATAAGAACGAGATGAAAGAATACAACAAGAAATTGGAAGCAGAAGCCGAGAATAATTTGAATCAAGAAATTTATCTGTTTTGATGGTTAGAAAAGAAAGCAAATGGTAGAAAGAGAGGGGAAGAAGATGTTAAAAGAGCATTTACGTCATTTGAGGTTGTCAAGGAGTTGAAATAAAGTGAGTTGAAATAAAGTTAGGGTATGGACTGATTCATGACATTTGCTGACATGGGACTGGATAAAAAAAAATGTTTCTACATGGAGATTTTATGTGGAGTTATCCTTATATTAATGCTTTTTTTTTTTTTCTTTTTGACATCGGGTTAATGGTATTAATGTACAACACAATTGCATTCTGCTGGTAATGAAGATTTGTCATTTGAATGTCAGTATTCCTCTCGCACTAATGTATTTTATACGAAGCAAACAACAAGCAACACCTACACGAACAACCCTATAATCTTGCTAAAGTTCCGTCAAATGCCATTTCATCGGTACTGGTTCTTGCTCTTTCATCACTATACACAGTTAAACTAGTACGTCATCTCAAAAATCCACCTGTTTCCCTCTGTCTGATTTAGAAATGGGATAAAATTAGCTGAACAATATCAAATAAAGCTTGCCTCAGTCAAACTGAGCAATCGATCCATTTTCTATAGATGACACCGGGTAACTGTGTCCAAACTGTGCCCCAAGGCCGGCACGTCTGATTAACCCCACCATCCCCAAGATTCGTGTGAGTAAAACGAAAGATTAGAACATATATTGTCGGTCTCTTTTTATGCCTGACCCAAGGAACTCAACCGCCAGAATCAACCCCTTTTATTAACCTAAACCAGATTTAGTCCTGGAGACAGGTCTGAGCATTGGATGGCCAAGAGAAGATGGAGGATCCGATGTAGGGTTAAACGTATTAGAGTTCGATGAAGATGGATGTAAAGTTGAAAGGGGTAGCCTTGGTCCCAGCCCATATGTCCCTTGTTGTTGCCCGAGTTGCATACGAGGGTGGATCGGTTGGTTATTGCTGTACCCAGAAATGAAAGGCTGCTGAGATCCATGGTGCCTGTCATTTAAATTGGTAGCACCTACACCGGGTAAGCCAGATGCTGGGTGCCTGTTATTTCCTGTGGCATAGTCGTTTAAATTGGTAGCACCTACACCGGGCAAACCAGTTGGTCGAGACGGTCCGCCAGATTCGAACTGAGCCGACATCATGAGGGCCCGTTCTGCTGATATCCTCTGCCTCGCCCGTTCCATCTGTTCACATTCCCTCATTAGTATGGTCTCCACTTCTGCAAACTGCTTCAGCTTCAGCTCTAATCTCTTCAACTGAGAACACAAAGTCATCAGATTTCATTGCAATATCAAGTGCTAATGTCTAAAAAATATGCTTTACTACAAGCGAACATGAAATATCATCACCATCATGAAGCATTGGCAGCTTATTTACCTTCTCAATACATGAACTACAATTAAGAACATACAAGTATATGAGACCCAGGCTATCAGTATATCCTACCTCTCTATCCACCAATTCATCCACTTAGCAATATGTTATTTTAATGCTACAAGAACATCTGGGACATAACGCGAGGGTGATAGGGATAAAGAAGTTATAATCATCCATTTGTAAAATAAACTATTTCAAAATAAGCTTGTATGTTCTCTTTTTTACAAAAAGGAAAGAAATAGAAGAATGCTACACAATACAAACAGTATTCAATAGGGAACATCCCAAGTTCGGATCAACTTTGAACTGGGGACAGAATAGCACACAAATTGGGATCCTAACCTGTTTATTTTCCTAACTTTATGGTGAACCAAAGAAATCAATAAAACCATTTAAGCTGGCCAAAAGGTGTCAAAGATACTAATCAAGAGAAGGATGGTACGAGCCGCTTTGTGTGGTAGTAGATGGGTGCATGTCATAGTTATTTGGTGATACGTTTTATTTTATTGGTTTGAAATTTCTGCAATAGAGAAAATATTGCAGAAATTCATTTTATGGTAAAGCTAGTTTCAGTAGATTCGTCAACATTGGGGTTGTTCAGTAAAACTAAAAGATAAAGGAGAAGAATATACAACTGGACATTTTTTCAGCTAGAATCAATTTATAAAAATTTTTTGCAAGATTTTCAATGCAATAATTACAGCTTCTATCTCTAACATAACACTGTCATAAAACATAATAGCATCTTCAGTTCCCAAATAACATGAAATTTTCAGGTTTTAAGAATCACTAGCATACATGAGCCATTACCACAAGTTCAACAGAAAAACACAATCTACAGTTCTGTCAATCCAAAAGTGAACAAGGCAAGTACCTGATGGTTTATAATATTAGCCGATAACCTTTGGATTTCACGCTCTTCGTGATCAGCGAAAAGTTTTGCCTTTAAAGCGGCAGCAGCAAGACCATATTTTGCAGCAGTACTCACTCTTTCAGCGGATAATGGAACAGCTTCAGCATCATGTTCGCTCCAAGGACCTTCAGTGAATCTAGCTCAGAAGTATGATACAAGGACACCAAAATAAGGCGAAATAAACATGACAACATACCTTTTCGACTACTATTTGTGATTTCATCATGAGGGCTCCCATCCTTGCTTCCATCCTTAGATAATTCAAGCAAGGATGCATGAGCACATGCAGCAGCTACTCTTGGCCCCAGTGCAGAGGCCAGGAAGGCAACCTAAGGCCAACAATGGATACATTAGTCATGTAGAACGTGAAAATGCCACAAGAAATGTGTTTGAGAGTGATACTCCAAAAAATAGAAATGGCACTTAAAATGAGCAAAAAAAAATTAGACGTTAGAGGCATTTCACAGAATATATCTACATATTTGGAAAAAAAAAACAGAAAAAAAAGATGTTATACAATTTAGAACTGTAAAGGAAAAAATTAGGAGGGCACGGTCCACATCTCTTGTAAAGCACGACTCTTGGTGGCGTGGTCACTTTGGCCAAACAGTTTTGGCTTTTCCAAAAATAACCTCCACGCTCTTTAACTTTAATTCTATTTCACATGAGATGCAGGGTAAAAATTTGGAAATTATCTAAAATAATACATCATTTTCTTTTAAATTCCAATTTGATTTACTTTATTTTATCCCATAGTTATATAACTTATTTATATTTCTTCCTAACCAATAATTCCAAGTCGACCAGATAGATGAGAAGTGTATTTGCCTGGAAGGATTAAAAAAATCATATACAGACAAAAAATAAAACAAATGAGGAAGGGCAAAAGAGCCAAAGGAGATTGCTACACAGAAATTACATAAGCATGAGTTCTCGAAAAACAACCTACCAAGTTCATCACTGGATTCCCAGAGTTCGTAAAGGGGAATTTGCTTTCAGAATCACACCCTCGCAAGTTGAATCCTATACCATAAATGAAACGACAAATGTAGTTTACTGAACCTCCTCAATATTCATAAAAGAAACCATTTGGATAAAAATAGATACCGTTTGAATTTGGTATTGATTTACCACAATCATCACCATTCCACATATTTGATGAACCAGAAGTAGCAGGGACATCAATATTGTCAAGGGGAGCTGAATCCAGAGGGAGTCTAACGAAATGAAGGAGGCACTGATCTTTTGATTTCGTACCAACGTGTTCCGCAATTTTACTCCAGTTTTCTTCGTACAGCTGCATTCCTTCGAGCAGCAGTAGAGTTTCCTGGTCACTCCAACTATCCCCATCCACATCCCTGAAATATTTCACGAAACTGACCTTCACAAAATCCGGGCTGGAGTGACCAGCGACAAATCTTCCCTCATGATAGCAATCCATACACAACAGCACGTCAGCCTGGATAACAGTCAACTATAAAGACCATATAGCATTAATACAAACCACCAATCTGTCATACATGTTTATAGGATGTTTAATCAACGCAACAGGAGGTAGCAAGCATTATAATTAATGGATTAGCAAGAAGTTAGAACATAGAATAACGAAACAAAGTTCCACACTGCCAAAACTTGTTCAATTATTATTAAGATAATGTACATATGCAACATATTGCAAAAACAAGGACAAACAAAAAGCTTGAGGAAAGAGGCTAAAGTTACAAAAATGTCCTTTACCACTTTCTGTGACTGATAGTGCGCGGTAGAAATAGAACGAGAACAGTAATTGCATTGATGCTCGGATAATTGCTCTCGAATGGAACTTTCAAAGTCAGCGTCCTCATCGCACTGACGTGAAAGTTCTGGATAAACATCAGTTGCCTTGAGCCTACACTTGGGCTTGTCAAATTGGATCAAACTATCGATAGACTTTAAAGCATCCGAAGGCACACGAAGTTCACCATTTGATTCCTCACACAAGTATGTCCCATTATTTGGAGCAGCATGCTTAAGAGGAGTTGCACAATAGTTGATTATCCCCCAATGGACAAGAAACCGAAAAACTCGATTCATATCATCAATATCAAATCCAGCTACTAGACCCTGACAATCAGCAACAGATAGGTACTTTTCCGGGTTCTCCATATACTTAGCTACTATAAAGTTGCGACCCTCCATGTACCTCTCGGGTGTATGTTCTGCTGACCGACCAGAGAAAAAAAGTGGCACCACTTGTCTCTCCAGTCGATGTACTGAATTTGGGGAAAACCAATCTGCTTGTCAGAAGAATCAAAATCAAAAGATCTTATTAAGTCAACAGTCTCATTTCAGGAAAGCCAGATGTGACAAATAGTAACAAAATGACTTAATGGTCCACATAATGAAATGAAAGGCATGCAAATGACCTGAAGTGACCATCATTATATTATGCAAAACAAAAGTGGAAGTCAAAAACAGGTAAGCATTGTAAGTATAGATTTATCCACTTTTATCATTAAGAAACAAGTTTTTTATCATCAAATTTTGGAGATATGATAAAGTTGCAATCTGCAACTAAATTTAATATTACAAAATAAACTAACTTAAAAAAGATGAATAACCAACCAATCACTCTACAATTGGATATTGACGGGTAAAATTATGATATCTCAAATATAAGACCACCACTAGTTCAGTTATTTTCTTGAAATATATCCACATGTACCTCTTAACGGAGTAAAAATTATCCTGCATTTCTTGCGTTTAATAGAGTTGTTCGAGCAAATATCTTTATTCAATTATCCAAGCCCATGAACTATGCACACATTCACTTCTTTCCAAAAACATTAAAATTCCAAAAACTAGATACAAGACCGTTAGAGAAGAGAAAGAGTTACCTGCATGTGCAGGCACAACATGCACACGATATGAACTCCCAAGCCTTTTGGTAACCCCACGGCCAGGAATTACCTTAGGAGGCCTGACCACATACGACCCGACCCCACTCCCGCTTGCAGTATCCTCCAATGGAGCCCCTGATAAAGCTGAACTATCCCGGGGTACGTCAGACAGCGCCAGCTGCTGCCCATATGATATATTCTCCAACATAGCCACACCCCTATGCAACTGATCTCTGCTCTCGCCGTTCCGTGCTGCCCTCTCTGCTTCCACAATTCCGAACACCGATGAATGTGGTCTATTAACCACTCTCTTGATTGCAACTGGGAAATCACAAATTTTCAATCCACCGTCCACCAAATGTTCACTCTCTGTTTCTCGAGATACCTGGGCAATCCTATCTGAGTTCTGATTGTGAGGATCATCTTCAGTTTCAAGGTGATTTTGGGGTGGTTCCAGATCCGGGTCTTCATCATCCTCATTGTCCTCAAATGCATCATCATTCTCGGGGTCTTTTAGCTTAGATTTTCGCACAGCTGGGTGCTCCCTTTTCCTCTTCCTCCACCGCGATCTTCCCTCTTTACAAGCACAAAAAATAAAAACAAATTCTAATCTTTTACAATTAAATGTCACGCGCAAGCGTGAAAAGGAGTATGTCTGCATAAATTAAAGCCTTACACTTCAATTCACATTTTGTCATCTAAGTTATCAGAATTTTACACATTAAAAAAAACAGGTAAATCATTTATTTCCCAAATTTCACAAATAAGTCCGTGAATAATCACACTCGAACAAAACAACCAAACAATCATAGCTTCAAATTCACAAAGGGTATTTCACTTTCAGAGTTCCACATGAACAACAACCAAGGAAATCCTAGTAAATCCACACACAAACATGGCAAACAAACACTTTACTTGCACAAATCAAACCAAACCCCACCTATGCACAGGTCCAACTCGGTGTCATCAACCACACAAAATTACAGCACAAACAACAAAGATCCGTTAATCCCGAGTTTAATTCGCCAAGAAAAGATACAGACACGTACGTATATAAGGAAAAAAAACTGAGTCACCTGAGGTGGAAGCTGGCATTGCTGAGAAAGAAGCAAAACGGGATAGTAGGAATTTGGAAGGCGCGAGGGTTTAAGGGATGGGAAAATTCGTGGTGGGGTCTGCGTGATTGGTGAGGTGGAGAGTTGAGAATTGAGATTTTGGCGAGGACGAGGGGGATTCTGTGTGTACTATGAGAGAGTGGAGCTTCTTGGGGAAATTTTACAGCTGGTGTGCGATAAATTTAAAATGTATTGGACTAAAATGAAATTCATACAACCCCTTAGGTCTGGGGAATTTATATTTCTGCCTCTGTAATCTATAATATTCACTTTTAAAATGTTCAAATATATTTTTTAAGATAAAAAGTAATTATATTAATAAAAGTCAGGTAAGTAGCCGAAACCCACTAAACACGATAAAACAACAAGAAATACATGTAACATACATGGCAAATACATTAATACACATTGATGACGAGACGTATTGACAAAGTGAAGATTGAGTCACATCTAAATCACTAGACTGTGATCTGAAACGTACAGAGACCACTAGAACCAAATCAGGTCTCAGTTTCAAATATATTTTGCTAATAGAAGTTCGTAATTTTTTTTCTAATCAAATTAGTTGACTAAATTTGAGCTTGTAAATTGGCATTGTCATATTAAAAAACCTACCTTATATTGAAAAAAATAAATCCTTTTATATAAATTTTTTTATATGTCCTTATATTTTTATGATGAGGAGTTTACATACATACATTATTAATTTTTTGGAAATTAATTACTGTGTATTTATGCAATTAATAATAAATTTGATCATCAATGCAAATCAAATAAATAACATAATTATGTTACCATGTATTACTCTTTTCCATCTCTACTCGAAAGGTTGATTTGAATTGGCAAAAAGTGTAATATTAAATGGGATGTAAAATATGCTAAATATTTATATTTTTTATTTTATTTTAGAGAGATCCATCTTATGCAATTCCAACCATTTACAATAAGATTTCAAATTAAAGCAAGGTTTTCAAAATATATTTACTTAATAACATGTTTTGCTTTGTATCTTCATGAGTATGCCGGAATTTTTTTATGCTATCCTCTACGGCAGCGTGCTGGAAATAGATTCATTATTGATTTTCAATTGATGTGGAATATTCATATAACATTTCACATTGAATAATTCACACAAATGACGATGAGCAATATCCTTGCAAGCGACATCAAATTAGTCGGTATCCCTAAGTGTTTGTAAATTACTTTTTATCAATAATTTATTTATTCATTGATAAAAAAAATCATATCTTCACAGTGAATATAAATATTTGAAAAAAATAATCATTTTAAATATATAATAAAAAATAGGCATTTTACATATCCGTGGTTTTGAAAATAGGCACTTTGCCCTTTTGTGATTTGTAAAAATATGCAAAATACCCGTCGTGGATGCCATTTTTCGCAAACCACAAGGGGGTAAATTGCTTATATTCAAAACCACAGGGGGTAAAATGCGTATTTCAAACCACATGTGTTAATCTGCATACTTTCAAATGGGATAAAATGCATATTTTCAAACAACAAGAGAAAATCTGCCTAATTTCAAAACCACATGAGATAATTCGCCACTAGCTTCTTTTTAAAGTATCTAGAAAGGGGAAATAGTATATGATTTTGGAACTGTCATAAGCATCATTTGCTGAAAAACTTGTAATTCATCAGCTCTTCTAAAGTTTTAAATGATATGTCAATCTTCTATTTGCTTGGTATACAGACCAGTTTAACAAGTCAAATTAGCTGTTTCAATCGATAATTGCTAATCTTGAATATATTATCTTCTTCTGAGAAGATCGCTACTTGGTATCTCGTTCCTGAACCAAAAATCTCAGATGCTTTCGTTAGCAAAATACGGTAAATATGACGGTTGGGCTCAAACTCTACTCTTCATCGCTGAACTTCCTTCTCAGAAAGCAATATTGCCATCAAGCTTCTGGGAATAAGGGGGAACAAAGCTCGGCCAAACTTCAAGAAAAGGCCTTGCTATTATCAGAACACTAAGGAAACAGTGATAGAGCTATTGGCTTTCTATGTCATTGATCTTGGACACGAGTCTCGGTGCGTAAGTGTGAATTCTTTTTTTCCAGAAAACTGAAACATGAAAGAAAAGAACCTGTACTATTCGTACATCACATCTACCATTTCTTGAGTAAATCGTTGGTATTCAGAGAACGTGGTGTCTGATGCTTGAAAATTGTATTCATGGCCAGGGGCGCAGCAGCTAGGATATAAATTAACATGGGGATCGAGCTAAGCGTAGTACTAACGGACTATATCGATTTAAAGATTTAAAGGGTGGGTAATACGTAAATTTTTCAAAATTAACACTAATTTTTTTTCCCTTCTAAGGCAATTTTATTTTATTTTTAAATGTGGGTGGTGCTAATAGCCCCACCCACGTATAAGGCGCATTCGCCTCTGTTTATGGCTAAAAGATGACGGAATCTCTAGGTCTTTTGGAGATGATGAACGGTATTCGCGATGCTCGAATGTTATTGTCCAGGAAAGTTTCGAACATCATCTTCTAAAAGCTTTAGTTTTCAATATTTCAAGAATGACAGATTGCAGCAGCTTCTAGACTGGGTTATTTCTCAGCAATTCCTCTGTTATAGATGAGTGAAACTGGGCATATACTACTATGTTCTCACGGATTTGGCATATCATATATATATTTCACAATTATATTATATTTCATATTCATGGACAAATAAAAAAATGCAAGGAAATAGAGTTATTAATATTTGGGTTATGATTATTATTGATATTTTAATTTCTATTTATATTATATTTAAGAGATTGGTTGAGGGATCATACCAATTTAGTTCCTGTTACCTCATTTTTTGGTTCGATTTGTAACAAATGAATTTGTGCAAAAAATAAATAGACATCAAGATTTTTTACGTGGAAACTCGAGCGGAAAAACCACGGGACCTAGTCCAGGTTGAATCTTTACTATGATAAAAGAGTGATTTACAGTGTATTTTTTCTACAAAATGGAGGAAGAATCAACGAAAATAAAAATGGGGAAAGCTGGCCAGGGAGAGCCGAAGAGCTTCTGCCTCTTCTTTCCAAGAAAAATATCTCTCCTCCTTAACCTACTATTTGATTGATCTTATATCACCCTTAATGGGCTCCCATAATGGGCCATAGCCTTTTATTAGTTAATTAAATGGGCCACAAAATGGGTTTGGGTCAAGAAAATGGGCCCTATTAGGATGGCCTGGTATCTTGTCAGATTGGGTCGAGCCCATAAAATTCGGGTCCAAACCGCACCGGGACAATTATCGGGGTATCAGTTCCCATGGTTCACAACACATGAAAACTCAATTAATTTACATCGCTAGTGTGCACAACGTTAAAATTGTGGAGCTTCTCGACTAAGTATACGTTTTGGATTAGCTTATTTAATTTGTTGTTTTTGGTTAAAGTTGACAAAATTTGATATTAAGTAAAATTATTGAGTGTTTGATATTAAAATTAAAAAAAAAAAATTTAATGAACATCAATTTATTATAAAATTATCATCGTTCAACTTAAAGTAGCAGAAGTAAATCAAACATAAAAAAACTACACTCCGTAAAACACAATGAAATATGGAATGCAAAAAAAAAATAAAATTGATTATCATTTAATTTTAAAACAATTCGGGTGTCGTAATAGAGTTAAAAATTAGAGAAACGAACAAATTTAATATTTTTAATATATTTTATTTTAAATTTTATAAAAACCTCGTACATCATTAAACTAAATGATGTGATATTTTACGTTTATCATATTCGTACACAACATGATATTTATAATAAAAATAAAAGAAAATATATTAATTCAATTAAGAAACAAACATATTTCTAGCAAATATTTGTCCAAAAATACAAAAGAAATTACCCAAATTTTTATTAGGGTTTGATTTCATAACTGGGCCGAACCCAATATATTTTAATATTAGCCCAATATGGAGTACTCCGACCCGACCCGACCCAATGCGATCCGATCCACTGACAATTCCCTTTCCCAAGTCATCCATGCCAAATATGTAGTTCACTATGGTTCCTTCCCCTTTCAAAACCCTCAAATTCCTCTCTCCCGAACTCAAATCCTTCGTTTTTCCACCATTTCTGCGTGTAAATCCACTCTCTCAAGCTAAATGTCGGTAAGTATCATCAATTATCTTATTTCTGACAATTCTAGGTTTGTTAATTATCGGTTTTTTTTTTTTTTTTTCGGTTTTTTTTTGTCACTTTCGTTTGATTAATTAGTTACCGATTAAAATTTCAGATCTTTGAGTATAATGGAAGTGCGTTGGTGGCAATGGTGGGGAAGAATTGCTTCGCCATCGCCAGTGACCGGCGACTTGGGGTGCAGCTGCAAACTATCGCCACAGATTTTCAGAAGATCTACAAAATCCACGATAAGCTTTTCATAGGTTTAGCGGGCCTCGCCACCGATGCTCAAACACTGTAAGTCTATCACATGAATTAATCTAAAGCCTGTGTATTATTACTTTATTTTGTTTTAGGGTGAATGTTTTATGTAGTGCATAGAGAGGAAGTATTAAAATCCAAAGCTTGATGTATACTGCCCTATGTGTGCATGGACCTAGATACAACATCTGAAGCTTGATATACAAGTTAGGCTTGGAATTCTAAGAACTTTGAGTTGATGTGGAGTTCGAAATACTAGACATACACTCTAGAACTGGAGCAATATGGTCAAATTTGTGGAAGAGTGTATAAGGGGACCTGCTTCATTTATTTATATTGTAATGGTTGTACATTTTTTTGGTATTTGGAGATATGTTGTGCATTGCTTTGACCTTGGGAATTATGCATTAACAGCAGTGGGATGGTCACATGACTTTGTAAGGTTAAACCATTAAAATTAGTTGGTCAGACCAATGGATTTTAAAAGTTCAGAAAACGGCTGATTGTTCGTAATTTAGATTCATGATTTAGAATTTTAGATTGCTTTTGTTATGTTCAACTATCGTTTCTGGAGTATGTAATGATAATTGTTATATTTATCGAAGGTTCTAAATTATAGACCGACTTACTTCAATTTCGAGTTTATCGCCTGTAAGAATTGATTATAAAGTATAAATAAGTGTTGCCTCTCCTCTCTGCTGATATGCATATATTTGTTGTATTTTGGTTTGATTGAATATTGTATATGGTTGATTTCATCTGAAGGTATCAAAAACTTGTTTTTCGACATAAGCTATATCAGCTACGAGAAGAGAGGGACATGAACCCTGAAACTTTTGCAAGCCTCGTATCTGCTCTTCTTTATGAGAAAAGGTCAGTATGATTGTTCTACAGTGCATATCTAAAGATTTTAAGTGTAAACACAAAATATTTATCGAACTATCTATTCATGGTTGTGGAATAAGAAACAGAAGACTCCAATGTGTACCACAAATTTATGTTTAAGCCACTGCTCTGGTTTTTCCATGGCTTTGTGCATCGCCTTTTTTCTTCGTGGATTACTTCATTTCCCTGGAGTGGGAAATGAATATAGTACTTTAAGGTTGTGTTTGGTAAGGATGGTTACATGGGATAATTGAGTGACTAACGCTTTAAACCTTCGTTGGCTCATTTTTTAACAAACCAAGCAAATCCCAAAGGCCCGTGAAACCAAGGTTTTAAATGCTGGATGTTACTCCCACCAACCACCTTGGTATTAGCAAACCCTTTTTGCACAGTACAAATGATAAGGTGGGAATTTACATATACACCCTTTTGCCCAAACCCAAAATAATGTTCGGTTAACACAAATTTTCAGCCATCGAAACAGAAGCCACCATTGAAAGCTTTGAAGTCGTAATCGATTGGGAAAACGTAATTTTTGGAAAGATATGCACTGAGTGAAGAGACGATGAGCCAGAGGCAAATGTGTATTTGTTACGATTATTTTTTCAACACCACTTTTATTTCCGACCTTTGTAATTGCTTTGCCATTCAAATATAGTAATTGTGGGCACATAAACCCATCTACTTTCTTTCTTTCAAGAGCTTCTGCACCATCATTTGCTTTGCCATTTTTTATTTTCCAGGAGTTTCAAGAAAGATTCAAGCAGATTTTTTGTGAAAAAGTATCTTGATTCTTGGATTTCTCTGCAGATGAGGAAATAGTTTTATAGCAAAAATTATATAAAGAAGATGATACATTTAAATATTGTTATAATAAAATTATATTTTATATAAGTAAATATTGGAGAAGGTGGAGTCTGTTGCGTGTATTGCCAAAAAAAAAAAGTGAACATGAGTTGCAATGCTTAGTTTAAAGTTAAAGGAGGGTATTTTAGGCATAATGCCAAATATATCCTTAAATTTATCCCATTCATAAAACATACCAAACTTAACATTATTATATCACCATAAATTACATATTTTTTAGTCATCATATTCGTATATTTACTAATCATTCAATAATTACATCTTTCAAACCAAGTGAACTTTTAATGTAAATTGCAAGCAAGTAATTCTGAGAAGATTATAATGCCTTCATTTTATTTTTTTATTTTCTGTTTCTTGTTTTTATTTTTTTTCTGTTTAGGTTTGGTCCATACTTCTGCCAACCTGTTATTGCCGGATTAGGGAATGAAGACAAGCCCTTCATTTGCACTATGGATTCCATTGGGGCCAAGTATGTCAGACTCATTTCTTGTTCATTTTGTAAAAACTGATCGGTGTTGTGATTCCTTTCGAGCAATATAAACAGTATGATCTTTGCAAGTTTCAAAATCTAGGATTAATTCAACAATGTGACGTGATATAAATATATCTTGTGGTTATTATGTTCCAAAGCTCAAATCCGGACTAGCATTATGTTGTGATGCTGATTTCATGTTTATCTTGTTTGATATCACATGTTAGTTTTGCTTAAAACCATATTCCAAAATCTCAGGTGTTTATAGTGT
Organism: Haberlea rhodopensis; assembly: GCA_907163345.1. NCBI lineage: Eukaryota > Viridiplantae > Streptophyta > Magnoliopsida > Lamiales > Gesneriaceae > Haberlea > Haberlea rhodopensis. The sequence goes on along the minus strand of CAJQUN010000274.1, from coordinate 174,472 downwards.
TGCTTCTGTAAATTCAGGGAACTTGCCAAAGACTTTGTTGTTGCTGGAACTGCCTCAGAATCATTATATGGTGCCTGTGAATCAATGTTCAAGCCAGATATGGTTTGTCACTTTTCTTGTTGATGTTTTTTGTTTTAAGATGAGAATTAACTTTCCAAATGGTACCTTATTACTGTTCTCTATTATACTTAGTATGCTTCTTGCTTTATTAACTCTTTCTTTTTGTTGGTCTTCTTTTTTTCTTTTTGAAGAAAATAATTCATTAGTTGAAAACCAAAAGTAAAGGTACATTTTAATCCCTTGAGGACAAGTCCTTCCATGAGGCCGTTGTTTAAGTGGAAAAATTAACTAACTCCCTCAATTGGCGTTGAATCTTTTATCATGGAGTTTGTTCCTGCTTTCAACTTTACGATTAAGCTTGAGGGCAAGGTCATGTGAAATGTATATGACAAAGGTGAATATGGATAACACTACATAATTATTAGAGATTCTCATTTCCTTAATTCAATATCTCTCTTCCATTTATTTCGTATTCATTTACTTTAAATGACAGGCTGCTCCTCTCCATAGTCATTTTTATATCTCAAGCACCATAGCCGAACCACAATAATCACTTCATGTTCATAATCTTCGATCGTATAACACCCCTGGATTCATTGCCGATAATTTCAGTTTATGATTAATTAATTTAAGAAATCCATGTTAGTTTATAATTGATGAATGACCCCCCGTAGCCAAATAGGTTTTTAAGTAAGAGAAAGGCTTCTTTGTAAATAGATATAAACGAAGGAAGGCTAGATAAAGGGCAGCGGAATCGGGGCAGTCAATACTAAATTCGATGAACATCAGAGAATATAAACAATTAAAATAACCATGTATAACGTCCAAATCCTGATTTATCTGTGTTTAGCCATAATCCCCTTCTCCGACTTTGGCTGTCCAGTTTGTAGCTTCGAATGCCAATTAACAGATACACGTAGCTCTTTTTTTGTTTTTTTTTTTTTTTGAACAAATCTACACATAGCTCTTACCAGAGTCGGACCTACAAAAAAAAAAAAATTTACTTCAATGAACTTTTTTTTTAAAAAAAAAACAATTTTTATACTTATTTTTTTTAAAACAAATCCCCACCCCACCCCACCACCACACAATTTTTTTTTACCCTTATAAGTTTTGTCAAACAAAAATTTCGCCCCCATTTTTTTTTCCTGGGCTCTTATGTTGGCCAAATCTTTTACATTGTTCATTTTGCTTAAAAATTAGTTCCAATCCAATAGTTTCATAGAAGAACTTATTTTGGTACATATATTCAGGAGGCAGAGGAATTGTTTGAGACCATCTCACAAGCTCTGCTGTCATCCGTAGACCGAGACTGTTTGAGTGGCTGGGGAGGCCATGTTTATGTTGTGTAAGTGTGTTTTCGATCTCAGATCTTTCTCTTGGCTGCGATCACATTTGTTTAACAATTGTCAATTTTGCTATCACAAATTTTCTTGGTGTACTATAAACGGAACCTGCGTGATTCTTTTACATTGTTACAGCACACCAACTGAAGTTACAGAGAGAATCCTCAAGGGAAGAATGGATTAGGCATCACAATAACCGTTGTACGATTCCGCATGCCATTTAATCTTTGTACACTTTTTTCATGGTGGCTTGTGTGACCTCAAGTCGTGGCAACTTTGTTAGACTATAGAAATAAAACAGGTTTTAATCTTCAAACTTCAAGAATCAAATTCTGCATTTATCATCTATGTTGTCTTCCGAATTCCCAAAAAAGGATCAAGGAGGAGTTGTGATATTGAGCTTTGGTTACTATTTAGCGTCTCGGAGAAATATTTGAAGCCCACCAGTAGATCGGTTGGCTTTCATTAGGTGAAGATGTTAACTTCGCTATTCGGCTTTGCCAAATATATTGAAATTGACAACACGTTGCCTTCTCTGTTTTCTTGAATATATTCTATGATCGGCCAAATTTGGCATTATACTTGGCTTTTATTGATGTTACATAGTTGGAATGTATCCGTGTTTAAGATTTCGATTTTGTTCAAAGAGGATCTTGCTATATTTCATTTTCATTTGTTTTTTCAATGACTGAAGTTTAATTTGCAAAAAATTTAAAAATGTCGTCAATCGAAAAATTATTTTACAGCTATTAGATCCGGCAGTCGTGAATAGTTTTTTTTTAATTAAATAATAGTTTATTGTTATGTTTTTTTTAAAAAAATGACATTGTCATGTTAAGGAGTCTTTTGTTGTTGTTGAGAGAATCATGTGAAGGAGTTTCAAAAGTACAGATGTTTCCATTTGCTCTAGAAATTCGCACATGAAAATAGCTTGGGATGTTATTTTAAAGTACCGCTGATATTAATATTATTTTAACATATATATTATTTCAATCCATTGAAATTAAAAATATAGTTGAATAAAATATATTTAAATCTATTAAGAGCAAATATTTAGTTGTTGTATACAACATATGCATTATTGTTTAACACGTCAGCTCCTTAGAAATCTCCGAGGGATCGATATTTTCGACACCCTATACGGAGATCAATTTGTTATTTTTGGGATTACCTATATCATATTTATGAATTGTTTATGCGTTCCCTCTGTTATGATAATGGATCCCCTCTTTTTCTTGATAATAATTGTATTATTATGATAAATACATTTATACAACATATAAGGGTATTTACCATAATAATACAATTATTATAAAAAAAGAGGGCACAATTACCAAAATACCCATAACCAATTCATAAAATATAATATATGTAATCCCAAAAATAACAAATTGGTCTCTTAAGTGGAGCTGCTATAGCAACTTTTTGTTGATGGCTAAATCTCCGATGGGTCGGATATTTTAGCCACCATATACTAAGACCAATTTGTTATTTTAAAATAAATTTGAAACTTATTTTTATATAAATCAAATAGTTCTCTATATTAAATAAAATTTAAATTGCTCTAATTCATTTTTTTGGGAAAAAAATAGATCTCTCAATTTAGGGTTTTTTAATTATTTGACCTAAAATATATATATTTATCAGTATAACCTAATATTTCATTTTATCAATGTAATACAAAAATTATTTGTTATTGAAATCGTCATCTCAAATGGTTACTTCAATATAAATTTTATTTTTATTAGGAAGTCGCCATCCGATATTATATATATATATATATATATATATATATATATATATATATATGTGTGTGTGTGTTATATGAAAGTTGACATCTGAGATGATGACTTTCATATATACATATATATTTATTTATATGAAAATTGACATCTGAGATGGTGATTTTCATAGATATACTACCACCTTTTAATTATAATAATTAATTTAAAAGATGTTTTGTCCAATTAATATTAATTATAATTTTGATATTTAATATTAATTAAATGTAAAATTTGGTCTTCGATTTTATCCAAATTTAAAAAAAATGCTAATATTTGGATAATATTTAATATTTTAGAATTAAAATATCAACTATTTTTTAGTAAAAATTAAATAGAATTAAAACATAAATTCTTTTTCTACAAGTTTGATTAATTTAAATAAATTAACATAATTATGTCTAATTTAAAATTAAAGATCATATGCTATCTGTAAGGACCCCCGTGCCCTTATCCAGTAATTAGTGCATTAATCCATACCATTAGTGCATATATTCATAAATCATGGGGAAAAGCCATATGCAAAAACCATACCGTATGTCATCCTGAAAATTCCTTGCATTTGATCTACATAATATTCAAATTCCCCAACCATGATTACATATATAACATGCACCCTCATAATACACTAACATGTTCTCAGTTCATTAGCAATTCCACATTTAATTGCATGCTAACCGTAAATGAATAGAGAAAAGCCGTAGCCCATTTATACATTCCATATACACGTAATATGTACTCACATAAGAGCACCCAATGAATAAGCGTGTATCTAATGTATAAAACACTATACTGGATACCGTTACTGGTGCTTCGATCCTGGAAGCACCTCTCAAGCGCAACTCGATCTCGACTCTGGATCTGAGCGCCTATCCATCCAGCTCTGGTACCTCGATCCTGGAAGTACCTCTAATCAACAGCCCGAGTTCAACTCCAAAGCCGCTGCTGCACCTGTATCACCTGCCCCAACAGAGACAGCCCCCACACGGGGTGAGCATACCAATATGCCAAATCCAATAACCATAACAATACAATTCATAATTTACAACGATGTAAATGCTATGAAAGACAAAATATACTCACTGGATGGTATCATCCTCATCCGGGGTTTCCTGTATTCTCCCTGTTCTCAAAACACTGAAACCATCAAATTCCCAAATGCCAGTTAATCATTACATTGATTAACAATTCCATAAGTCATATGCCAATATCATAATCAATAACATCAAATCATTAAACAATGATTATAGACAATCCATGTTTCTCACTTATGGTTTCATAGCTCTACTTCATTGCTCGCTCAATAGCGGCATTCCATTTCCACGCATGCTCAATGGCAGTGGCGTCGTAATCGATGTTCGCTCAAAAGCGACAACATCCAATCCTTGCTCGCTCAAAGGCGGCACCATATGATTCACAATGCATATATGTCCGTTTGTAGAAATTCCCATAAACCATGTAATTCCAATGTCCATTCATTGCTAACGTCATATATCATGCATTTCCACACATATTCATTTCAATACAGTGTACCAAGCATTCAACGATTGCAATTATATAAAAGGGCTATGCTCGTACGTCATACGTACCTTATAATTCCGTAGCTCGAGTCCAAACATTGCTTGAGTTCCATACCTCGAGAAATATGTGCTAAAACACATAAACAACTCACAATCAAGTATAAGCATGCAACCACGTGTCCAAGCACGTTCAAGACTCCCAATCATATCGTCAATCCATGACGATTACCAAAATAAAAGCCCCCCGGCTAAGCATGCATAATACCCAAAATATCTCATTTTATATGTTTAAAAAGATAGCCAAGAATTCATCCGAGAATTATTTAATTTACTTGGCTCCAACCAAACCATTTTAAAAGTCTAGCATTCCCATTGCAATGAGAACATTGGCCCGGAAGCCGACCATTTAAGTCGTAAATCCAAAATCCCACGAAAAAGCCAAGAAAACCACAATTCACATGCTGTCGATCGATCGCTATCCCCTTGGCGATCGATCGCTCGATATAGCGATCGATCGCCAGACCTTACTGGCGCGAGGCGATCGATCGCTCAAAAGTGGCGATCGACCGCCACAATGCTGAAAAGCCTACTGCCTGCATGCGATCGGTCGCCTGCTACGGGCGATCGATCGCCATGCCCTGCAACTCGAAAACCACCATTTTTAAAAGCTTGAAACCTCCACAAATCATACCCCAACTCCTCCCAACACAAAACCACAACAAAACAACACCCAAGAACCTCCAACAAGGGTGTTAGACTTGAATTAAAACAAACCCAAAAGTTTTCAAGATTTTCATCAAATCACCCAACCCAAACCAACCTCAAAACTCAACCAAAATCAACAAAACTACTATCAAATCAAAGCTACAAGAGAGGAGGAAGAGATTACCGGCTTTCTTCAAGAGATCCGGCCCCTAAATCGAGCCTCCGTCGATTTTCCTCCAAAGAGAAAGGGTGAGGGTTAGGGGAGAGGGGTTGGCGTGTAAGGAGGGGGGAGAAGGAGAGAAATGGATTCCGAATGACGGAATCCCGAGTCCAACTGGTATATATAGCAAAATGCCCCGAAATACCAATACTCCCACAAATACATCATGATTCATTAAAAATAATCTGTTTTCAAAAACTCTCTCTCCAACATCAAATCCCCATACTGGCCCCAACATAAAGCACCCCGGACTCCAAGTCCCACCAAGATGAGAATACAATCTCAACCTTTGGATCCAACGATCCCAAATGCCCGATTTAACAACCTCGGGAGACGCAAAACCGTAATTAATTCCTAATTCCCACAATAAAAATCCATCAAGGATTAATACCACACCGGGATTAACACCATAAATCCCCGGACATCACAATTATTCCCCACTAATAAAATTTCGTCCTCGAAATTTTCACCGGCATACTCTACGTAACACCAGGACTACACAAACAAAGTAAAGCCACAACCCCGATTCTGGACCACATTAGAATCGAATCATCAACTTCGAGAACACCAATCTCGCACCAAGCTCTACAATAGAGCAAACGCCAAAACCAATATAAACCCGAAAGATAACAACATACCTCGATGTGAATCGTCCCGGAAGTCAGTCCACCATGACTGCAAATCAATCAAAACCCCATTGGTTCTAACATAGATATCTCTCCATGATATCCACCACTCGCCCACGATGCTTAACACACATCGTTAAGATGGGAACCACTAGTATACAATCAGTATACTCCCGGAAAAATCCGGTTTCGCTTTCCCGATCATCTCCTACAAAGGAGTAGTTGTACCCCTGGTAACCCGGATCGGGTAAACCACGGTCATTAATCCACCCAAAACACATCACTACAGATGACTACAACCATGTGTTCCAAGAAGTCCCATCTTGGTCCAAAACACACTATCGAGACTCTACAAGGTCTCAAGTTCCACAGGGGACATGCAAGACAAACGATTGCATTCCCAAACACGTGTCGATCGTGACACTAAACAAATCCGAGTCCTGACCACCCCTCATTTATCCTGGGATTCAACAATCCTAAAACAGGGAGGCTATCGAATTATCCAACAAGAACTACCATGGTTCCAAAACACGACAATCCCTCCTCAGGGGAAGTCAAACAACCCTCATGATCATTCATCAGAATGTATCGTGTCATCGAGATTACCGATCTCGAATTGCCACAATCTCCTACCGGAGATTCATCAAACCAAGCACACTAACCCGATGTTCAACAAGGAACGAAATAGAGTTGGCATTCGTATACACACACGGGTATACATGTCTAAGCACCAACACAACAGGCACACTCAAAGCAATAGACTCGGGTATCTCCAAACATACCCAAAGTCCCAAAACCTACGGCCAAACCTCGATTATTCTCACTCCACGGAGAATAGTGGTCAACAGACCAAAGCCAAAGGGTGTGATTTCAACATCAACACCACACAACCAAAGCAACGAATCTCCCAAAAGATTCAACCGGCAGGTATATCAATACCGCATTTCCCACAAGGGTAGTGTCATGAATCCACGACCCTCCAACCTCGAACCACCGTCCGGAAAACTGGATATATACATACCAACATATATCTCGGAACCAAAAATATGCAACTGGTTCAGAATAGTGCATCGAAGCCACTATATCAAATCGAAATTCGTATACGCCAGGTATGCTCAACCAACGATGCCATGTACTATTGCCATAGTACCACACAACTCGAGCATCACCCCGGAGACGTCTCCTCGAACGTCTCACTGGAAGTACAAAGCCATCACCTAGTCCAACACTAGTAGGGCTTACCCTGGTTGATTCACGATCAACCCTCAACAAATACTAGTTGTCTCCATGACAGTACAATCCAGATCTCTTCAATAGATAAAGTCAATATAGTAGTGTCACCCCACTGATTATACCACACAATTCCAATTGTGACTTCCGTCGCATAACATATGCAAAGATGCTCAACCAGAGCTAATACGACTTGTCGACGCTCACGTTGGTATTTCCAACAAAAATTGAGTTGTCCCAAAACAAGTCTCTTAAAACATTTGACGTATAAACGTCTCCGTGAGGTATTCCCTGCCTCAATTATCATGCCACAAAGAGACTACAAGAGTCTACCAAAAGTCCTCATCGTATCATCATACGATTCACTGAACTCGAATCACACGAGCAGTATAATGGCTAACACAAGCACACCAAATGACTGCAACAATACCTGGCTAACGGTTCGTTGGCCCCATAGGCTCATACCAACCTATCAACGTGACACACGTTCCATCCCGATATACCATACTGTACAAACCATTAGAGTTGTGGGTCATCGCCCAACATACCTCTAAAACACCCAGCATAATGGACAACCCGGTGTCCTTGCTCAACTATGATGCAATCATAAACCATTAAGACTTATTTCCACACCCTCGGGGTGGGTGTGATCATGCTTACATCATATCATAACAACAAACGAGTAGTTTCCTCAATGACTACTCTTATCACCAATCACTTGGCCTTAGCCAAACCAGCGAGTATACCCGGAGGGTATCATTACTCGAAAATATTTACCTGTATCACGTGATGCGGTACCCTCACTTGTACAGCGCATCCAATAATCCATCGAGCAATCTGCTCGGCGTAATGGTCTCGTCAACTAGTGACCCAGACACTACCATGTGCTCACCATCGGCATCCAAACTATACAACCAAATAAATAAACATGAATGTATTAATCATCAAAACGACGCTACACGTCTACATAAAACATCCACTATGTCATCGTCATCCCGTGACGGTACCCGTCAACATATGACTTGAAATAACATCGTCGACTCGTGACGGTATATGTCGATACACGACGTCCATAATCTCATCGTTAAGTACATGACAACATAAGTAAATCAACGCATGATATCCACAATAGTGCTAAATAAACAGTAATATGACATACCTCATTGATAGCAATATAACGGCATACCTGTCTCCGTCATCCAACAGTGGTACGCAATCAGCACCCATCGCTCGTAGGTGGCGTAATCCAGTGTCATGTACATAGCGGTATAACCCGTCGCTATAGAATCAACGGCATAATCCCTCGTCATAGAGTCAGCAGCATAAAACATCGCTATAGATATCCGGCGACATGAACCATCGCCATGGATGTAGCGGAATAACCCGTCGCTATATAGTACTCGGTGGCGCGAACCATCGCCACTAGAATAGCGGAATGAACCATCGCTATGAATACCCGGCGGCATAAACCATCGCCAATAGAATAGCGGAATGAACCATCGCTATGAATACCCGACGACATAAACCATCGCCAATAGAATAGCGGAATGAACCATCGCTATGAATACCCGGCGGCATAAACCATCGCCAATAGAATAGCGGAATGAACCATCGCTATGAATACCCGGCGGCATAAACCATCGCCAATAGAATAGCGGAATGAACCATCGCTATGAATACCCGCCGGCATAAACCATCGCCAATAGAATAGCCGATCCCTAGTCATTGTTACGGTAGTGTATTTTAATGCCCCTCGCTCAATAAAACATGCGGTACTCCCACCCCTCGCTTCACATATAGGCGGCATAGAATAACCTCGCTTAAATGGACATGTGGCGCTCCCACCCCTCGCCTCACATTTTAGCGGCAAATATTCTTTCCTCGCCTCATATGATAACCACGCTTCAATGTGACATGCGGCGCTCCCACCCCTCGCTTCACATTTTAGCGGCACAAAACAAATAAATAGCGGCAAGCATTTAAAATCATCACTCATCCATAACAATGACTCATGGGGTATTCACCAAGTATTCCATTTATACCTGCAACACAAAGCATATTCCATATCCCAACATACATCATCATGGGTGTAGTTTAATGCACCTTGCTCAAATGCGACATGCGGCACTCCCACCCCTCGCTTCAACATTTGGCGGCAGAGCATTAAAATCATCACTCCATTGTACACATGCAACCACAATGCATAATTCCATGATGTATATAAAACGCAGGTTACCGTTTCGTGTCTTTCAACCCTGGCCTTAGCCTTTCGCGTCATAGTGTCCCTACAGGAACAATCCCAAACCATGAGCATACGATAATCCATATTCCCCACAATATGATTATAATGAGTAAATGCATAAACTATGAGTACAATGTACTTCATGTATCCCAATGCATTTCAAAATGCTCCATTTGGTTGTCCCTGTGTCACAACTCGCAATCATAATCAACAGATTATATTATGATTCTATAGATGTCATGACATATAATCGTTTCACTATGATCACATATCACAAATGCACATAAGCAAAATAGTTGTGTCACACAACACTAACTACCATCATGCATAAATATGTGCTACCCATCCCTATCAGCATGTTCCAGGCCTTCAACAGCCCCAAAGAGCTAACAACTGCTCTGATACCACTAATGTAAGGACCCCCGTGCCCTTATCCAGTAATTACTGCATTAATCCATACCATTAGTGCATATATTCATAAATCATGGGGAAAAGCCATATGCAAAAACCATACCGTATGTCATCCTGAAAATTCCTTGCATTTGATCTACATAATATTCAAATTCCCAACCATGATTACATATATAACATGCACCCTCATAATACACTAACATGTTCTCAGTTCATTAGCAATTCCACATTTAATTGCATGCTAACCGTAAATGAATAGAGAAAAGCCGTAGCCCATTTATACATTCCATATACACGTAATATGTACTCACATAAGAGCACCCAATGAATAAGCGTGTATCTAATGTATAAAACACTCTACTGGATACCGTTACTGGTGCTTCGATCCTGGAAGCACCTCTCAAGCACAACTCGATCTCGACTCTGGATCTGAGCGCCTATCCATCCAGCTCTGGTACCTCGATCCTGGAAGTACCTATAATCAACAACCCGAGTTCAACTCCAAAGCCGCTGCTGCACCTGTATCACCTGCCCCAACAGAGACAGCCCCCACACGGGGTGAGCATACCAATATCCCAAATCCAATAACCACAACAATACAATTCATAATTTACAACGATGTAAATGCTATGAAAGACAAAATATACTCACTGGATGGTATCATCCTCATCCGGGGTTTCCTGTACTGTCCCTGTTCTCAAAACACTGAAACCATCAAATTCCCAAATGCCAGTTAATCATTACATTGATTAACAATTCCATAAGTCATATGCCAATATCATAATCAATAACATCAAATCATTAAACAATGATTATAGACAATCCATGTTTCTCACTTATGGTTTCATAGCTCTACTTCATTGCTCGCTCTACAATAGCGGCATTCCATTTCCACGCATGCTCAATGGCAGTGGCGTCGTAATCGATGTTCGCTCAAAAGCGACAACATCCAATCCTTGCTCGCTCAAAGGCGGCACCATATGATTCACAATGCATATATGTCCGTTTGTAGAAATTCCCATAAACCATGTAATTCCAATGTCCATTCATTGCTAACGTCATATATCATGCATTTCCACACATATTCATTTCAATACAGTGTACCAAGCATTCAACGATTGCAATTATATAAAAGGGCTATGCTCGTACGTCATACGTACCTTATAATTCCATAGCTCGAGTCCAAACTTTGCTTGAGTTCCATACCTCGAGAAATATGTGCTAAAACACATAAACAACTCACAATCAAGTATAAGCATGCAACCACGTGTCTAAGCACGTTCAAGACTCCCAATCATATCGTCAATCCATGACGATTACCAAAATAAAAGCCCCCGGCTAAGCATGCATAATACCCAAAATATCTCATTTTATATGTTTAAAAAGATAGCCAAGAATTCATCCTAGAATTCCATTTAATTTACTTGGCTCCAACCAAATCATTTTAAAAGTCTAGCATTCCCATTGGAATGAGAACATTGCCCCGGAAGCCGACAATTTAAGTCGTAAATCCAAAATCCCACGAAAAAGCCAAGAAAACCACAATTCACATGCTGGCGATCGATCGCTATCCCGGGCAATCGATCGCTATCCCCTTGGCGATCGATCGCTCGATATAGCGATCGATCGCCAGACCTTACTGGCGCGAGGCGATCGATCGCTCAAAAGTGGCGATCGACCGCCACAATGCTGAAAAGCCTACTGCCTGCATGCGATCAGTCGCCTGCTACGGGCGATCGATCGCCATGCCCTGCAACTCGAAAACCACCATTTTTAAAAGCTTGAAACCTCCACAAATCATACCCCAACTCCTCCCAACACAAAACCACAACAAAACAACACCCAAGAACCTCCAACAAGGGTGTTAGACTTGAATTAAAACAAACCCAAAAGTTTTCAAGATTTTCATCAAATCACCCAACCCAAACCAACCTCAAAACTCAACCAAAATCAACAAAACTACTATCAAATCAAAGCTACAAGAGAGGAGGAAGAGATTACCAGCTTTTCTTCAAGAGATCCGGCCCCTAAATCGAGCCTCCGTCGATTTTCCTCCAAAGAGAAAGGGTGAGAGTTAGGTGAGAGGGGTTGGCGTGTAAGGAGGGGGGAGAAGGAGAGAAATGGATTCCGAATGACGGAATCCCGAGTCCAACTGGTATATATAGCGAAATGCCCCGAAATACCAATACTCCCACAAATACATCATGATTCATTAAAAATCATCTGTTTTCAAAAACTCTCTCTCCAACATCAAATCTCCATACTGGCCCCAACATAAAGCACCCCGGACTCCAAGTCCCACCAAGATGAGAATACAATCTCAACCTTTGGATCCAACGATCCCAAATGTCCGATTTAAAAACCTCGGGAGACGCAAAAACCGCAATTAATTCCTAATTGCCACAATAAAAATCCATCAAGGATTAATACCACACCGGTATTAACACCATAAATCCCCGGACATCACACTATCGTTAAGATTATCTATTCTTAAAAATATTAATACATATATTTTTAAATAATTAATATATTTTAATCAAATTAATATTTTCTAGAACGATATGATGATCGTTCAGGTATAAGTATAACTCACTAGGAATGGTGACGGTTGGGAAAATTTTTAAACATGTAAATATGTATGAAATTCAATACAAATGGTCTCAACATTAAATGCACAATATTGTTGTTATATATTCTTAAATTTCAATATGTATAAATATTTTTATTTAGCATTCCATTATTAATGTAATTATTTAACATACATAAAAGTTATCATATATGGAAGTAGTCATCTCATATGACAACTTTCATATAAATATAGATCTTTATATGGAAATCGCCATAAAAAATTTATATTAAAGTCGTCAAGATGGGGACTTCGGTTACTTTGATAAAAAAAATTTAGGTTATTTAGATAAATATATTTTTTTAGGTCAAATAATTGAAAAACCTCTCAATTTAAGGTATTTACTTAATACAAAAAAAAATTTGCAATGTTCCACTTTTATTTAACCCATTTAATTTTGGAAAACATACAAAAACGTTTCTTCAGAAGTGCTTATTAAGATTTTGAAGTTGATGAATCTAAACTATAAATGTCAATTACCAATACTTAAAATATTTAATTAAATAATATTATTAATTTATATTGGACATTCAACCAACCTAGACAACCTCGCAAAAGTAACTGGCGATTAAGTCAAGCCTACCAACATGTTTAAGTGCTAATTACCTAGAATTTAGTGGGACGATGTGATGTTTTGCAACTCATATTCATACTAATCAGCATTCATTTATGATAATTAATTAATTAATTCATTACAATAATTGCATTTTATAACAATTAACAATAATGATGGCGTAATATAGAAGCATGTGATTTGGTGGGATATGGACACACCAAAATAATTTAGGGTGAAAAGCATAAAACATCCAGTGTGCTATAGTAAATATGCATGAAACTCCAAAAAAAAAAAGAAGTGTTCTTTATTTTGTTGTTTTGTTTTTTACAAATAAATTGATTTTATTTAATCTCATTAAAAATATATGCAAGTTTTATGAAAACAAGTTCATAAACATTCATTTAGATTATATTAGTTTATATATAACTTACTTGTTTTTTTGTTTATATATATGTTTATTATTATGAAAACACATTTTATGATTTTTTTTTGGAAATATGCATATTTTTATATGTGTTATTGTTGTTTATCCAATATATTTAAAACTTGAAAGAAAGAAAAAAAATTGAATTGGTCAATAAGCATGCATACATTAAAATAAAAATTCAGAATTGTAGGATCGAGCGCTTACCGCTTTATCAATAATTATGGTTAAAGGTTATGTCGTAATATCAATATTTTCAACCATACACTGGCACAAGCGCCACGGGTTCGACCGATGACAAAACAAAGGCAATTGTTGAACCCCAACAATCTCTCTCCCAATAATTCCATTCTCTGCAACTCATGGAATTGAACACGCGATCTTGGCTCTGATACCAAGGATCGAGCACTTACCGCTTTACCAATAACTATAGTTAAGGGTAATGGTACAACATCAATTTTTTCAACCATACACAGACACAAGCGCCACGTGTTCGATCGATGACAAAACAGAGGCAATTGTTGAACCACAATCACTCTCCAAATAATTGCACTATTTGCAACTCATGGGAACCGACCAGGCGACTTGGGCTCTGATACCAATTGTAGGATCGAGCGCGTACCGCTTTACCAATAACTATAGTTAAAGATAATGTCGCAACATCAATTTTTTCAATCCTATACTGGCACAAGCGCCACGTGTTCGACAAAGCAGAGGCAATTGTTGAGTACTTAATCCTACCTTATAATTGTGCAATGAGTTGATACATAAAGGATTAAGTAGTGAAGACCCCACATTACAGATCAAGCACCCATGCAAGCCGATGTATCAAAGAGACGACTCAAGAAGTGCATCAAGGATATCTTAACTCCAGGAGGTCATGGGCACATCATAAGAGTGGGTATACTAGGTACATGTGAAGATTGAAGACCAAGTCCAAGCCACATGCATGCAGACCAAGTCCAAGACACTAATGTTAATATTTTGTTGTTAATAAATGAAGTTGTTTAGTTGCTTTTCTTGCCATTTGTTTCATTCTATGTAACATCACCTTGAGAATAGGCAATCTGGTGCCAAGCACTTAGGTTATTTAAACCCAATTTTAGCTGAAATAAAGACAGAAATAAATATTAATCCAAACTTTGGTTCAATTCTCACCCTGAGAGAATTACGACTAATTTTCCATTCTTGACTGGACAACTATCAAAATCCAACTCATAACTATATTAGAGGCTGCACATAATTTTTGTCTTAACAATTCTACTCATAAGGGTCAAATAGATATTAAGATTGATATTATTTTTGTTATCAGTATATTTATCCCATATAAATATAAGTGGTATTTTAATTTAATTTTACAAGGAAAAAAACTTTTACATTCTATCAGGTTTCACTTGATTAAGTGATAAGTGTCATTTTTTGCTTTTTGCACTTATATTTTTATGTTTTCTCGTATTATTTGACTACGATTCCTGAAAGATATTACATTTTTTGGCATTAATTTGCATATTTCAGGAATTTAGGTGAAAGTACGAGGAAATGAAGAAAAATAGCTAAAACGATGAAATGAGAAAGAAAGTTGAAGAAAAGATAAGAAACCAAAATCCAAGACAAGTGTCTTCTTTCTCCTCAAATTTCTTCATGTTCGAGCCATATTTTGGAAATTTGGTCAACGACAAAGTAGTAGAACTTTATGTTATCTTCGCGTGGACAGCTAATTCTCTTAATTACAAGATTGTATGAGAAATTTATGATCAAAGTACCAGGCGCTTGTCAATAGCTTGAGCAACAAAATTTCTGAGCTACCGATCGATCGGTATAGTACAAAAGTTGATAAATAAAAGGTATAGAAATACTGATTGATCTGTAGCTCTTACCAATAGATCGGTAGCCGAGAAATTCTGCAAAAAATACATTTTAGAATTTGAGTCCTACAAGAAAGCTACATATTTTCTCCTCCAATATAAATATTGGACGAATATATCAGTTTTGGACATCTTTTTCACCCTAGGAGTAGCCTCCATACATACACCATCATCCATAATCCACCTTTACCAACCTTCATCTATAATCCACCTTTACCAACCTTCATCCTCCATCACCTACATCCTAGAAATTGGTAAAAATTCTGAAGAAGACGATTGAGAAGGAAGCGAGAGAGGAAGCAATGATCTACATCCGGAGTCGATGCCGGGAGTTTTTCTTTAATTATTAGTTTTGGTTTGTTTGATTTATTATGAGGAACTAAATTTATTTATCAAGATTAGGGGATACATTGTTTTGGACCTATGACTTGTTTATTAAATCTCGATTGAATTAATATATTATGTGTATAATTTACTGTTCTTAATACTTTTAAAGGATTGGCCACATCGTGATTGATGTTGATCATACGATATTACGATACGACGTAGTAAATTATGTCGTGGGTTTTTGATTGAGACTCACAAAGTAAAATCGAATATATGTGTGATAGCAATATATTACCAAAATCAAAGGCTAGTAGTTTTCGTAGATTTCATGGAATATTGATTGTTAAATAAGGATACGAGAGTAGCTTATTGTAACGTTAATATTAGACTTGTTATAGCTTGACCATAGTATAACAAATGCATTAGAAAAACTCTCCACCTTAGAGATATTTGGATATTCAATCGAGGGTCATATGGATTACATTGGTGAACTGACTCATGATAATCTTCTCTAGTGGATTTTTCTCGTCATCTTTGGTTTGCTGGATTGGATCATTAATAGTAGTTTAATTAATTAGTATTTTATTGAATTGATAATCGTAGGTTAAATATAATTAAAAACGTCTTATTTCATACTTACAGTTAGTCCATGTGGGTTTGACACTCATCCTTCTTATTATATATACTAAAATTCGAAAAACATGCACTTGCGGATTAATCAATCACTGCTGGTATTTTATTGTTTAAAAAAATGACGATCATTAAGACAAGTTAAAGACACTAGAAACTAGTTCGACAATGAATATGGAGGAATACCATTTGAATTTGCAATCAACCAATTTCATATTTTTACTTTGATAGTTTCCATTAGCACGTCCATATTTGCTTCCTCTTTATTAAGCTCGAAATCATGACCAATTGGATTCGGTTAATTTCGACTCGGCACTTTGACAATTCTATCATATCTCGATGTACTTGGTCTCAACTCTCAATTAAGCGAGGACTCTTGTCATGTGATTGCTTATGGAGAAATATTTTAACCTTTGTCTAAATCTCTCGGTTCTCTAATCCTTATTAGTCCATAATCGAGTTAATTTAGATATATGACTATGATAGAGGAAGTATCTATCTCCCTTTTCACATGATTTGAACAAAAGATCTTGCTTTAACAATAATATAGTTTGGGACGACTCGAGTTGAAACCTAATACGTTAGAGGGTACCAAAAATTAATAAAACCCATCTAATACTTGAACTAGGGACATGAAAAAATGTAAATATTTGGGATGTACTAATATATGCAGTGAAATAATGGTATATTTTGAATGGATTTACCTATAGTATATGTGGGCTATTTATAAATAAATTTTAAGTTCTACAAGGAGACATATCTAAGGATGGCAATGAGTTTATGTTAACCTGGATCCATATTGAACCATCCCGTCTGGACAGGGCGGAACTCGGTCAAACAAGCTTGGCGGTTGGTCTGCCCGTCCCTTTGGTCCTGGTTTTTCATGAGAATATGCTAATATAATGTGATTAGTTTCATATTTTTCTTTGTTATTTACGAAATTGAAGTGACAATAGTTAATCTTATTTTGTTATGAGATGTGCAATTTGAAGATTAATAATGTGCTGTGATATTGTATTGTAAGTGTTAACTCTTTAATTAGATGTGGTTGTCACTTTTGAGTTTTGATGGATGTGCTTTTTTTTTTTAGTTTAATTTAGTTACAAATGCATGATTACATTGCAATAGATTTAAAAAAAAAATTGATTTCTACCTATATTAATGCGTTCACGCCGTTGGGCGGGCCGGATAATATTGACGGGATGGGGCAGGTTTGGGATTAATTTTTTTTGTAGGGAGGCGGATCCCATGTTTGTCAAAAACACGTCCCATACCCATCACATTGTCATCCGAAGACCAACCTATTGACCAGCCTATTGAACATAGGTGTATTTTTTGGACTTTAGATCTTCACTTCCTTATTGGTACAGTTAGATTCCCTAGATTTTTGGGGTTATCCTATTTTTTCTGGATTCTTATCCATTTAGATATCTTAATCTTAAGGTTATGAAATCTACAAGTTTAACCAAGATTAAGAATTTTTTGTATTATTATTATTATTATTTTGATAGTTGGTGGTGGGTTGGGTTGGGTGGTGTTGGCGAATCTTGTGGTATTGAGATATAATCATGTGGTCATCTAATATGCTAGCCACTTAATTCTTAGGATGCCATATCTTTTTCACTACTCGGATTAACCGATCTTTATAGATCTTTATACAAGTATTGTAACAGTCAACATAACATTATACTGAGAAATTTATGGACAAAACTTTAAAGCTATGATGTACGGATACTTCTAAAAATCACTCGGTGCAATGTCGGACATTTATAGAACATCGACACTTCTCGGACATCTCATCGGACGCGTGTCGGACGCGCCACGTGGTGTGTCCTTAATTTTTTTTTAAAATTAAAATCGGACACCCGTGTCAGACACTCCCCTAAAAATTGGACACCCTTGTCAGGCACGATCGATGGTCGTGTCCGACACATAAAGGGCATTTTGGGCGGTTAAAGGTACAATTTAAAAAGTTTTTGGCTAAAATAAAATTTGGATGTGTTAGTTAAATTTTATGTTAATTAAAGTAGTATGCATTTGGTGTTAGTATGAGTGATGCTATGATGTTTTCAGTGACAAAAATTTATTTATACGCACTTTCAATTTGATAGGAATATTTTTAGTGTGTTAATTGAAGTAATATGTATTTGATGTTAGTATTTGTGATATTATGATGATTCCAGTGACATGCATTTATTTATATGTTTCTTGAATTTGATAAGAATGTTTTTGTTGCTTTTACATTGTTTTAGAATTTAAAAATGTGAATTTTTGTATTTTGTAATATAGTACATGTATAATATATATAAAATATACAGACGTGTCCTAATCGTATCGTTTCACTGAAATTTTTGAAAACTAACATCATCATATCGATGTCATATCATGTCAGTATCGTCGCATCATAGCTTTAAAGTAAAAGTCTTGGAAAAAAACACTTTAGAAACGAAATCTCATTTTGTTTGTCACCCCGCCCTCCAAAACTTTAGCACTCCACATTCACACATATATCGCTCATCGACAGCTTACCAATCCCATATTGCTTACCAATCCCATCAATTTATGCCGACATAAGAGGATAAAGACACCATGTTTTAAAAACATAACTCACATGTTTTTATGCGACTTCCTAGCAAATAAATTATATATTGTATGGTGCAATATACGATGTAGGCCCAAAGATGTATTTGTGTGTCGAGTGAAGTTCATGAATTTCCATCTTTTCAAGAGACCAAATGGATATCCAAAGAAGACATGATTCGAAGTTATATACAATAATATAGAGTCTAAAGATATTAATGAAGATATTCTGATCAAAATAATTTCTTGGAGAATATTAATGTATGTGCGTGACCCGACTTGATTATTTATTTGCTTCTTATAGCATATTTCAATATATTGAGATTAAATATTTAGTTGGTATTGTTGTATATGTGCATTGAAATGATAGAGATGATTGGGTTGTAGATATATCATGGAAAACCCATGTGAAAAAGACATTTGTTGGCATCTTTATCCCATTCTAGTTTTATTGGGATAAGATAAAGAAAATGTGGCTTTTGATGCCAAAATTTAATGCGATACCCTTCGTTCCATGTGTTGATTTCTCTTGTATTAATGTTCAATAATTCCTCAAAAACATTTAAATTTTTTTAATAGGAGATGACTAAATATTTTTTCACATATTGTGAGACTCGAACCGGAGTCTATCCCAAATGGAGTGAGCTTTTATGTAAACTAGTCCACTTCTGAACGTGTTGCATGCATATACATTTCTTTTTTGTAAAATGATGTGATAATTATAAATTACGTTTTTTATTTTGGTTTTAGTTTTTTTTTAAATTTAAATTATGAATGATTATACAGTATTTTCATATTTACGTTCTTTGGATTTTAATAAAAAATTTAGGGTAATATGGTAATTTTTGTATGGTAGGTATGATGTTAATCTGAAAGATTATGAAGGACATAACGTAAATTGATAGACACATAGAATACATGTATGATGGTAATCTTTGATATAACTTTTTGTTACCAAATTTAATTCAAATTTCGGTAAAATTGAGTACAAAAAGACGAATTTAACACATGTATTTTAGAATAATGATATCTGATTTAGCTTTTTGTTACTTCTAATTTGTCCAAAATATATATTTATCAAAAGTTGCACTATATATCATATTTATTTAACTAATAAGATAACATCATCTTCTCGATCATAAAATATGCATCTCATCAATACAATTAGAATCCATAATGAAAAATATAGTGATAATATTATTGTTAATATTTTAATCATCAAGAAAATATTATTAATTATATAAAAATATTATTTATTAACTTCGACAAATTAGAAGTGAACAAAAAGCTAAATCAAATATCATTATTCTAATATACATGTGTTAAATTCGTTTTTTTGTACTCAATTTTACCGAAAATTGAATTAAATTTGGTAAAGATTACCGATTAAGAAAAAAAGAAAAGTTCTCATAATGAGTTTTAGGTAAAAAAAAAATTTTTGTATGCCATATAAATTTAAAACCATTCCACTTTGATTTTTTAACCTCATAAGCCTTCACCAAAAGCGTACTTGATTATACAATATTTTTATATTTAAGTTTTCGGATGCTAATAAATTTTTTAGGGTAATATGGTAATTTTTGTATGGTCTATGATGTTAATTTGTAAGATTTTGAAGTACATAACATAAATTGGTCGACACATAGTATATTATTCTATATATGATTGTAATATTTTAGATTGACATGGACATGAATGTAATTAGACATTTGTCTAAAATAGTTGGACCACTTAGATCCTCACACATTATATAGTATATATATAGATATCACATCACAACATTATTACATTTCATATAAAATTTCAATTTAATCTTCGGGCAGCATTTTCAACTATTTTTAAATTAAGTTTAAATCTTTTTTTTTTATAAAAAAAGTCAAACCAAAAAGGATGATCACGCGAGTCAAATAAATCTCATATGAAATCCTTAAATTTGGTCCAATTTCATGAATATGTTGACATGATTGTGACTTGTCATACAAAATAAATAATAGTAGTAGACTTTGGCAAGTACACAATCAATTTATTCATAATTTTTTCCTATTTTATACTAAACAATTTAAAAATAATAAAAATATTATTTTTGCTTGCTATAAACTTTTTCAATCTTGGTTACGCCCCTAAACTTTCGTGTTTTTTATATTAAAATCGTCCATAATTTTAATAAAAATATATATATTTAATTTCGCGTCTGTCCAAATTATCTTCTGTAGGTATAGAAAAAATCTACTATGTAAAATGGATCTCGATTTTTAAAGGGTAAATTCATAAAAAAATCTATAAACTCAAACTTTTTTTAACTTTACTCCCCTTATCCAATATTCTATATTACAACTCCCCAATAACACTTTCATCTTTATCCTAACTCCCTATCTATAAAACTTTACCAATTTACCCTTACAAGTTGAAAATGGATTAATTGTTTTATACCCCTAGAGTTTTAAATACTTTTCAAAGTTACCCAAAGTTTGACCATTTTTTCTAATAACATTTTCCTCGTGACCCGTCTTAGAAAATGGTATCAGAGCCTAGGTTCATTCTGGAAATACTAAAATAATATTTGAATATTAATATTATACTATAACGGAGGAGACAACACACGAGAATATGGATCCGAACTATTGTTCGAAGTGTAAGTCATACACGTGGTACTTCCGAAAATTGGAAGAACTAAATCAAGAACATCTGGCCGAAGCCAAACGCTTCAACCAGAAATGTAAAATCTTACAAGAGGTTGGTGCTAGCCAAGTTAGCATATATCAGTATCAACAACAAGAGAAGTTAGTGAGGAACCTCTACAAGATGAACCTCAAACCTCAGTTCGAGTTATCAGAAGCTCAGGAAAAAAAAACATCCTGAACACAACCCCCCAACGATTCCAGTCCAAACAATCCAACAGGATCCGGAACAGACGAATAGGAAGGGAGATCCAACCTTTCGAGAAATCGAGTTGGAAACTTCTAAGATATCACAAGATCTTATAGAGACCCAGAAGACAGTGCAGCATTATGGATACTTACAATACCATGTCCTACATAGATCCATAAGATTCAGAGTCAGATGGAGATAATATGTAAGGTCCCGTTACTAATTAAATATGTTTAACCTCGAGTTAGTAAACCCGGGTGATTAAAAGCTGAGAATTCGAATTTAGGTGTTCCAGGTCACAACACATTATTTTTAACCAAGATAAAATACATCAAAATTATACCAAATGGTATATATTTTCGGCCATCACCTTAAAATAAAGATGAAAAAACACCATCTTGGGACACATGAACATGTTGGGATAAAAAAATGCTAAACAATTCCAACTTTTTGGCATAGAGGGCCACACCCCTTACCATCTTTTTAAGCATAAAAATGTCATCTTCCTCCTCAAAATTATCAAACTTTCTTCCCAAATTTTTGAAACCCACACTTCAAAATTAGAGAAAAATTGTGGGAAAACATGCATGCATTTGGAGTTCTAGCAAGCTAGGAAGGAGAGAACCTCGTTTTCTTTAAGAATTGGAGGACTAGGAGCTTGGAAAGTGGATTGATTGTGAAATTCTTGGGACTACAAGGGTATGAATCTGTTTTTAACTATATTTAGTTGAATTTTGTTGAATTTGAGTCGAAAATCTAGGAAGAGACATGAAAATGTTGATGTCATTTTGTTTAACCAGAATCTGCAAATTTTTGATGTTTCTTGCAGTAAATGGTTTCGTATTTTCGATTCACTTAGAGTCCGAATTTGATATCGATCTTCAAATAAAAGTTGTAGATCTTTTCATTTTATGCAACGTTTTTTAAAAAGAATCATACGATTTGGATCTACAAAGTAAGAGTTATGCCGATTTTACTTTTAGTGCTCATTTTTGCCCTTACATGTTCATGCATGTTGCATGAAGATTGTATTTCGACTTTCTGGGCAAATGTTGTTCCGAATTTGATGTTGGTATTCAAATTAAAGTTGTAGATCTTTGAATTCTCTTCGATATAAAAAAACAAAGAACTTATTTTGGACTTAATTTGAAGAAGTTATTAATTTTATACTATTAGTGCTCATTCTGAGCCCTGCATGTGGGCGAAAATACACATGCAGTGTGTTCTTTAGATTCCTGAGCATTTTTTGCTAGGAATTCTGAAAAATGTTTAGAAATAGGAATTGTAGTGTTTCAAGTTCGGTGCAATTTGCCACTGGAATCAATCAATTTGGTTTTGAAACGAAAAGGTTATAGTATTTTTTCTAACACTGCTCAAGCTGAAAAATAGATTTTCAAATGCTACGTTTTTAGTGTTCAAACTCTACTTAGATTGTTGAACCAGCTTGACATCATAATAGATGAATTGTAATATTTTTAGTTTCTGAACTTTGAGCACTAGAATCAAGTCATTTTGATGTTGTATGAAATTATAGCGATTTTTCTACGAAAACGGGCCAGGATGAAAATGTAAGAACATCGATAAGGGTCATATTTATAACTTAAGTTTGATTCAATGCACTATTTGAACACTTAGTGTCATTTTGAAATTTACATGACCAGGTTAATAGATTCCGGGGTTGACTTGAGAAGTTCTCGGTAGATTAGCTTTGGTTGAGGTACGTTGAAATGAGTTTATCATGACGTCTGGCAAAGACGTGTAATGATGTTAATGTGTCATTATATGTCATTAATTGATTTATATGATTTAATTGTCACTATATGATCCTTATGTGACTACATGATATGTTGAGATACATTGGACTACATAATATGTGAATCACATGATATGTATTGACTTTCACATGAGATTGCATGACATATTGAGTTGCATATGTCATATGATACATAGATTATTCATGTCTATCCATTTCTTTGATATACTTGATGATGACTGAGTTGATTTACTCTGAGTGTCAAGGACGACGGGCACGGCAATGACAGGAAGCTTAGGTAGCGACTGTAGTCACGCGCGTTGCTACCGGACCTAGACACGATGGATTACGAGCACAACACAGGATGATTCTCCTATCGCAAAGTGTGTGTGATGTCACCCTCTGCTCGAGCTTGATATTGATTGATGATACATTCCTTTAGACTCCGATTTTGGTATCTTGAGATTCGATTCCTTGTACTCATTCATACATTGGTATGCATTGCATGATACTTTATCATATGACATTATTTATTTATTTATCGTACTGGGGTACTGACCCCCTTTGTGGGGGTTGTCATGTCTTTTGTTGTTCGGGCATGGTGTTGATGCTTACATTGACGCATCGAGGGATAACTGAGCTCCACGATGAGCGAGCTCCGGTTATACATGGTTTTTCTTTCCCGCTAATAATATATCACTTTTAAAACAAAATGAATTTACCGGGGGTATGCCCCGTGTATTTTGTACTTTGGATATTATATTTTCGAGACTTTGTGGTATTATTGAATAACGATTGTACTGCTATTTGCAAATGAAAGGTCTAACCGGCATTATATATATATATATTGATATCAATATATATGTATCACTTAAAAGGGAAAAAGTTTAGGGCCATTTAATAAGACATTTGAAATTTTTCTTCTGCTGTTTACGCAAATTAATCAGTATGTGATAATTAAACATTCGATTAGGACCGGGCCCTCACATAATAATTAAACATCATGAGGAAATTCTTGAAAACCTTTGGGATGTTCAAACCCGAGTAAAAGGAGTTGGAGTCACGACCAAGTTCTTCGGGAAGAAAGAAAGGATGGTAGTTATCACCGTCCTATGGAACAGAGCCCCTTTTACACCAAAAGAGGAAAGCAGAGGAGGTCCGAAGGCCTTTGACGGAGACTAAAAAAATGATTGCAGTCCTCGAGGAGATCCAATACTTCAAAAAAATTAATGGAAAGAATCAACCTGGAAGATTTACGTGGTCTTGCTGATTCGTTTTTGGGATTAAATCTCGTAGACTTTATAACAAATCAAGTTGGAGTAAGAAGTCGTTTCCGCAGACCAGATATACAACAAACGCCTTACGGAAAGTCTCTGTTAGATCCGATTCATCCATAAAGATTATTCTCAACATAGATATCTTGGATTTTAAAAATCGGGAAGTTCTTATTGATGAATGGGCTTCAGCAATGATAATAGCAGCAGGAACGCTTGATCTAAGCAAAGAAGGATTCATATAGCTCCTTAAGATGAGTCTGGAAGGATCAGCCAAGATTGTCTGGGAACTCGGAGACCCGGATACCAAGGAAGAAGTTTTAGCCGGAGTCCCTGAAAGAAATCGTGGACAAGATGGTAAAATTTTTTAAAATCCGTTTCATTGGAGTAGGCTACTTCGAAGGAATGGAGGACGAGAATGCGAAAAAATATAGAAAAACTCTATGTAACCTTAAACTACATGATATATGTTATGTAGACGAGTACATCAAACTCTTCAGAGAGTATAGATGGAAGGCAAAGATAATAGAAAAAGATGCAGCAGAACTTTTCTTTGCCAAAATACTGAGTCCATGGAAAGAAATGCTTACCAATAATATAAAACACAAGAAAAGAGACGGTGTCCAGGAGAATGTCATTTCTTAAAATGAAGCTTGCGGAGTAGTGCTATCAAGCAAAGCTCCAAAAGAACTACATGAAACTAAGAGGAATCAACAAGACAGCTCATCTTTGATGTACAGGGAATGATATCCTACTATCATTGGAAACTACCCCCAAAGGAGGAAGATGAAAAACACAGAAGTCATCCTTATGCCCAAGGAAATAGTTCAAAAAGAAGTAGGTCTTCATGGAGACCTAGAAAGTTCTGGTCGAAGCAAAAAGCTCAAAGTTACAGATCCGGGCAAATACCAGGACCAACAAGGAGTAGAACCTCGTCAATAGGTTCTAATCAAGCAAGTACTAGCAGAGCACCGATGAAGAGGACTTTCAGACGCACTCATACTCGTGCGAATGAAAGTTTCAAAGATTGTAACAGCTGGACATGCAGAGTAAGAGGACATATCTCTACAGATTTTCCAGAGAACCAAAACCGATGAATAAGACAGTTCGAGCATACCAAGGAGTTCGAGGATGTTGTTTATTTCAAGGATTTGGTGCAGGTGTATCAATTTGAGGATATCCCCTCTGATGAAAGCATATATGAAGAAGAAATCTATTTTGATAATGGAGGTGAATCCAGTACAGAATCAGAGTGAAGGAGAATTCCTTCAACACATGATCAGAGAAGAACCGTCAGGATTTTTCTCTCACATCACTGTTTATCATAAAACTCTTATCAGGATCATGAAAGAATGACCAAAGCACATTGTTTCTCATAAAACTCTTATGAGGATCATGAAAGAATGACCAAAGCTTCAGATGTATGATGTATTTACAATTGGAGCGATGCAAAAAGTCATTAATATGATTGTACTTTGAAGCATGAAGCATCAGATTATCCATAGACAACAGGTGAATTTGCGATCCCGATGGAATTCTCAGGAAACCAAATTGAGATGCAGTTAATCCCCTACAAAGAAATTCATGGGATTAAGAACAAGGTTATACGCTCTCATGGATTCATATTGGAGCCATCAGAGTTATCATCAAGGCGACTTTCAAGGAAGGAATTGATTCGCCGCTTAATCTGGCAATCTTCGACAAGAGAATCCCGAACCTTAAAGACTCTTGTTTGGGAGCAGTTGCAGGCAATTTGTATACTGGAAAGATGGCATTCAACATCTATCCTGGAATTGCATACAATTTGGGAGATCGAGATTTCAACAAGGTTCTTACTCTTCATCAGGATTTTAAGAGAGATGATTTGATGTAAGAAGGGAATAGGCCTTACTCGATCACATACAAGGTGTCTTACGCAATCTCGAATAATCATCACTCAAAAGTATTCTTGAGAAAGGAATTCATCGAAATCCCCAGGATCTTCGAAGATTTCGCAGAAGTAGTGTTTCCGAATTTATCAATACCCCGACAATTGGAGAGATGACATGAGGATACAAGACCAGCCTGTTTTGAACAGAAGTAGGAGCCTTAATATCGAGCCAAGAAGAATATTTTTTCAACAGGATAGGTTAATCAGTAACTATCCCGGGGAGAAACAAAAAGAAATCTTGAGCAGGATTCAGAAAATCCCTGAAGTATTCAAAACAATAGGAATGCTGAAATCCCCAGAAGGCTGGAGAGAAGTGCAAATAATCTTCGACATTACAGGAAAAAAAAATAATACGTTTTCTCGTGATGTCCTATATTATTTGCAACAACCTACAGTTGGCAGGTATCAAGGAAACCTTCAAATTTGTGAAATTGATCTAACAATTGCAGAAACTGCAGGTATGATCCATGAACAGCGTATTCTTGGGATTGAGTTTCTTGAGGAACACAAACCTTGGGAAAGACCGCAGGATAGAATGTAATTCATGGTGGATGAGAAAAGATACAGAATCTGATGACCACCAGTCCATTCTCAATATACATCTTAGTCGGGATGTTATACGAGAAAAATCGTGCAAAATATTTTGTAGCATGTATTGATTCAGGAGTTGTAATATGCACGAGCAAAAAGAGACATCTTCCCTAAAGAAGTTGGTGAGAAATTACCAGCCATTGCCGGAAAAGACTTTTTCCAAGCGGATTCTTATTTTTAATGAAGGAGTCCAGGCGGCGGAAATAATAATTGGAGGAGCAGGCGGTTCCCCCTGGTACAAAGTCAAGACTCCACCTATTAATTTCCATGATACAGGAGCTGATCTGCTGCTAGGAAGCAATCTCATTTAGACATTCAAGCGGTTTACACAGGAGAACGAGACACGAAGGCTTATTTGCACAACGATTTGTGATCATAAGATCATTGTCAAGTGACCAAGGGAAGCATTTCACAGGAAATTTCCCAATAGTTTTCGCAGCAAGCGTGGTGATGAAAGAAAACTTCGGCACCCAAAGATGAAGGATCATCGGAAATTTGGCGAAGCGATTCTTCAACATAGACAACAAGGAACTGGTCAAAAGCATAAAATGACTTTTGATTGTATAAATGTTATGTCATTCAGAGAACAAAATGAAGACGTGGATGAAGATGAAGAAGAAATTAATCCAAACATCCTATTGTTACTGAAAAAGGCATTACATGAGGAGGCCATGCAACCTGAAGTTACCCTCGAAGACCAGATTACTCTAGAGGAAGTAAAAAGAAAGATTCAGAGGAACTACAATGAGGATCCTTTGGCATGGTGGGACAGAAACGAGCTTACAACATCTTTGAAGGTGAAAATTGGAAGAGAGTATGAGTTCGTGAGGTACAAGCCGATCCCCATGAACCAGGAAGATCGGAAAGATATGTAGATGATACTTAAGGAACATCTTGACCTTAAGTTAATCTCAACATGTGTTTCTCCATACAGCAGTCCGGGATTTCTCGTCAGGAGTCATGGAGAAATTAAAAGAGGAAGATTGGTGATCAACTACAAATGTATCAACGAGATCTTGGAATTTGATGGATATTATATCCCAAGCAGAGAACATTTGGTAAATAGCATCAAGAAGGCCAAAGTGTTTTCTAAGTTCGATTGTAAGTCTGGATTTTACAAGATTAAGATGGAGGAAGCGAGCAAAAGGTTCACAACAGTCTCCATACCACGAGGACATTATATCTGGAATGTCATGCCAATGGGATTGGCAAATGCTCCCCAGATATATCGAAGGAAGATGAACAGCTTTTTCAAGGATTACTTCAGCTTCATGTTCGTGTATATTGACGATATCCTCATTGCGTCAAGAAACAGGAAAGAACATCTTAAACATTTGGAAATCTTTTCAGACGTTTGTTACAA
This sequence comes from Haberlea rhodopensis, assembly GCA_907163345.1. NCBI lineage: Eukaryota > Viridiplantae > Streptophyta > Magnoliopsida > Lamiales > Gesneriaceae > Haberlea > Haberlea rhodopensis. Next base: position 145,544 of record CAJQUN010000274.1, on the reverse strand, counting down.
AGTAGGATTAGTGCTCTCCGAAAGGAATGCGGTAATTACCACAAGACAAATCGAGTTCCTTGGAATTGAGATCGACCAATCTGGAATCATCTTGCATAATCATATTGTTGAGAAAGTGCAAGGATATCCGGATGACCTCAAGGATTTAAAGCAACTTCAGAGTTTTCTGAGAATTGTTAATTTTGTTGTGATGTTCATCAATAACCTAGTAAACCACAGGAAAGTGTTCAGTACACTACTAAAAAAAGATGTTAAGTTCGAGTTTTAATGAAGATCACAGACAAGCTGTCAAACAGCTTAAAGAAGTTTGCAGGCAACTAATAAAGCTTGCAATTCCAAACACGATGATGAACTGGTATTATACACAGACGACATTGATCATTGGTGGGCTGCAGTACTTATGAAGTCCACACCAGATGGAGAAGTGTCATGCAGATATTGCAGCAGTCTGTTCGACAGCAGCGAAGTTATCAGATGGCACATCAACGAGAATGAGTTCTTTGCAGTTCGAAAGGCTTTTAAAAATGGACTATTTTTTACTCGCAAAGAAATTTATCTTGAAAGTAGATAATACTAGTGTTAAGTCTTTTATGAAAAATAAATTTGAATCAAAATCAGAAAAGTCTAGACTTTTAAGATGGCAAGCTGAATGCCAATATTATGATTATGATATTGTCATTGTAAAATCTGATAAAAATATTCTTGCAGATTTCTTAACACCAAATGGGTGGACACATTGCTAGCGATACCTGGAGATCCTGGAACGAGATTTTGGGACTCTTTGTCTCAATGCTGAGGTCGCATGACAATTACAACATGAAGATCGGGACTTAGTTTCCGGTCATATACGAGGTTTCCTTCAGGTCCAAGAACGCTTGTTCAAAGTCTTGAGGGGGCCTATCCTCTAGGCCGCATCTCCAACGGTGTAAAAAAGGGTGTTTAGAGAATGTTGCTCATCTAACCCGGAGGTAAGAGATTCACATACCCCTGTCATAGGTGCTGCAGATGATACATTCCTTAAAGATGTACAAGCTGTAGCGAATATTGAGGGTCAGGTGTCATCACAATCTGAACCATCAAGTCAACCCAGCACTTCTGGGGTAAAAGAGGGAGAGTTGAACCTTAGGCCACAGACAGACACTTCTACAGTACAAATTAACGATGATTTAGTTTCTTCTTCTATGCAGGATTACCAACATACTTGGGAGAAACTGATTACCAGATGGGGTATCAACCCAAACAAAACAACTGTTGATATATCCGGAAAATATCCAAGCGTGTGGATGAAACCAGGTAGCCATCCAAACGAGGTACAAGAATGGTATAATTTTTTCGGAGCTTTGGCTTTGGTTTATATGTTGCACCAGCATTCTATGAAATATCCAAATAATCAAAGTGGATCAGAGAAGTTGTTCACAAGACATTGGTCAATAATCCACATTTGGCCCGATGAGATATTTTGGAATTGTATTTTTTCGGTGCCTCTCCAGAACCAGCAAAGAAAGGCTTTATTGAAGCTTTTATTTTACCAAGCTCAGACGACCAGATGGAAATGCCTTAAAAAATATCAAAACAGCGGTACCAGTGGACGCACCATTATTAGTTGGACCATCACCGAAGATGAAGCTTCAACCAGAAGAGCGTGGGGTCTTTGGGTTTGTCTAACTAAAATGGACAAAGTCAAATAGTCATTCAAGTTCTTTCAAAATTCGGCCAATTGAACTTTCATGCTGAATTTCGTGAAGGAACAACAACAGGATTTGCCGAAGAGTTCTTCGAAACAAAAAGAAGAATTATGTGATATCCAGAAATTATTATGTTGATCCCGGAGTGATTATAATCCTTAATGGAGTTTAATTGTAATAATTACGAAATAATTACGGTGTTTAGACTCTCGAGTATGTTAATCCTGTATCAAGGTTGTTGGATCCAAGGGGTTGAGATTTTTTTCTCATTGTGGTGTTAAATATTGGAATTGTGTTGGTAGTGAGATCTGGAGTCTGGGGAGCTTTGGATTATGGTTTGTGACGTAATTAAGGGAGTGGGAGATAATTATTGAAAACGCATGATTTTTAATGAGTTTTGGTACGAGTATTTGAAACTCAGGTTTCTGGAGCTTTGGTACTATATATACCAAGTGGGCTCGGTGTTCAACTATTCTCCGCTTCACTCCTCTCTCCTCCTCACCGCCTCCCCCACCTTCCCCCTTTCCCTTTCCCTTTTCTCCCATGGAGGAATCGAGCAAGGCTCGACTTTGGAGCGAAATCTCTCAAAGATAATTGGGTAATATTCTTCCCACGCTTTTATCTTCATTTTGGTAGTAATTTTGTGGTGTTTGGGGAAGTATGGAAATGAGTTTGGGTTTTGGGATTTTTGGAGATTTTTGCTAAAATGATGTATTGAGTTTATTTATGAGTTTTAATGGTGTTTTTGAAGTAGTGAATGTGGTGGGGTGTTGGATTTGAGTTAGGGTGTGAAAAACACCAATGAAGCAAAAAAATTTGGAAAATCGCAGGTCGCGATCGATCGCGACATGACGCTGAAATTTGGTGACGAGGAACAGTGATCGCCGACGATCATGCAGATCGGGTGATCGATCGTCGAAGGGCGCTGTCCTAGATTTGAGGCTGGCGATCGATCGCCAGCCAAGTCGCGATCGATCGCCAGGCCAGGATTTTTGAAAATTTATGTTGTTGAATTTTCGTCGTGCGCTTTGCCCAGGGCTTTTGGGTATTATATCATCACGATAGGATGATGTATATGGAGGTTGAGTACGTGTCTAAGTATGTGATTTTGTGCACGTAATTGATTGTGAGTTATTAACTGTGTATAGCGAATAATTCAATAGATCTTGGGGCACAGTCAATGATTGACTATTACTATTAGATTATAAGGTACGTGTAACATACTAGCATAGTTAGATATTTTATGTCATATTATGAATAATTGTTGTTGCAATTAATTGATATGCGTTAAGAATCGTGGTGATGCCGCTATTGAGCGAGCAATGAGTATAATTATGTCGTTGTTGAGTGAGCATTGGTTATGATGCCGCCGCTGTTGAGCGTGTGAGAGGTTAGAATGTCGCCGATGTTGAGCGATGTGATACGATGTGATGAGATGGTGAAATCATTAATTGAAATATATTTGATTTATGTAAATCGGTATTATAATGATTTAGCTATAATTGACTATGGAATGGACGATTGGAGCATGTATATAGTTAATCAGTGTAATGATTAACTGATTTAGAGTTTGATGATTTTGGTTATTGTGAGAACATGAACAGCATGGAGATCTCATATGGTGATGGTACTATGCAGGGAGTATCTTTTAAATTTACAGCTTTATATTCTGTAAATTATGAATTGTGAGATTGATGATATTGAGATTCTGTGATTGGTATGCTCACACATTGTGGGGGTTGTTTCTGTTGAAACAGGTAGAACATATACAACATTGGTTTGGAGATGAGTTCGAGCTGTTGATTTGGAAATGCTCCCGGGACTGAGGTATCAATACTTGTACTGGGTAACACGATTATACAATCAATACACATTTATTATTCAACGCTCGTCTGTGAGCATTATGATATGTGTTTATGGTTTGTATAAGGGTTGTCAGATTTCTCTTTTCATTTATGTTTTGCATGCAATTAATTAAGGGGAATTGCATGATGAATTGAGAACGTGAGATTGATGCATTGTATAGTGTATACTTGTGCTAGTTGAATTATATTGGGAATTGAGTGAGAAGATGATTAATATCAAAAAAATTATAGACACCATGCCTTGCTATAGAAGCATGTATAAGAATTCCCTAATGACATGAATGTATGCACTAATATATGCGATAATGCACTAATAGCGAGTTAAGTTAGTGAGACCTTACAAATTCTTTGGGAGAACAAGATTTCGGCAAGCAAAGAAACTTATGGGAAATTCTGCAACATGACACATATTGGCCGATGGAAAGATCGGATTTGCCAAGCATTCCCGGAGTAGAAAGAACCAGAATTCGAGAAAGAAATCCGATCCAAACCCGACAATTCAGAGGCAGGAAAAGACAAAGGACCTGCTGAAAAGATGACACGTTTTCCTAAAGCTCGGGGACCACAAAAGCCAATAATATAAAGATTCCCAGACAAAGCAAAAAGGCGTGGACCATTAAACGCACTCAGACAAAATAATGGACCACTCACAAGAAAAGTTGGCACACTCAGATAAAAGATGACAGATCATGAGATAAAGACACACTCACGGGCGCACTTAATATTGAACGAGAGTTTGGAATTCGCATTTGAAGTCCGAATTCATGCTTATATAAGGCCAGGCATAGGAAAGCTAAGGACATCAAAAATTCTCCATAGTTTTATCAAAAATAAATATTATAGTCCCAAAGCTGTAATTTGATCAACTTTCATAGCTTGTTAATTTTCTTTCTTTCTTTGTAATCTTTCTATTTTGTATTGTAGTTTATGTGTTTCTAGTCAGACCTCAGTATATGAGAGGCTAAACCAGTTCTTATCCTCCCAGGGGGTATTAATGTAATAAATATTATAAGTATTTCCAAAATAAAACGAAGATTTTTGCCCATCTATCTCTCGAATTTCTTTAAAATCTTTTTCTATATGGTTATACTCTACGCCTTAAGGTAGAAAATGAATTAAGGAGGTGGTGTGCGATTTCTGAATGAGTCGGATAACTTGCAGACTAACCTCGCCAGAAGGGCTGAGGTTGGATGGTAAGGAGCCATTCGTAAAACAGTCCGGGGGCAGTAATTTTTTGACTTGTGGATTTGCGACTCACCTCACCCGGTGCCGTTATGGTCAAAAAGGTATATACCGTTTTGTCAAAATTTTATTGTACTATAGAAGCATGATTTACCTGTTATTTATTTTCACATGTTCTTAGAATAAGAGAATTTTAGGGCATAAAATGTATCATGAACCGCGAGTCATTTGCAAAAGTATGTTTTTGGGTTTTCTCAAGATCACAGGAACTTAAGGATCTCATGTTGATATACTACATTTAAGGCCATTGCATTTATGTATCCCCTTATTAGGAGTTGTTTATTAGCAAAAATGGGATTTTGGGTGTTTTGTAATAATCATAAAAGTATTTGGGAGTTTTATGCAATTTAAAAAAGGGCTTTTATGTCTTTTGAGGTTGGCAGGGAGTTGGAATAAAGAAAAGAAGTATAGAATTGAGTTTAAATAAAATATCTTTGACATTGGGATGAATGTTAAAATTCCGTTGGTTGTGAGGATTTTAAGTGAGTTTACCCATTTTTAAATATGATTGGTAACCAAATCAATTATATGGAAATAACTTATTATTATCATCACCATCATCGTCATCATCTAAAATCGATTAATAATACTAGAAAATCTCAAATTTATTGGTGTAAAATGAATGAAATACCAAAAAAAAATACACTATTGGCTTCTTCAAGAAACATGAAATATATTAAACTATCATGTGGTACACCAGATACAACTGTCAAGTTTTGATAATGAAACCACGACATGAAGTAAAGCATACAAACACTCTAAAGGTAAGGCCTTCATAGCATAAACGTTAGAACGTAACCATAAGGATGCATTGAACGCCATAACGAAGTCTGGTAACTCAAACCATGAGATCCAGGATGTGATCGAAAGAGGGATATGCCTTCATCAAAAGGAATGAACAAAGACGGATATGCGAGAGACGCAAACTGATAAAGATCAACAAACGTGCAAGCTTTCGTATACAAATACCAATTTGAGATCCAAATACCAAAGACCACTACTGGATGGTGCTCGAAACTGACTAGCTCAATAATCAAGACCAACTGATGTCCAAGCAGAAACACAAGTTGACCACCCGTTCCAAATCCAATAGAAGGCCGTGACAAAATTTCCAAAACCAAATGACCAAAAATAGGACTCCACCAGTCAAAGACATGAAAATCCAGATTGCAATGGATGGCCTTGCTACACATGCTCGCACACAACACCAAAATACAAGCAAGCCAGAAGGAAAAGAAAGGGAATAATACACAGAATAAAAGAAAGCAGTAGGTCTTTTGAAAAAATTTGAGTAGAGACGAGCCAAATTTGAAGAATGCTTGCCGAGAGACAATCGTAGGCAAAAATTGGCTTTTATAGAGAAAATCACACACAAATCACCACATCTATTATATGTCATGATCCTATTAAATACATACAATTTGTATTGTGCTTCTTACAAAATAAATTAAAGAGATTTAAAGTAAGTATTTTCAGTGTACTATGTGTGTGTTTTGGATTGCTTATTTGAATCACTTACAAACATTTTTTGCTTAAGATTGAAAAAAATTGTTTCTAAACAAAATATTTGAGTGTTTTGACATTAAAAAAAACAACTTAATAAATTTTAATTTATTATAAAACTATCACCACTCAATTTAAAGCGGTCAGAAGCATTACATGACTTGCTTCTTTTCTATGTTTTATCTATTTTTTAGAGAAATAATAGCAGAAACAATAAAATCAAATTTTAAAAATTATTTTTTTATCTGAAAAACTGATACACATCGAAAGCAATCCAAAACATTCATATGTCTCCAAAAATATGTACTTTTGTAATTATTTAAAAAAAAAAATTGTAATAGATATCCTGCAATTAGTTTTTATATCCTTTAATAAAAATCTTCTTGAAATTTTCAAGGTTTTATCCAATTTTTTTAAATACCCCACAAAAACTAAACGATGGTTTTTAAGGAAAAACAGTGCATACTTCGAGAAATTAATTTGATATATGGGTGTATAAGACAGTATGCTAATTTAAAATATATATTTTATTTTAAGAAATTAATTTTACTGAATATCTTCGTCTTTACTTTTTTACTTTCAATATATTGTAAATTTATTCCTCAGCATAATTTAATTTAATTTTAAATAGTGAAATCTATAGAGCCAAACGTCAAATCACTAGTTGTGGCTGGCCACTTGAATTTGACGTTGAAATGCTTGGAGAACAAACATAACGAATATTCCAGCAATAGGGAACACTCTATATATAGTCCGAGTCATTAGATGACGAGGATCTTACATGAGATTAATGTTATTTAATTGTTATATTTACACCGAGAGTAATACTTTTAGTATAGGATATAAATTTCCTATAAATAAACGTCTATTCTTCTAATTTTTTATACTATCCCACGGATATTATCATGCATCAATTCTTGATTTGTAATATTTCGATCTGTCTTTAAGACAGCCATGTAGACAAGTTAACAGCTATTCTTCAAAGCTTTCCTTCTCAATTTGTCTAATCATGTTACACTAACTCGTTATGAAGTAACTATAATTAAAATACACTACCCAGGCATAGAGAGTATATATTTGGTAACAAAATATTGTTTAATAAAGTTTTATTTTAATTTTTATATAAAAGATGTTTAAAACCAATATGCGAAAGTTAGACGTTGTGATTTTATATTTATGCTTCAAATCATAATTAATTAGTAATTAAAAAATGTAAATCATATGTATAACGATAGTAATTACAATACGAAATAATAACAATATGAATCGAAAAAAATCTATGGAAAAAAATGTTCAGAATTAAGACTAGGTTTACTAAAATTTCATGCCAAAGAGCTCAATATGTCAAAATCTAGTATCTTTTCCCCTAAATTGACATTGACTGTAATTCAACAATTTCTCAAATCAAAATTATTGTTTTTTATAGTTGAATTGTTTATATATAAATATATATATATATATATATATATCATATTTTCATGGAGCTTATGAACCAAGCCTGCTTAGAAGATCTCTTGCGGCCCAAAATATTTGGCCGAGCTCCTGATGTATTCTCAAGTGAGCTCATCAGTCGATCACTTATGCCTACGACTCATTTATCTTAACAACTGAATCTCATATTTATGGGGACGAGATCTCCGGGATTTGATTTAGACGAGATCTCTGGGATTTGGTTAACCTTATCAAAGATTGAGGCGATCTGTCAAATCTTATCAGATATCTTTCATGTCTTAGCAGATCCGGTAACACATGGAAAGAGGTATACACACATGATAACTCTTCCCTTATTATATCAAGTTTGACATCACTTTTATTTATTCACGACATGTTACTTACTCTACAACTTATATTTTTCCTTATTTACTTGTTTAACTTGAGCATCAGAGGGTTTATACCGGAAAAATCTTTCGCCACCTTCTCACGGCCACTTCGTGATTTCAGGTCATCTAGTTATATGATTCTTTGTTGCTGCTTTACGCATTGGAGAAGAAAGAGGGTTATATCCCACCCCTCGTTGATATTCATCGGTCGTCACACTTTTTTAATGATATCAAAAGTCTATCCCAAATACAACTACATATAGCATACATACATCATATAGTTTCATAATCGAAATAAATTTGTATTTCAAGTCATCATATATTTAAATTAAGATTGTGAAAAATTCACAGAAGTTCAAATAAAACGAAAAAACTAATTATTTTCATAGAAAAAAAAAATTATTACCAATAATTTTTTTGAAAGAATATTTTATTTAAACTACGATATTATCGAACCAAGATTGCCATTTATCAAACAGATTACTCGAGATTAATTAAGGAAATTTAGATTTTAAGTAAATGAACCTTCTGATATGAAATCTCATCAAACACATTTCTTAAATATAATTTTTATTTTATCAATTTTTAGAATATTAAAGTTCCAAAACAGATGTTTTGAATGCTTTCCATAATAATAATAATTGGTGGGTGCAATAATTACCCCATGCTAGGAAAATGATCGAACCATGATGTTTAAGTTGTATGTTTAAAATATTTGAGTTGCGCAATTACCACAAACTATACTTTTTGGCACAGTGACAACCACGTGATCCTATAATTGGTATAAGAGAACACATGTTTGTGTTTTTTAAATTTTTGGAAATCGTTTTAACGACACGTGTATGTTTCAGTTTATTTCAATTTATCCTTGCAAAGATGAGCGACACGTGTACATGTGTCCTTTCACTACAGTACAACATTACATCTCCTTCATCTTTAACTGTCATTAACATTTTCAATTTTCACTTTCACCATTTCAGATTTACTGCAACTGATTTTCGTTCAAAGCAATTTTTTTCAGACCTCGTGCATTCTCAGCTTTTCAAATTCATAATGTCAAAGACCAGCCAACCAAGTTTCGTCACCAACACTGTCCATATCGATTTTGAATCTGTCTACACAAGCACTGATGACGGAATGATGAACAATTTCAAATGTCTGGAGAATTCAGGGCTATTGATATTGTTAAGCCTAACTTCAATGTTCTACAGTGAAGCTCTACATGAGTTCTATGCTTCAGTGATGGTGGAAAACAACTCAGTGGTGGCCTCTGTTTCCAACAAATCTGTAAACATCATTCAAAATGATTTCACTACACATCTGAGCCTTCTGGTAGCGCTTATCGCGTACGCCCAAATTAACCCTTCTTCAGTTAATAGCAAAAATATGTAGTAGCGGAAGTAGGGATCGATCCCACAGGGAAGGTAAATTTATTTCGTGCCAATTATCAAACAAATAGTAACAATGAGAGTTTTGGATTGGATTACTACTACTTAGCGAATATCAAACTAATAAACGAGTTTAACTAAAACGATTAAAACTTATGGGATTAAAGTGATTCTTGGTTTTCAGGTAACCGTACTTTTGGAAAATTATCTTTTAGTCATCAAATCAAAACATTCGAATTCTTTCGATTATCTATCGATTGGAAATTCAATTCCTACTCATCTTATTCATAGTCAAAGAGAAAACAACATTCAATTCAACCCTTACCAAATCTCTAATCACCACCACAGCCGTTAATGATTAAATCAATGATAGTTTTCAAAACTAATGAGTTCGACAAATCTAATCAATAAAAACTACAGCCGTTACAATTGATTACTCAATCGTTTCTCCTAAGAATTCTATAACACCTACAGCCGGTTAATTATTAATCTTAGTTGTTTCTTAACAAACTATCGATTATGCAATTGAATATTAGGTGATCGGTCTAATACACAAACACAACAATCATGGAATTCGAAATCTGAGAAACAAATTGAAATCGAAATCTAATTCAACAATCAAACCAAATTCTCATAAAAGATTCAAATCCAAAAGTAGATATCCCTTCAACCAAGAATCAAAGGGTTTTAGCCTAGCATAATTGAATCTAAAATCAACAAAATATCATTCGAAAACATTAAATAAATAAAGGGAAAGAAATTACTAAGACGAATCACGATTCCGACTTGTCGATTCCGGTCCCGTTCTTCGTTGTTCTTGACAAAACTTCAGAGAAAATTAATCTAAAATCTCAAATTATTCTAAAAATTCGAAAAACTATCAAAAGCTGCTGCTAATGAGGCTTAGTCTCGAGTTTTAGGGTCTGGCAGTGATAAATATGGGATACAATCTTTTAAACATGGTAAAAGACTCAATTTCCTAATTTCCGGACTCTACGGCGATCGATCGCCTGATGTGTGGTGATCGATCGCTAGTTTATTTTTTTTCAGCGAAAATCTTGAGGCGATCGATCGCCACTTTATCGCGATCGATCACTAGGCTCCAGTGGAGTTTGGCGATCGATCGCCTGGTACTCACGATCGATCGCTGATCCGTGAATTTTGTTGCAAAAGTTTCTGTCCATAGGCGATCGATTTCCTCTTCCAGGCGATCGGTTGCCACCTCCAAAATTACATTTTTGCCATTTTCTTGATCAACTTTGAGTCCTTGTCATGTCCATGTCTTTTCTTGGTCTTTACACATCATTTTTAGCTCGTTTTCTTCGATTGTACCTACAATTACACAAATATACGATTAGGTAGCATACATATCAAATTATCCATCAAAACCTACCAAATCGTAGACAATTAAGCACTAAAGATGTGTCTATTTCTAGTCACATCACCTTCCTACTACCGGGCTCACTGACTTGTCTGTCATTTCCATCTCCATTCGAGATGAGATGAGTACTTTGTTTTTCGAGTCTGGCCACCGGCTGCGGACCCCTCCGTTCAAGAATATTTTGATGAAGAATCACTTCCGAGTGCTAGCAGACATCATTGCTAAGGGTATGTTGTGCAAAGTTGGTTCCTTTGACGTCATCACTCCGGAGAAGTTTGAGGTGATATGTGCCAGCGTCAAAGGATTGGCAGTCAACTGGTCGGTGATCATATTTCAAGTGCTGACTGGAATGGTTGAATCAGCCGAGGATCATCTGAATTTGCTCTGCCTCTCAGTCGCATTCTCGAAAGCATAGATTTTTCGGTGGGTACTATCTACAATCTCCATCCAACTCGGCTCATAAACGCCAAGTATCTTCTGACTCACCGGAAACCCACTAGCGAAGAAGGCGGCCCTTCCAAGACTATTTCCACCAAGAGGAAGAAGCCTCAAGTGGTGAGTGACTCTGAACAGACTATCTCAGAGTCTGCTGAGTCATCTCCTCCTCTACTGAAGAAGAACAGAACAAAGACGTGGAGAAACCCTGCTGTCTCAAAAGAAACAACATCAGTTACTGAGGGTGCAATTACAACAGAAGTGGTATGTGCTGCTCCCATTAGTGGCACACAACTTATTCCTATTGCCGTCGCAGTTGAGATTGCTCCTCCAAAGGAACATGATGATGAGCCTACTGGTCATTCAAGTTTCATTTTTGCTACCTCCATTGTACCTTCTGAGGCAACCAAAGGTCGGCTGCTCTATCTGCCTTCCTCATTACGCTCCTGAAGGAAGAGGAAAAGTTCTGATGGAAGCAGTGCCAACTCCAGTGGCAACTGAAATCACCTCGGTGCTTGTAGAAGTGGAAACACAAGTTCAGACACAACTGGAGTTGTTTGATAGTTGGGTGAAGACTCGTCTGAAGATCTATCTCAATGATTTAAATCGGATCCTAAGCAAGTAATGAAGGATGAAAATCTCATCCTTGAAGTTTTACAAACCCAGGATGTTGAAGAGAGAGGGTCTGTGTCATAGAAGTCTACCTACTAATGAAGTTCATCAGTGGACTAGAGACTCTTGTCAAGTCGAGGCAAAAGGAGTTCGATCCAGTCTCCGGTTCTGCTACCCATGACATTGTGGTTCTCAACTCCTTACAAGCTCGCCTCACTCTGGCTGAGAAGACTTTGCATGATCTCAAGGTTACCTTGGGATTGCATTCTTGCTCTCATCAGTTGGGTGTAGATCAAGTGGAGGTTACTGATCGACAGATGGTTGTTGTGGACCCAACAAAGGTCTCCATGGTAAATTTAGCTATTGTCGTCTCAGTAGATGAATCATCTGCTGCAGATCAACCTACCTCTTTTGAACCCCTTGTTGTGTCCAGACAACATCCACCTCTACTGGATGTTGATCATTTAACCGTAGGCTCAATCATTGAGTCAGTGGTCCAACAAGTCAATATCTCATCAGAAGATAATGACTCCACTGACAACACGATTGTTTCTGGAAACGCCTTACCCCTCATTCCATCCCCTCCTCCTCAACCCGAACAACCCCAATTTATCAATGAACCTACTGTTGCCTCATTTCTTTCAGCCCCACTCATAAAACCATTAAACATATTTCTTTGATTTCACAAACTTTACCATACCAACTCCTCTCTCCTCCCCACTGCCTGTCAGTCTGGAGAACTCTGTTGAGGCATTGGTCACAACTATTGTATCAGCTGAGATTGGTGCCTCAACTGTTGTATCTGCTAAGTTGCTGCCTCAACTGTTGTATCTGCGGAGATTGCTGGATCTGCTATGTACCTGCCGATGTGTCTGTTGCACCTGCATTTGTTATATCAATCTATGCTGTTGTTGTAACTGATAGAGCTGGTCCTTCTACTGATGCTCAGACTATCGCCAATGATCAACTGAAGGACTTATTTGACTTTCCTGATTTCGCAGATGAAGATATGCCTCCTTCTGTGAGTAATCAGTTGAATCATCTGACAAAGATCATCTCTGATCTTGCTGGAGAAGTTCAGAAACTGAAGTATGAAGAACGAGACGTCGGTCACACTATTGGCAACATCGCCATCTTTCTGAGAAGGTTACAAGATTTCAATAATTTATCGTCGACTCCTTCTCCAGAATAGGCCAAACCAGGCTAGAACTCAGCTAGCAGAATGAATCTCTGCATGCTGCTACTACGTTGGAGCTTGGAGGAAAGATCGAGAACTTAAATGAGAAATTCTCAGAACAGTTGACCAACATGCAAGCAGCCTTTGCATCTCAACTGCAAGACTTGAGTAACAGTATGCCAACTGTTAGACGCTTAGGACCAGGGCCACAACCATCCAGCAGACAACAAGAGCATCCCAGTCGAGATCCACCTCCTGCTCGAAGGGTATATACTGGTCGATATCCATCACCACAGCAAAGGCCTACAACCCATCAGAGATCTCAACCTCCACCACAACCCTCAATCCAGCAGGGGACACCGCTTTCTAGACAATCACCTTCTGACACCCCTGAAGACTTTGACCGCACCACACCTTGGTTTGGACGCCCTTAGTATTATATTCTTGTCTTGAACTGTTATATATTTATGTTTTATTTAATAAAATAATTTTCTTGTTGATTCAATTATTATCTTATGCACATTACTTCAAGATTGAATGCCACGAGTCGATGTGTCGTATTACTCCACAGTAGTGAACAATGCCACTTTTTGGCCATAAATACCTCTCTCACTGCTTCAAGTATTCACACTACAACATGCCTAAATACAGATTTAAGTTTAAATTCTTGCAACTTTCTGCAATCTTGCTTCGTGGGTTTATTACTTATCTATTTCAAGCCGACGTGGGTTGATTGCTTATCTAACATCCCTCTGCCTAGTTCTTTCACTAATTTCAGGGTTTGGTGTATCTTTGTCTCACCATCCTGGAATCTCATAAGCAGATAAATGAGGTGTTGATGACAAAAAGGGGGAAGAGGACTATTTGGAGCAGAGGATACTTTGAAGACAACTTAGTTTTTTTAGGTTTTCTTTGTAAGAATTCGTTGTATTGTATTTTTCTCCCCTTGTAAAAACATATCCCGAAACTAGCCAGTTCGGATCATTCTCTACTGGCTATGTTTCTCAAGTTGGCTTTGCCTTCTTTGAAAGATTGTAAGCATATGATTGTTGTAAGGATTGAAAATTGTAAGTAGAAATCATTTTATATAAAAATGATATTCGTTCTTAATGTTCAGCTTGATTACTATTTGTATTCTGCTTATTTATCTAACATAGTTTGCTGCTCTCAATTGTTATCATTTTAAGTCTTACATGTATTTGCTGATCGACGTTCAAGCTAGAGTCTCTACTGCCAAGTTTTGTCATCACCAAAAAGGGAAAATTGTTGGGGAAACATTTCTAATCTTTGGCAATAACAAATGTCTATCGCTTGAAGTGTCAACGGCATCGAAGAAGTTAACCAATGAAAAGATCGATGATTGACTCTACAAAGGTCTACCGAGTCCAAAGACTAAGAAATATCGTCTACCGAGTCCAAAGACTAAGAGTCATCGTCTACCGGATGCAGAGGATAAACGTCTACAGGAACAAGGGTATCTAACCCCACCATGCAAATCCTTAAGAGATACCAGCAGGCGATGAAGAATACATTAGTTGACTTTTGTCCAGCAGACTAAGTAACTAATGAGTGACCAGCAGATGATTGAAAAAGACATCATTTGTCTTTTGTCCAGCAGACAAATATTCAAGAAGAAGTCAGCAGACATATAAGGCAAAAGCACAAAAGATGAACATATTCACTCTGACAAAAGTACAATAGAGCGACACACTACATTATCAGCGCCACCAATCTCGTCAGAATGAACTAGCCGTTGATTAACAAGAATGAAAAGAATACAAAAAGAATTCGGATGAAAATCAGAAAGCTGATTTTACACGGTTCTTTCCATTTGAAGAATAGTTGTCGTTAGACCTTCAAGTCTATAAATACGTCGAAGAGAAGAATGAAGAAATGTCTCAACACTCTGAAATCCTGAATAAACTTAATTCAAAAACGAGAAAAACATTCAAAACGCTTATTGAAATATCTGAAGTTTTGCAGAGCAGTAAAAAAAGCTATTGAGATCTTGAAGATAAAAGTCTACTAAGTCTACTGCTCAAAGACACTCTACGGAAGAACGTAGTTTTATACTTTGTGGTAGTGTTGTGAAGAAAATCAAATTGTAACCTGTGATTATTTTGTTGCTATGAGTTTAGGCAAATCTGTGTAGCTGCCTAAGGAGGTTGGATGCTGTAAAGTGTAAACCAAAGTCTTCTAGTGTAACCTTCATGCAGAGGAAGAAGGGGAGACGTAGAAGCGTTTGTGCTTCGAACTTCCATAAACATATCCTGTGTCATTTACTTTTAGTACTATTTCCTTCTGTTTCTAAACGTCTGCCGACCACTTCTAAACTCACAAGTCCAGTAGATACCTTCCGCACTACTTTTAGTACTTAACAATCTGTTGTATATCGAAGAATCGAGAATTTGAGTCTAGTAAACCCCCTTCTAAACTCTACTCCGATCCTAACATATTTTAATATATATATTATTAATTATTATTAGTAATTCATAACACATATATATAGTTATATATATAGTTTAATAATATATAATATTTAACTACATATACTAATAATGTTAATTATTATTAATAATTCGTATTTTTAATTATATATAATAATATGATTATTAGTTATTAGTAATAATTCATTATTAGAAACCGTTTCTTAAAAAAAATATAAAAATTGAAAAAAAAAAAGCGAAAAAACGATAAAGGTGTGAAATCGTTTGCAAAGACAGGATTCCTATTTTTTTGGTAAAAGCTTTTCAAGTTAAGGTAATTTAAAAATTATTATTTGTTTGTATAATAATTTGTTAAATAAACCTATAATTATTGGGAGGGGACGGTTGATAATTGACCTAATAGGAGATTGATCACCGTAACGCTTGGCCGTTATTCGATTTAAAAGAATTTAATTGTATTGTCATGTTTTGGTAAAATAAAGGAAGTGATCTTATAATAATAATAAAATAATAATAATAATAATAATAAATGAATGGATATGAACGTTCGAAGTCGTGCAGCCTATGCACTGTGCTGTTTTACTATTCTAGTCAAGGGGTTAGGGGGCCTTTATTAAATGAGTCCAAAGTGGAGTGTTGAAAAAAAGGCTGCACTCACATGGGTTCATTTCACGTAGACACTCTCCTCCACTCTTTGATTCCATTCCACCCAACCAATGGTGGACACAAAAAAATTTAGAAGGCTGCTAAAACTTTTAAAATAAAAAATATAAGATAAAAAAAATTTAGAGGGTCAAAAAAGTAAAATATATTTTTTGATAGATAATTGCAATTTTTTTGGATTAAAATATAATTTTTAAAGTAATTTTTTTCCTTGCATTTACCCCTAACCTGTATGTAGATCCACCCTTGCACCCATTCTCTATCTTATGTCCCCCACCTTATTATATTATATTATTTTGATATTATTATATTAAATATATATACAGGTTTTAGTTCAAAATAAAAATAATTCAAATCCGTATAATTAATCGGTCTTCATGTCAGTGTAAAGAAAAAAAATTAAACCATTTTCAAATAGTTAATTCCAAATTATTATATTCATTATCGAATAATACTCAACATCATAATCAAGTGCGAATCTAGTCTTTGGTTAGGATCACAAAAATGTAAGATTTACGTGATTTTTATTCAATTATAGTTTGGAAAATCAATCAAATCGAAAAAAAATCTTTTTTAAGCTTAAGCTCCTATTACAACTACTTGGACATGAGAAGAAGACTCGAAAACGAGATCTACAGATCGCAATTACGAACGATGTCAGATGTGCTACAAACCATAGACAATCGAAAAAACCTTTTAATTTCAAGGTTTGGATGAAAAAGATATAATCAAAGCTTCGTATTAATAAAACTACGAGGTGAACTATGTATGAGCTAGGCAGCACGTTGAATCGGAAGTCAAACGATGCTTTTGTTATATCTTATTTACCTGATACCTAAAATGTTTTAAGTATAAAATTTTGAAGATTTTATGTTAAACTTGTAATGTTATACATTATGTTATTAAATGTTTTTGAGCATTATGCATATATTAACATCTATTTATTTAGTAAAAGTTAGAAAGAAAAAATATTTAACTAGAGAAAAAAAAAATTTAGAACTTAAAATACAACCAAATTGTTTGTTTGTCAAATTTGATTTCACTCAAAATTTTATCAATAATCGAACAACACTTCGGTGTTGTTTACAAACTCTTATTCAAAAAACATATATATGTTATCTTTGCTCAAAATTGGAAATCATTGGTATGTTAACTTAAAAACGCTTATTCAAACCCGATGGCTCCAATTTGGGTCTACTTATTACCAACTTAATATGAGTCATCTAAAATGATTGGTATGTTAATTTATATTTTATTTAAAGTGTTGTATTTTAATATTGAATTGCTATAAAAATTGGGGGTTCAAGTCGGATGCATATATGTATTTTCCTACCCACACGAAAACCAAACCATAATGAACACGTACGGGTCCTTCCAAAATAAGTGACGTAAGCAGTGACATCACCTCCTTATCTTCTAAACCCGCCACGTGTCCCACCAACCTTATCACCCACGTGTATTCTAGAACCCCGCCGCCCCTCCCAGCCACGTGTCCCTCGCCCTCCCCTATATGTACCCTCTCCTCCCTTGCGGACTAAGTTTCACAAAACCCCCTTCCTCTCTCCGAATTTCTAGGGATTAATTTGGTAACTGTGATTGTAATCACTATTATCATCACCTGAAGAAGAAGAAATGGCGGCCGCTGATTTGCAGATGCAGTTGCCCCCCGGATTTAGGTTCCACCCGACCGATGATGAGCTGGTGATGCATTATTTGTGCCGGAAATGTGCCAAGCAGCCGATTTCTGTACCGATTATTGCCGAAATTGATCTGTATAAATATAATCCATGGGACCTTCCAGGTAAATTTAATGTCCAGCAATTCATTCATTTGTAAAAGATAAACCGAATTAATTGGTTGAGTAATGAGTTTATCGATTAATTGTGAGCAGGATTGGCTCTGTACGGTGAGAAAGAATGGTACTTCTTTTCGCCGCGGGACCGGAAGTATCCGAACGGCTCGAGGCCTAATCGTGCGGCGGGGAGTGGATATTGGAAGGCCACCGGAGCTGATAAGCCAATCGGAAATCCTAAGCCGGTCGGAATAAAGAAGGCGTTGGTGTTTTACTCCGGGAAGGCTCCGAGAGGCGAGAAAACGAATTGGATCATGCACGAGTATCGTCTTGCCGACGTGGATCGATCTGCTCGCAAGAACAACAACAGCTTAAGGGTGGGTTCAATGCACCTTTTGTATTCTATAGATTCCCTACTCGTCTCCTTCGTTTTCATGATTGGAGGATAATAATGGGGTGAATTGACCTTGGTTTTTCAACGGTTTGGATTAATTAACGATAATTAACGAATAAATAAATCTGACGGCTGTAGTTTCTTTTGTCCAGCTGGATGACTGGGTACTGTGCCGCATATACAACAAAAAGGGTACCATCGAGAAGCATACGCCTCACGTCATCAGCCGGGAGATGACGCACGCAGTGACGCCAGAGGAGGACATCAAGCCCGTCATCGTGACGTCACCCGCCGAGTCTTCCCCTGTGGTGTACGACGACTTCATGTACCTCGACGCGTCCGATTCCATCCCGCGATTGAACCCTGACTCCAGCGGATCCGATCAAGTGCTGTCGCCGGAGTTCGCCAGCGCAGCGGAGGTCGAAAGCGCGCCGAAGCTGAGCGAGTGGGAGAAGTCCGCCCTCGATTTCCAGTTTAACTACTTCGACCCCGCCGCGCCGATTGATTTGCTCGGCTCACAGTTTCACAGCTTTTACCAGGCGGAGCCGCTGGTGGAGGGGTTGCCTTACCTGAGGAAGCCGTTTTAGAAACTGGACTGGTGTCGTCGCACGTGGCACATGAGACTCGGGGTCTATGAGTGTACACGTGCTACTATTGTTTGGAAGAATAGTGATGCAACAGTAGAAATACTAGTTAATTTGTGAAGATTAATGGGAGATGACATTATAGCATGGTTTTAAAAAAAAAAAAAATTTTTTTTTTAAAAGTCGGATATATGTAGTAATATGGTATCGAGTTATACTTGTAGGGCAAGTGTTAATAGTAAAATTTGTATTGGTTAAAGTATTATTATTTTATTATAAGTGGAATTTAGAGAATGGAAGTTGTTTATTATTCAATAATTGGACTTACTAATATAACTTGAGAAAAAAAAATTTTGTTTTAATGAAATTGACTTATATTTGTTTCAAAGTAATGTCCCTAACTTTGAACAAATTGATCGTTGTTCAAAGAGAAATTAAGAATTCTAACTCATTTTAAACTCATATTTCCTTTTATAGTTTAAAAATCCTAAAATATCCCTTTTTAATAGACAATGTACAAAAAACCATCAACTTAGTATATTCCACAACCATAATATGACACTATAATCTAGTGAAAGAAATTAAACCAATAACAAATTAAATCTAACAAGAAAATGAGTCATGAAATCTTTCAAAAAATCAAAATAAAAGCAATTATAAAATAAATTTAACAAGAAAGTGAGTCACAAGATCTTTCAAAAAAGCGAAATAAAAACAATAATAAATTAAATCCTAATGAAATAATAATCATGTTTAAAAAATCTAAACATAATGTCATGGAACTTTTATTGTTGTGCCTAATAGAGCCACACGTAGAGAAACGACGTATCAGAGATATTTAACCCATGGATTTTATCCTTCTCGTTCGTGGTCTTCTACATGGTCTCCTTATATATTAGAGGTAAGATAACATTTTCTTGAACTTCACTTGGCATCAACCAATATATCTCATTATCCACGGGATGAATTGGCAGCATAGGAGGTTCTCCAAAAGTTTCGTAATAATTGGAGCACAAACTGTAAATCGAAATACCTCTTTGACCTAGCAGCTAGTGTTGCATGTTTACATGGAACTTCCAATATGTCAAATTTCTTACATGACTATGACCGTTGTGCAATATTCACAACATCCATGTTAGTTGTATCCAAACCAACTTGAAACTCGTGTGTTGTTATAGGGTTCATTCTAAAAATTGAAGAAGCATTAAGCGCCTTGCGTAAAATTTCTTCAAGCTTTGGGGTCAACTGGGTCGTACACGATTCTGCTTCTATACGATGCTCATAAAACCATCTTTGCACAATTGATCGTATATGTTCAATCAAAGCAGTGATTGGATAATCCCGTTGGGATTTTAACAGAGAATTCATAGATTCGGCATTATTTGATGTCATAATATTGTAGCAGTTCCCTTTAAAATGAGCTCGTGACCAAGAATCATAACCTGCATCCTCCAAGTATTTTCCAAGTTGCTCATTCTTTCTATATATTTCTGCCATGGAACTTTCAAACTCAGACATCCGGTAAGCTTCTGCTGCAGATTTGAATAAAGGTTTGAGACCCTTTGTATGAAACTTGACTTTAATATTATGCCCCATGTGTACAAAAACCATGATGAGATTGTGGAAATATCATTTTTATGGATTTAGCAATACTCTTGTGCCGATCAGATATAAATACCAATTGGTTGGGGTCACCAATCTGATCTTTCAACTTTGACATAAACCACGACCATGATGAATCATTATCAGAATCCTCTATTCCCCAAGCAATAGGATAAATTTGTATATTGGCATCTTGACATGTTGCAACTATCAATGTTCCTCTATATTTATATTTCAAAAAAGTACCATCAACACATATAACAGGTCTCATTGATGAATGGAAACCACTGATACTTGGACCCAAAGACAAGTAGAAGTACAAAAACTGGTCATCTTGATCTGTATGAATGTATGTAACTGTTCCAGGATTATTCTCTCCAATATATAGCAATATGATGCTAAATTTCCATAACCATGTTCAGGTGACCCCCTAATAAGCTCAAGTGCTTGCTCCTTGGCCTTTCATGCCTTTTGATAGCTTAAGTTAATACCGAATTCTCTGCTAAATTTCCATAACCATGTTCAGGTGACCCCCTAATAAGCTCAAGTGCTTGCTCCTTGGCCTTTCATGCCTTTTGATAGCTTAAGTTAATACCGAATTCTCTGCGTATATCACCAATGATGGTAGATGGCCTATATGATTGGTTAAGATCTTGTAACCTTGGCATTATGTGCTTACCAAATGCCCAACTACTTGCTTGCTTATGTCCATCATATTGGAAATCCAATGAACATGTATGTTCAGATATATATTTTCAAACCTGAAAATAGTCCGAATCCATTAGCTTTGTCTCGCCCTCATTCTCCATTTGCAGTTATCATCAACACATACAATTGTAAATACAATCTTGTTAGACTTTTTAACTTTAAATTCAAATTTCTTCCTCAAGGCAAGCATGTGTAACTTCGACTGCAGCTCTTTTTTGTTCTGAAACAATTGATTTAACTCAACATCATATACTTCATGAAGCGATTCAAATACCCCCACTTTCTCCGACTTTCTGCATGGTTTTGAGTGACTTGATGAAGCTCGAACAAGGTTCTCATTTATTGGTATTGATATAGAATTGTGTACTGCATTTTCACAGTTAAGTTGAGATAAATCATCAATGATGTCTTCATTGCTTGAAACCGGTATAGAAGTATGAATGGTATTTTGATAGTCATCTGAAACAGTCACACGGTCAACAAAATAATTGTCTGCACTGCAGCTGAAAAATATCTGTACCTTCATATTCTTCATAATTCTGTCGTATTTCAAAATCATGATCAATATTTGAAACATGATTCAACGCCTCTCCTTCAAATCCAAATTTTGTGCATAGCTACCACATGATTTTGTAAGGCATGCTTAACACAAGGAGATGAATGACTACCAGAAATAATTGGTTCCATAACTGGAGGTAAATCAATTGATGTCTTGGGTTCAAGAGATATACAAGAGGAAGTTGTTCATGAATAGAAATATACCATTGTAACTCATCATCTAATGTGATTTCAACTGGAAAAACAGGAACATGTATCATACCCAATTGCATCACGATCTTATAAGTCAAACAATCAATGTTGAGAAGATCTCGAACCTTATCGTACAACTCCATGTATGAAATTGTAGTTGTCACAACCAAAGACTTTGTATATTTTCCATTCCAAACCCAATGCTCGGTCGTGTTTTCAGTAAATTTTCCAAAATAAGAAATAACCAATCTTTTAAGTAAATTCACACCTGCACATTTTGTCAAAATGTTACACTCTCTAATACGTAGAATGCATCTTCAAATATGAACATTATTTTGTTCCAAACACAAAAAGATTAACATAAACTATTCATTCTTAATTCAGTGTTGTGATGTATGTAGCTTGACAATATACACAGAAAGGTATCATACCTTAATTGTCGGACTATATGGCTACACTTAAGAATCCAATGGTCCACTACCTATAGTCCACAAAATAACTTCAAGTCCAAATAAATCTATGGAATCCTGCTAACTAATTAAATGGAGAACATCATCATATGGGCTATTAGTTGCTTACAAATCTATTGCTGTTTTTGAGTTCATTGCGAGATTCCTTATTGCTATGGGAGTATTTTGAGATATTGATGATGACAATACATACAATAAAATGACTTAATTCTGGAATGTTATTCAATACATCAAATTCAAAAAAACGCACATATATACAATAAATCTTATAAGTATCACTGCCTGATTGAGTTATGAATGCACATAGTAGTTAACCAAAGGACTATTCCCCAACACAAATTGCAGAGAAACAAAATGATTGTCAGAATTCATAAAACGAAAAACAGAGAAAAAAAGAATACCTTCAGAGAAAACTCATATAGGATTGTGAGCCAACCTAATGAGAAATTAATGGTGGAAAAAAATTCATGATGGAAGAAGAAAAGTAGGTTAAATGATATATTTGGAACTTAACTTAATTAGAAGGCTAATTTCATAAAATAACTTAATTTAAGGCTAATTTTGATTAAGGCATTTCCGTAAAGGCCTTTTTAAAAATCCCCCTTATTCAAATGCCCCATTTGTACCTCATTTATATTGGAAGATAGTTTCCTTATTTGACCAGATCCTGGGTTGCATGGTTCAAGAGGACCTGATTTGGCTATGATGGTTTTTAACTATCCAGCTCGCTGTTTGCGAATGTGGTTGACCAATCTTTTGCATGATATGTTGTTGGTTATTGTTCCAACTGTTCATGTCGATCCATCTTGACATTATTTTAATTTGTGTTATGTGCTTCTTGAAGCACTTTTTGTCGCATTTTGTGTACAGCTTGTCTATGCTTATGTTTTTTCATGTAGTTGTTAGGGCAATCTCATTGTGTACTTTTTGATGTATAATATTCAAATGTGCAGTCCTGAGTAGTTTTAAGTTCAAAAATTTGAATTATAAGCATATAATTAGTTTAAAGTATAAATTTCGCAACTCAAAATTTTTAAAAAAAGCAACCTCCTTTGGTTCCTTTACCATCTCTTGTACCTCGTTATATATTAATATTACTAAGAGTAAGTTGCATATAGACCCTTTTGAGTTATATCCTTACAAGATTACCTAAATAGAATTAGTAAAAGTCAAAAATATCATTTTAGATTCAATAAAAACATTAACATATTTCCTTTCTTAATTGTTTTTTGTACAAATCTTTATACAACTAAAATCTTTTGGGTTGCTCTAGAATAAGGAAGAAAAAATACCCGTACTACCTTTTTTAAAAAAAGATGAGGAATAAGCTAAATATTTTTTCGCACACTGTGAGGCTTGAACTATAATATCTCCAAAATAGAGGTGAACTCTTGCCAACTGGGCTAGGTCAAAGAGCTCAATATCTGTACTTATACTATATATACTATATCATTTTAAGTTTTAACAAATTTAATTTTGTGCTATTTTCTTAAATAACACGTACAAAAATGCATATATCACAAAAAAAAAATTGAATTTTGAATACAAACTTCAAGATAAACAATGAATCTTGATTTACACGTTGATGGATGATTTTGCCAAAGAACATGATGATCTGTTACCTTGAGATTTGTCTTATGAATATGTGGCCATACTCTTTTCTAGTGTTCGATTTTTGTCCTAAACTATGGTCCTAGGTTGGTCCACGATCTACCAAGTGGTCTCGTTTGTAACCCCTGCGTTGGGTTTTTGTGGTAATCCAATACTAAAATAATTGAAATTGATAATTCCATCTGGTTTTAGGATCCACACCTATAGCTCGTAGTCATTTTCTAACTTATACATTTTGTTACATATAACATACGTTTCAATCGATTTCTCGATAGAGATAGACATTAGCTAAACCAGAAATCAATATTGTCTGGCCTGATCAGTTAGGGTATGGTTAAAGAGCTACGATGGTTTAGAGTGTTGGGCTAAAAAATAAAATTTCTGAAAATTAATACTAAAAAAAAGTTTCTTTTGAAAAATTGCATGGGGCTGGAGTCTACCTTAGCCGAAGGGTGACTCAGCCCTTGCAGAATGGAGATAGAGATAATTAATGCTTCCGGACAATCCTTTTTTCAGCAATTGGATTAAATATATCTCTTGGCTTTAACACTATGGCTGTGTTTGCAATTGCTTGTTCAAAGTACTATATGTTGCTTTTGCTTAAAGTTAGAAAAAGTTATTTTTAATCAAAACCATTGAGCGATTTGTTATTAAAATAAAAAAATCGCTTAATGAACTTCAAACTATTACAAAATTGACAAGACACAAGTAAAAGCAGTTAAAATCAACTCATGGCATGCTTCTGTACTTCTGTTTTTACCTACTTATTTTTAGATAAGCGATATCAGAAGAAATGAAATAAAACAATCAAAATCTATTTTTTTGGTCCGAAAAGCAGATAAACAATTTTGAAAAGCAATCACAAACACCCACTAACTAAAGAACAGAGTGCTTATGGTTTTACTGAAATCTATAGTTATTAGTAATTGGGTTTAACTCAAATTTTGTAAACCATATATATTTCTAAAATATCACATTTCGATCCTTTTTCGAGTAGGAATAATTATTGCTAGTAGACATATATATATATATTAGTATAGCATGAGTAACTCACCGAACACTCAAACTTGATTTATATATGTGTTCATGGTCCACTTTAACTAGTTGATTGAGTAAACATGGAAGTTGATAAAAATCGATTGAAAGTTGAGTTTTAACTAAATCAGTGATAAATTATTCATACCTATATTCGTCCATAGGAAAACATGTCTAAATCGTGTTTGATGAAGAAACTTTTGTGACGAAACATTTTTCATTAGTTTCTTTTTGTTAAATGGATGTCAACTCGGATTCCTATAATTTTACAAGTGTTCAAAAATACTATAATTAATCAGTATATTTAACTTTTATGACTTATATTCCAACTTCTATTCAAAATAAAAATAATAAATTTTAATCATCATATCCCTTTTTATTTTGTTTTGTTTTTGATTCGATATACGTTAATTTACCCAAAAATATTTTATTAAATAGGACTTTTTACTTTAATTTTGTTACAAAAATAGAAACAAAGAAAATAATCTTCCTGTTTCTTTTTCTTTTTCTTTTTTAAAGGAATTGACCCCTTCGAACCAAAAACAAAACAAAACAAAATAAAAAGGGGAGATTACAGTTTGGATCCTACAATAATTTTTAATTTTTAGTCCTATAAGTTTTCAAGGATTTGGAGTCCAAAGGAATCAACGATGATACTCTAATCGAAAGAAACTCATGAAAAAGATTGACGCATATGCGCGATATCGACTTAATTTCTTCTATGTTTCATGCATGGTTCATGCAGCCTACCCCGATCCATTGGGACTAAAAGATTAATTGTTGTTATTGTTGTAGTTTTATGAGTTTTCAAATCATGGTTTTGGTCATATAATTGATTCTTATTTTCACCGGAGTGTTGACGATGTATACGACCTCTTTTTTAGACTACCCTTGGTAGAGTCACTATTCAAATCAGCGGTCTTTTCAGCCTCAACCATGATACCAACAAAGATGGCTCTTCGAGGACACTTGAAATTGAGACAAACCACAATATCTGCTTTGATGCTTAAGGAACGGATTAACACCAGTTGCAAATTAAGTTCTATTGATGATATATGTGCTTGGCTGTGTGTTCTACGTATAAATTATAAGATTTTGAGATGAATTTGCAGCATATCTATTGTATGATTTAATGTATTTTTGAATATATAAAATTTCTATTTTTGTTTACCAATTAACATTTTGGAGTTAGGGAGGAGAACTGCACCGGATGTAGCATAGACACAATTAACTGGGTCAATGACAACGAACCCTTCTGTGATCTTCCAAATAAGCAAAGTACACCGTTTTGTCTTTTGAAAATAGAAATTTTTACCCCTATATGTTTTCAAAATAGACAATTTACCCTCATATAATTTAAAAATAGACAGTTTATTCCTATACGATTTGTGAAATATACAGTTTATCCCATGTAGTTTGTGAATAAGTGCAAAACACTATATGTATATTACGTTGTGTAAACAATAGTGGGTAAGTGTCTAGGGTTAAAGTGACTATTTACAAACAACATGGGTTAAAGTGCCAATTATCGATATTATAGAGTGATAAATTGTCACTAGCTCCACAATTAACATCCGCCCAACACGCACGTGTTTACATATATACAATATATATGTATGGGAACAATTTGACACTAATTTTTGTAGGGACTTTTAATGGGGAGGAAATTGGATGCTAATCTTTATTTAAGTTAGAATTTGGATCCAAAAGAAATTGGTTTAGAAAAATATTTTAATAAGTATACTATTTTTCAAAGAAAATAAAAAACATACACATTATTCTGTTATAATAAAGTAAGACTTTTTAGTGGTCAAGTGTTTTGTATAATCAAGAGCTTGATCATACAATTGGTATCAGAGTCAAGGTCATGTGTTCGATTGCCATGAGTTGCAAGGAGTGCAATTATTGGGAGGGCGATTTGTTGGGGTACAACAATTACCTTTGTTGCGTGATCTATCGAAACGTGGTGCTTATGTTGCTGTATGGTTTAAAAGATTTGAAATGCACCGTTACCATCAGCTATAGTTAAACAGAAGTAAAAGTTAAAATCTTATATATATATATATATATATATATATATATATATATATATATATATATATATTTCATTTTTTTCTAGTAGTTGCAGGACATCAACAAAACATCAAATATATAATCTAAAAATCATTCAAAAAAATAAAGTTTCTGCACTCCAATATAATCACATTTGAATTAAAATTTACTGTTCAATTAGAAAAGAGATCCGATTTGATTAAGATAAAAGATTTGCTGCTCCAGAGTTATATCATATCGAATCATGTATTATTTTTGTGCAAGTGAAATATATATAACATTCACGATTAAATGCAGGGCCGATCCCAAACCCGGGTAAGGGAGGATGGTTGATTTAGACAGCTAGCCAACATAAAACATTGAAAATTTCTTTGTATGAGTATCCATATAGCTGACCAGTGATAGCATATTGATTGATTGATTTATAATTTAAATGCATAAAACACATTTTGATCCTAGATAAAACAAATACTAGACATATTTCAAAAATATACATTTTATGAGGAATTTCTCTCTTATTGTGTCAAAGAAACAAGCATGAAATGAAGGAATCAAGGCACGATAAGCCCAAAAGTTTCAATAACTATGTGACTCAATCGGGGAATAATCGAGCCCTCCTATTTCGAAAACTACGAGCCCCCCTCCTCACACAGGTGCAGCTAGCCACAACTATTCTTCTCTCTCGAGAAGCAATAGAATGAACCAAACAATGGCACCAGCCAGAGCCTCCCTATCGAGGACCATGAGCCGAAGAACACAGCCTGGAGAAACCGGTGTCTCCCCTGCCATGCACTCTCTCCAGAAGCATGAGTAGGATGGGTTTAACCCTTATCATGTATTCTAACTCAAGTGGGCTCATAAAACCTCCTGGTATGGAGCAGGAACTCGAGTGTACCCTCGAGTATGTTGGGATATGCCCTAAGACAAGTCATTAGATGATTGTTTATG
Organism: Haberlea rhodopensis; assembly: GCA_907163345.1. Lineage (NCBI taxonomy): Eukaryota > Viridiplantae > Streptophyta > Magnoliopsida > Lamiales > Gesneriaceae > Haberlea > Haberlea rhodopensis. The sequence goes on along the minus strand of CAJQUN010000274.1, from coordinate 117,380 downwards.
ACATACAATGTATTATGATTTTATAAATGGCAAATCATTATTATATATTATTCGAATATCTGTGCAATATGAACTGATATATAAGTTAATGTCCTTAGAATAATATTGTATTATTCTTAAAGATTGTCCCTAGTCAAGTATTATCATAAATCAGGATAATGATAATACATTGAGACTAGTATGTTTTGATTGATGAAATGTTCATGGATATGAGATATCAAATCAACACATGGATACATGTTAGAGAACAATGTACTGGACAGACCCACCATGAGAATGCTACATGGATAGTTATATGCGTGTCATACGCAATTCTCATAGTGATAATAATGTATGTAATCCTTACGACTTGAGATCATCAGAGATCCCAACATAAGGAGTTATGTATCTTGATATTGTCAAACGTTACCTGTAACAGGGTAAACTATAAAGGCAACTATTGGATACACTACAAATTATGTAGAGGGATGTTGATTGATCAAGATAGGATTTGTCCCTCCTATATAACATGAGAAGTGTTTGGGCCCTTGATCAAGTAAGACTAAAATGCATGGCCGTGCTCGAATGAGTCGATATGTGATATCGAGCTTATTCGTTTATTCTAGTTCTACTTGGGGATCAAGAAATAGAGATTGAATATACGAGTATGACTATTCCATGACTCGTGTTCAATCTAAACACATGGACAAAGGGATTAAGTTACATGGTTAATATTATCACAAGTTCTAAGGTTATGTCGAGTCAATGACATTCTTGTAATTTGGGTAGCCTTGATGTGTTGCTAGATACCGCTCATTGCTTGTGACATAAAATGAGATTTTATGTCACTGCCAACATTACAAGATCCTATCGCGTCGCACAAAAGATTAAATCGATAAAGGGAATTAAATTCATGGGATGAATTAAATAATTAAGAAGAGTCTTAATTAAATGATTATAAGGATTTAATTAAATCATGGGTTTGGGCTCATGAGACTTTAAGAAAGTCTTGAACCTTAATTAAATCTTATAATATAAATACAAGGTTATAATTAATTGTAAGACACTACAATTCATAATCACTAAACCTAGCTCTCACTCTCGGCCGCCTCATCTTTCTCCTCTCACGGCCGCCGCCGTTTGCTTGGTGAATTGATTCGCCGTTGATCGGTTTTGAACCGTGAGTTCGGTTTTGGTTCAAGAATAAGTCTAGCAACTTGTTCTTGAACGTCCCTTGTTCGATTTGATCGTGTGGATATCATAGAGGCAAGATCTTGGAGGTGTTGCTCGTGACTCGTGATTTGGCATCGTTTCTGCATCAAACACGCTACAAGGGTGAGACTCTTTAATCATTCCGATATGAATACTCTGTATAGGTCCATGGTTAGGAATCCAAAATTTTATTTTCGCTGCGTATTTGCTTGTTGGATTCCTTACAGTGGTATCAGAGCCGTGTACAAAGCTCATATCGGAATTATGTGGTTAATCGTTTAATCATGTTTAGAATTATATTGCATGCTTTAAAACTGTATAATTCATATATGATATGGAATAAATTGAGTTTGTGAAATCATCGTAAAATTATATATGATATAATTGACTATTTATGTATACGATACGCAAAAGTGAAATCCGAGCCCATAGCTCTTGATGGTTCGGCCACCACCATCACCGAACTTGACCCACGGCTGCCACATGAGGGCTAAGGTTTTCAAACCATTGGCTCGAAATGGTTTAGCCGTTGTGGCTCATGGTTGTGCATGGAGGTGTCGAAACATGGCTAGGGTTTAGAACCCTTCTTTTGGCTCGATAAAATTCATTAACGGCGCATTAAAAAGGTTCGAACCATGATTCACGAAATCATGCATGTTGGCGGCTACCTCCACATGAGAGCTAGGGTTTTCGAACTCATTGGCTCGAGATGGTCAAGCCACCAACGTCATGAATCGTGCATGAAAGGCCGAGAACAATAACAAAGGTTTCGAACCATTGTGGCTCGTGACGGCTAGGGTTTCGAACCCTAACAGCCTTGAATGGCTCACGGCCGCCGTCCAAAATTGTTAGGGTTTCGAACCCTCGTGGTTGGACGTGGATTTTGGGGCTAAGGATCCGTGACATGTGATGTCCCGAGCGTACGATAATTTCATAAAATTTATTTTACAGTTTTATTGGGATTAAATTTTAAAATGTTTAAAATTTAATTCATTAATTGTTATAGCATGTTTTATGTGTTGTTTGAGCATGGTTATAGCCCTATGCCCTATTAGATAGGAGTTTGTGAATGTTTGTAATTTAATACGGCCTGCGAGTCGTGCCTTCTCTATTTTTCTGAATGTATTCCCTCCCCTATGCTCCCCCTCGAATGTAACTCGAGGAATTCTCTAAATCGTGTAATTGTTATATAGTTTAGTTAGAGTTTTATTGATGGAGATCGATGAAGATGGACCATGGTGCCGGGATGAGAAGACCATTCACAAAAGGGAGCCAAAGAGGTGCTTGGAGAAGTTACCCTTAGGTTGACCTTTTAGATTTTCTCATTGGCTTGAGAAATCTTTAGTTGGGGCAATAACCATGTCACGTTATCATTATGTTGATGTATGAGATGCATGTTTAATGTTTTATTTAATATTGATGCTTATATATATATATGTAGATATGTATATATTCATATATGTACCGGACATATTTTCAATATTAATAAAATCATGAGATCAATAAATCCCTCTTATAATATTAAGTTTTAAGATGCCTTCCAATTAAAAATACTCGTCAAGACTTCGATTGAACATGTGTGGGTTTGCCAAAGCAAAGCACCGTGACAATCTTAGTAAGACGCGAAAGGATAAAAGTGATATCCGTGTTATTTTAAAATTGGGTTCGACTTAACTAGCGTTATCTCAATAGGATTGAGAACCTAGAGGCATGTGGTTGGAAAATAATTCATTAGATGAATTTGAACAAAGCGTTGTTCGTCCAATCATCCAAGAATTGCATGTAATTGTAATTGACAAAAGTTGTCTACCTAAATAACCGAGTCTTGGGCGATTAGCCAAAGCTAACTCAAGATTAAGTGAAATATGGATCTTGGCCCACTAAAGTTTTCGAGGGTTGATATTTTTTAAACAAAATAGTGGGAGTGTCATTTAATATAAAACCATATTAAATGATTAAAATCATAAACTTATTTTGCATATTTATATTGTAGATATCCATGGCAACAAACAACGTTACAAATGCACTATTATTGCGATCGGTCCTTGAGAAGGACAAACTGAATGGGACAAATTTCCTAGACTGGTATAGGAATTTGAGGATTGTCCTCAAGCACTATCTTTTTCTTCTTTATGATATTTAGGAATATCACACCAGAGTTTTCAAGAAATCCAATCTTTATAGCACATGTAATTCAGTGGTAGAAGGATCTTGGAGCTAAATTTTGTCAAATCAAACAAATTGATATTATAACTGTCAGAAAGATCAAACCAATAACAACACAAACCTCCAAAGCCAGAACCTTTATTGTATAATCCCCAAATAAAAGCCCATACATACAAGGTAAAAGCACAATAAATTAAACCAGTTACATCTCCCAGGCGTTCATCCATCTATGCTCAGTTATAGCGAAATATATTACCAACCGATCAAAGCTCGAAAAATGCCAATTATATCTCCCTTTAACAGTGCCTTCAGCAATTTTAGCTTCTTAGAAGTGTATGGAGGGTATCTAGCATCTAATTCCCCAGCAAAACTACGTTGAAGAACGGCCTTCTTATGGCTGAAAGCATCGAAAGTGAATTTCCCATGGTATGCACCCATTCCACTTTCTCCTACTCCTCCAAACGGCAAACCGGTCACCGCAAGCTGTGATACAAAATATCGTTAATGACTCTGGTCAATCGAGTTATACCACCATTCACTCAATATTTGTGTTAAAAAAGTGTACTTGGATATGTTTATTTTAATAAAGAACAAATACTCAAAAAAAAAAAAAAATACTTGGTTTGTCTACTTTTGGTCCATCTGATTTATCCTTTTTATTTCTTAGAATAACCTCCAAGAATCGTATGAAGTTTAACTGTTCTATTAATGTCTTGATATAATATGTTCTAAAGAAACTTAATGTATATCTGCAACCATACAGGCTTGATCTCATGTTGGCATGTCTCAAGACTAGAAAGTCTCTGCGACAATTAGAACTCCAGAAGGAAGACTTACATGTAGACAAGTGTCGTTTACAAGCATACCCCCTGCAGAGACGTTATTTATGAACTTATCCTTCAGCTTTTTGTCATTTGTAAATACATATGCAGCAAGTGGCTTCGGTCTGGCATTAATCTCGCCTATACTGTCTTCAATTTTGTTAACCTTCGTGAAAAGAAACCAATATAAATAAACTAAAAACGTCATGAGATACAAAATTAAGCCGATAATAAGACAAATTTCCTTTGTACTTAGAAGCATAACATGCATTCTTTAAATATAGAGCATTGACTGTTCACTTGTCAAATATGAGTTGCTCAACTTTTCAAAAATCTCATGAGATCTCTGTTCTTAGATCTATAAATAAATCTCGAAATGATATCATCTTACAATTTCACCATTTCTTGGGTTAACACAATTGTAATCCACAAGCAACACAAATGGGCAGACTACTTTATTAACACACATTAATCTAAGCAATAAGTAACACAAAAATGCCATTTAATGAGCTATCAAATGGAATCTACAAGAAGATTCATCAAGTTCTACCGTGAGTATAGGAAGTAAAGGGCCAAATATCTCATCGCTCATGATCAGAGAATCAGCTGGGACATCCAACATTATAGTGGGAGCAATCTTGCTGAAACACGAAAGGAAAAGCAATAACATGTTTAGGATTCTACAATCATAACATCAACTCTGAAGATGGAAAAGAACGCTAAACCTCTTAGTTGAACTCACAGATTGGCTTTATCTCGTTGACCTCCATGAACGATTTTACCAGAGACCTTCTCATCATCTATCAGCCTTGATAACCGATCAAAATGGTTGGAATTTACTATGGCTGACATGTCTTTTGATTGCAGAGGATCCTTTCCATAGAATTTCTCAAGCTCACACGTAAGAGCATTTATCTAAGAAGCCGTTCCAGCACATGAAAATTAGTAAACATTTGTCAACATGAAAATTAGTAAACATTTGTCAACGTATAGTGGTCCAACAAAACAGAATGCTTACCAGTTCTGGAGCATACTCTTTTGTAGTTATTATGTAATCAGGAGAAACACAGGTTTGTCCACTATTGGATCCCCACTTACCTGAAATGATACGTCTAGCAGCAACCTATCAAATGGAGAACAAATTTTCATGATAATTTTAAATAATAAGAAACAAAGAACAATGCTTTCCGGTAGGGGTTGCATGCAAAAAAATTAATCTAGGAAGATTTTGGATAAGAAAAAGTGATAGTTACTTTTAATTCGATATTTGTATCAACAACAGTTGGACATTTCCCACCAAGCTCCAGAACCACCGGGGGTAAGATGCTTTGCTGCTGCAGTTAACACAATGCGTCCCACCTTACCGTTACCTGTAAAGTTATTAGGTCAAACATGTTAACTTCCTAAAGTAGAAAGCATAAAGAGGAGCACAAGCAACAAAAATTAAATGTCATTTTGCCATCATTTGTTAAGAATTGTCAAAATAGAAAATCTATAGGAGAGGAGAATAATTTCTTCTATTCTATTAAAGAAAACAACCGTGCATATATATATATACAAAGAGAAACCAATCAATACCCTAGGCTATCACTCCAAGTTTAAACTATGAAGGACTCTTTTAACTATTATCTCATAATCCTATGAAACTCTTGATAAAGATTATCAAGATAAGAATAAAATATAAAAAGATAAAATTACAATCTAATCTCCAACACTCCCCCTCAAGCTAGTTAATAGATATTTATCATTCATAGCTTGCATGTCAATACTTCGAATGTAGTCTTTGACAGGCCTTTTGTTAGAATGTCTGTCACTTGACTTCCTGATGGAATATAGAGCATGCATACACTTCTATCTTCAACATTCTCTTTGATGAAGTGCTTGTCAAATTCAACATGCTTTGTTCTATAGTGGTGCACTGGATTTTGAGCAATGTTAACAGCTGTTTTGTTATCCCAGTAAAGCCTCAATTTTAGTTCCTCCATTACACTTTTTATCCATATTCCTTCACATATCCTTGAGCAACCTCTCTAAATTCAGTTTCTGCAATACTTCGAGCAACCAATGACTGCTTCTTGCTTCTCCAAGTTACAAGATTTCCCCAGACATAGGTGGTAGATCTTCTATCAACTATGGATCCAGCCCAATCAGCGTCGGTGTAAACTTCTATACCTTTCTGTTCTGTCTTACCAAAAAACAAACATTTCCCTGGATCTCCCTTGAGATACTTGATGATTCTTCTTACCGCCTCCAAATGTTCCTTGCATGGAGAATGCATGAATTGGCTAACAGCACTTGCAACAAAGACAATGTCTGGTATAGTGTTAGACAAATAGGTTAATTTTCCCACCAACCGTTGATAGATTTCTCGATCAACACTGTCCTTGTCACCTGTTCCAAGCTTAAGTTTTGTTCCATAGGCATGTCAGCTGGTTTACAGCCCAACATGACAGTGTCCTTTAGTAGATCAAGTGTATACTTTCTTTGAGATATGGTGATTCCCAATTTGCTTCGTGCTATTTCCATTCCCAAGAAGTATTTCAGAGGTCCAAGATCTTTTATTTCGAATTCAGTAGCCAAAAACTTCTTCAACTCAGTTGTATCCTCAAGATCATTTCCTGTCACAATAATGTCATCCACATATGCTATTAGAATGCTAATTCCCATCCTTAGTGTGTCGAAAGAATAGAGTGTGCTCAGTTTGATATTGAGTGTATCCTCGACCTTTAATGGCATTGTTAAACCTCTCGAACCATGCCCTCGGAGATTGTTTCAGACCATAAAGTGCCTTTTAGTTTGCAAACTCGATTATCTCCTTCTTCAAATCCAAGAGGAAAGTCCATGTACACCTCTTCATTAAGATCCCCATTAAAGAATGCATTCTTCACATCTAGCTGCTGCAATAGCCAATTAAGATTAGCAGCTAAAGATATTAAAATTCTTACTGTGCTCATCTTTGCTACAGGAGCAAATGTCTCCTGGTAGTCTATCCCAGCAGTTTGTGTAAATCCCTTGGCCACAAATATTGTTTTATACCTTTCAATGTTGCCATCAGTCTTGTACTTGATGGCAAAGACCCACTTACATCCCACAGTTTTTTTATCCTTTGGTAGTGTTGTGATCTCCCAAGTACCATTTTTCCTCAACGCATTTATTTCTTCAAACACAGCTTTTCTCCATTCTGAATGTGTTCGAGCAGAATGGATATTTGTAGGAATTTCAATTTTTTCACCTGTGATTCGTGGACGTGGGAAGATGGGTCTCTGACTGGTGATATAAAAAAACCAGTTGATGATGATCACGACCGAGCACAGTGGGAACTTGCAATTCCATTGTCATGGTCTGGCTAATAAATTCGATGGAGCCTTGGATTAGCCAAAACTATCTATTTCTTCGCACCGTGAGGGCTATTTGTAATATGGTAGCCAACCCTTATTCCGATCCTAGGAATTACTCTCAGGTGTTTGAGTTAAAGACGAAGTTGCGGGAGACCAAGCAGGGGAACCTTGATGTTACATATTATTTCACTCTTGTAAATAACTTATGGCAAGAGTTGGATCTTTTCTATGAAACAGAACCGGATTTGACAGCCAAATTCTGGAAATTTATTGAGAATGAACATATATACAATTCACGGCCTATCCTCAGGTGTGGTACATTACCCACCATCCGCGAGGTTTTGGCTGAGGTACGTCGTGAGGAGAATAAGCGATGTGATGTTTTGTGAACCTAAAGAGTCTTCTACCCCTGTCGTCACGGAATCCTCAGCCTTGGTGTCCAAAGGGACCAGTGACTGGGCTGGTAAAAACAATGGCAGGTTCAAATCAATTAACAAGGACGAGAAGATCGAGTGTGAATACCGTCATAAGCCCAATCACACTCAAGAAAACTGCTGGAGGTTGCATGGGAAACCTGCCAACTGGAAACCACGACGTCGGAACAAGGATGGGAGGGGGTTTCAAGCAAACTCTGACACTCATGCAGCGCCTTCTGTTAGCTAAAAGCTAGTCAGCATCACCCTGCCTAAAGACCAAATGGAGCAACTTCAGAAGTTGATCTCCCTATCAATTGGCAAATCAGCGCCAGCCTCATGTACTCTAGCCTAACAAGGTATTTTTCCAACCGCTTACAGTGCTGCTACTGAAGAAAAACGCCCTTGGATTATGGATTCGGGTGCGTCTGATCATATGGTAGTTCCGTGTTATTTTCTCTTATACACCTTGCCCAGGCAACCTTAAAGTCAAAATTGTCGATGGGTCTTGTCCATTGTAGCATGAAAGGGTTCGATTCGGATTTCAGATACATTAACAATTTATTCAGTGTTACATGTGCCAAACCTGACTCTGATGCCATGTAAATAATACATGTGGTTCCAACTCAAAACCAATTAGCAATGAGTGGAGTAACCCATGTATCTTAAAAAGAGCTAACATAGCTTCCAGTTTCCCAATGTGGGGCAACTCTCAACACACCCGATAGTCAAACATGTGGATTGACAGCGTGAGTGACAGTGAGCATGCGGGCGAAATAGTCAATCACATGAAAAGTCTGCTCTGATACCATGTCAAAGAAAACCTATAGGACTGAAGAATAATTTCTTCTATTCTATTAAAGAAAACAACCATGCATATATATATACACACACACACACACACAAAGAAAAGCCAATCAATAAGCTGGTTTAGGACTCCAAGTTTAACAATGAAGGACTCTTTTAACTCTATCTCCTAATCCTATGAAACTCTTGATAAAGATTATCAAGATAAGAATAAAATATAAAAGATAAACTACAATCTAATCTCCAACAAGAATGTTAATAAGAAATGCCATAATTTTTTTTGAAGGGTTGATGAACTAACTTCTTGTGATTTTATGATAACTTTCGCAAAAACATAAAAATCAATATATGGTTGAAGTTGTTCCTACCTGTATAAAATATTTTGTCCCATTTTTGCTCAAGTAATGCAGTGGTTTCGGGCACAGCACCCTCAAAAACTTTCACCGCTGAAGTATCCATATACTCCCCAAGAAGTTTTGCAAGCACTGAGGATGTGGCAGGGGCAATTTCTGAAGGCTTTATTACTACAGCATTACCAGCTGCAATAGCTCCAATCACCGGCTCAAGACAGAGCACTTCGGGGTCCACAAAATCACATGCATAGAAAAAGCAGCCCAAAAACATAAGGTTTCTGGGGTCAGATAAATACTAAAATACAAGCTTTGCTCTAATGAGAAGTTACAGTTATGCGATACATAAAGCAAACGTATACAAAAGAAGTGTTGTTTAAACATGACTCAAGTGAAAAACACGAGAAATAAAGGTCGAATTAGGACAAACTTACAAAATGGATAGTTCCAAGCTGTGATAACTAACACGACACCCAAAGGTTCGGATACTATCTCAGCCTTTGAAGGAAAGGTAGTCATTGTGGTTTTCACCTGCGTTAGCATTGAACAATCCTTTATTGGCATCTAGGAAGCCAATAAAAATTTCCATATTCTAAAAAACTTCAAATTTTACTTTTTCTGGCGTTGTCCATCGGTGCAATTCCTTCAATGCAAATTTGCATGCTGCTGATACTGCAGAAATCTACGTCATAAATAACACAAGTTGGAACCATGAGTTTATGGAGACGGTGATTATAAATATAAAATTCATGCTGGAGTATATCATATTTAATACAAGAAAACAAGGGTTGGCACTAGTGATGCCCAGAAAGTCGGGATGAACGGGAATATCAAGTTTTGGCTCAAATATTTCCACTCATTTCTAAAAATCTTTAATATTAAATAAAATACTCAGAGACATAATCACACCCAACCATAGCCAGTCTTGAAATGCTTCAGTTGATCCTAGTTCCAACCATGATTGTCGTTTCTCCATTATGAGAGGACTTAGTAGGGGGTAACTATACATAATTATGAGAAAGATGATTAAATTATTCATCTTTAGTGTTTCCCAAGACCCCAAAAACTAATTGTTTTCAGTTTTTTTTTCCCTCACCACAAACCTCATCGGTTTTTGGTTATTGTTATTTGATATTGAATCATTTGAACATCGATTTGAATTCTAATATGCTGGAACCCATGAAATACTAAATTCAATTGCTCTGTATGATCCTTTCGACAAACTTGGTCACTATCCTTTACCTGCAATTCCAGAAAAAGATTGATCGGTCGTTCATTGAAAGCCAAAAAACAGAATCAAGAAGATATTTTTTTATAAGAAAACAAGAATCAAGAATTGACAATACTTTTTGCACCAGCAAAATATGTTTTCATATGAGAGTTTTTATGCATCCCTCATTCCATCAAACCGTTGTACAAGAATGTTTAGAGAAAATTCTTGAATGCTTTCCATGAATTGTTTTCATTAAAAAGTGAATGCGAGCGTTTCTTTAGCTTTCCTCCTCATTGGAAGAAACAACAGTTAACAAACTAATACCTCATAGTTTTTAATCAGAATTACAAATCACAACACAAATAAAGATCCAAAAGTAAATCAAAAATAATAATTTGATTTGTACACGTAGCACCTTAATCCCTTCTGCTCTGGGTTAGAGATAGTTGGACAGTAACCCTCACTAAAATTAAAAAAAATAAAATAAAAATTCAATATTTAGCTCCTAAATTTTTAAAATATACGTTTTGTAATAAATACATGGAGCCACCCTACTAAATCGTCATCTCAGCATATCTCAGCTTTCCATCAAACAAAAAAAAAGTGAAAAAGAAACAAAGATCGACCTTTTTCATCTTTAATGAAACCAGAGCATTGAATGCAGCCAAGAAAAGGACAAAAAACATTACCCCTTCGTTTAAATAGAAACAAAAAACAACACATGAATCGCATTTAAAAACACCAATCCAAGAAATCCCAAGCAGCAAGAAACAACAAAATCAAACTCTTTTCCTTTCACCTCATGAACAAAGGCCTCAAATTCTGGTTTATTCAGATCAAAACGCAGAGCCTGAACAATCTCTTCTTCATGATGTTCTGTAATTTTCAGAAGGGCCTTCAACTGAGAAACCCGCCACTCTAAAGTCTTGGTCTTGCCGCCGGAATAGGTGGCTCTCAGCTCCTTCACCACTGCTTCCGCATCCATCGTCGCTGTTATCAAGAAAATCTTGGAAACCCCGCTTCCAAACAATAGAAAAACAAAATTGGGTGGAAAAATATTATGCGTTAACTTAAGTAGACAAGATTATATACAACATATATATATACACATATATATTATAATATATATAATAAATTTGATTCCGTGTTAGCGTTTACTGCTTATGTGTAGATACATGTTATAATGGATAATCTGATGTAAAAGTTCGTCCTTATTCAACATAGGAAAGCAATAAAAAACAAATAGTTAGACGAATGAGAGGGGAAAGATGAGGCATTATCTTGTGCAAAATATACCAATCACAGTTTTGAGTTTAGTTTCATTATCTACTTGAGTTTTCCAAAATTTCCTGTGTATTTGCTATATATATATGTATAGCAAATAAATATATATTATATAAATTTTGTTTAATTTATATAATATAATTATTTAGGTTTCATGTTTTTAAACTTAAACTTGCACAAAGTCGTTGGTTGTAAATGAGGGTTGACAAACTCTAAAGTTGAAAATTGAGAATCTGTTTGGATATTATCAAATTATTATAATGTTTGGTTTGACTAATTTATTCTTTGTCCATATAAGTAGAGATTTTATTTATATTACAAAAATATAAGGAGCAATAATTAGGCACCAGTCACACGCAAAAATACTCGGGAAAAGAATATCTCCAGCTACCACGGTTAAATTATTTTGGATTACTTAGTTTAATTAAGTAACTATTTGATGATTTTCTTTTTATCAAAATTAGTCTCGTAGGATATGAGTTTAATTAATAATAACCTCAAACGTTTAGAACTGATCAAAATTGGTCTCATAAGATATGAATTTACTCAATAGTAGTCTCAAACGTTTAGGACTAATCAAAATTGATCCCACAGAAATTGTGTTTTATCGAAAGTGGTCCCACAATTGAAATGGGTTTTGTGACCATTTTTTATTAAACATATATCAGATCAATTTTGATTAGTCTTAAACGTTTGAAACTATTATTGATTAAACTCATATACTATGAGACTAATTTGATTAATCAAAAATATTTGGGATCATTATTGATTGAACTCATATCATATGTGATTAATTTTGAAATATCTCCTTACTGTCTTTAGATTTCGATACTTTTAGCGTCTAGTTTCGTATTATTAAAAAAAAAAATTTTTTGTTAAATATCATACGTTAACCATGTGGATATGATATTTAAAAGTGGACAAAAGTAGTTCTAGTTTACATAATATATAATTTATATATTAGAGTATACTTGTGTTCCCATGTACACAAGAGAGAAGGGGATAATGAGTATTAGGCTGTCACATCCCGGGTCGCCTCTAGCAAGTTTATTTTAATATCCTAGTTTATCTATATCTTTATTTAATTATGCTAATTCCATAGTTATGCCTAACCTAAATGACAGGTTTGTACATTTGTCAACTATCCCACATCGGTAGGGATTAGGGGTGCTTAATGGAACCGGTCGATTTCGGATCCGTTAAGCACGGAACCGATTCGATCAGTTAAGGAATGGATCCAGTTTCGGTTTCGGTTCCGGTTTCGGTTCCAACCGGTTCCTGTCCGATCCGGTCCGATCCGTTTCTTTTTTTTTGAACTTTTTATTTTTTTGACGATGTAAATGTTTCCCCAATATTCATCACAAATTCAATATATTTCTTCTTCATTTCATAATATAAATGCATACAAATAATTGTAAAGATATGACAATTGAAAATCTAAATAAAAAAATATTTTTATTTAGCACTCTTCATAATTGATAACTATTGTTTTGGCGTTCTCTTCTTCTTGCTCGTCATAATGATTTACGAATTCGCCAACCGCCACATCTATTCTATTCTTATATTCTGCTTCAAACCAATCTTTAAGTAATGTGAGCATGCATAACGAATCAGCAGATGGACTACTTCTGTATTCTCAAATAATTCGGCCACATGTTGAGAATGCCGATTCAGAAACGACGCTTGAAGCTTGTACCGCATACACGTCTCTAGCAATTCTGGCTAAGATAGGGAATTGTGCTGCATTTGTTTTCCACCATTATAAGACGTCGAAGTTGTCTTCCGTTAGAAATTGATGATTCAGATAAATTTGCAACTCAGTCGACGTACTAGTAGAAGGTCATTTTCCCTTAAGTTTTTTCCTGCCCAGCATCCTAAGTAAATTGATGCCTCCACCTTTAGATTGAGCATGGGGTTGTTCTTCAACAGCCCTTTGTTGCGATGATTCACTTGCATGTTGATTATAATATAATTGAAATATATTTTGGAGAGATTGCATTGATCGTCAACCACCTTCCCCAAAAATTTAGCATAATATTCAAAATATATCTCAAATGAAGATAAACATTGACTAGGATCTAGAAATGTTGTGATGCAGTGCACGTATGGATTTGTTCCCAATACTTTCCATTGCAGTAACAAAAGCATGCAAGTTATAGTCATCTCTAAATTCTATAAACTTATCAAACATGTTAAATACTAAAGGAAGAAAATAAACGGAAGTTGGATAAGTAACACCGGAGAAGCGTTCTGTCGCTTCTTTGAAAGTACCTAATAATGATACATAATTTTCAACAAATTCACAATCCTCATTAGTCAAATAAATACTTTCATTGCTATCAGGCATTTTGTTAGGATCGGTCCGGAGTGTTTAGAGGGGGGTGAATGAACACTCCTATTAAAAATTAATCCCTTGTGATTTCTTAGGGATTAGTGAAAGAAATCTGTTTCTTAATCAACTCTTTCGCAGAACAGACAACTGAATATTTTAGTGCGGAACGGTCTGTTCTTAGATTAGTAAGAACTGCTTGATGGCTTGAATAATAGAACGAGTGCAGAATGATAAAATACAGAATATGTTTCTGGAAGTTCGAAGGTGGTGTAATCCTTCTACGTCTCCCCTTCTTTCAATTAAGGAAGGATTCCACTAGAAGACTTTGATTTATACAATCCTGTTGTACAAACCCGATTCAGCTGGATTTACCTCACTACCAGACTGAAACTCCTAGTCTCTCGATCTGTTCAGACACACTCTGTCTGACAATTACAATTGTTTTTCACTTCTATATTTCAATACAGAATACACAAGATAGACTTTAGTCTATGCACACAATGATCCTAAATGATCAAATATTACAATATACTTGTGCTTATGAAGATTTTCAGCTCGAGAATGTCTGAGCTTGTAAGCTTGTGCTGTTTAGCTTTCTTGTGAGTTTTTCGATTGATCAGACTCTCTCTTGAGCTCTTCTGTTGCATCATTTTATAGTTGCATGTACCAACGACATTATTTCCCTTAATGTGCAACTCTTGACTCTGCTTAAACTCTGAGTAAGCTGCAGTCTTCTTCTTTAGGGTACTTGCCGTTCTGGTTCATGCTTTCGGCGACTGTCAGGTAGGCTCTTCTTTGTCTTCTTACCTTTTATGGTAATCTTCAGTCCTTGGTCTTTTTCAGCATTAATTGCAACATTAAATGCTTCAATAAATAGCCGTTAATGATTCGGACTGAAGAATCAATCTTATTCAGCCTTGACTGCTCTGATCTGATAGAAGTTGAGATCGATCTGAAGCTTCGATCTGGTCAGGCTGATTTCCATCGATCCGTTCTGTTTTGCGATATACCATATCAGCTTGATCTGTTTTGAGCAATCGATCTGGTCAGTCTGATTTCTCTCGATCCGGTCTGATATGTTTTGTCATCTTTAAAATCCGGAACTAACAAATTCCCCCTTTTTGATGATGACAAAACCTAGCTTCTAAATCTTTTTATCCAGTCTTTAAAGAACTCTGAAGCGTATACTTGCGGATCGATTATTTCTTCTTGTTCAAAATAAATGAACATAGTTAATTTATAGTTCGGATTGATTAAGTCGTTTTTAGTTCAAAATAAATGAACAAGGACTTAACTGAGAACTTAGATTTTTATTGATCAGAAAAATCTTATATACAGACCAGTCTGACTTAAACAAAGAAACTGCTACTTTCTTGAAGACTGAGACTGATGCGGCTTGAAGTCTTTTCTCTCTTCCCCCTTTTTGTCAGCCGCAATCTCTTGAAGAAAAGCGACAACCTGTGCTAGCTGAGCGCTGATAGCGTCAAGACGAGTGTCTTGAGCGCGAAGGGAATTGGCGACGAATGCTCTAACTTCAGTGGCCAGCTCGATCTGCTCTTTTCTCAGGCTGTTTTTATAAGTAGCTTGCTGAGAGAACAGATCATTCAGTTTTCGCTGAATGCTGCTAATATTGGCTGTCATCTTCTCTTTAAATGAATCAAAGTCCAAAGACGTAGTCCTCTGACTTTGATGAACCTCTATGACTCGTTGAGAGAGAGATAGACAGTTATCAGAGAGGTGCTGAAGGGACCTTGCCAATGATGGAGCTGCATCAGATAACTGGCTTGGAGAGTGATCTGATGACGACAAGGCGTGATCAGCTTCTGCAGCAATGGGTATAATTGAAGATAAAGCAGCTTGGCGTGTTTCGGACCGGATCAAGGTGACCAAGTCCGAAGAAAATTCTTCTATGAATGCCATATCTTCAGCAGATTGTTCGGGAGGAGTGCTAGGTCTCAAAGGCTCCTCAACCTGTAAAGCTGCAACAACGGTTAAGACCACCAGATCCAGGCTCTTGGGGCTTGTTTCAGACCATATACTGCTTTATTCAGTAGATATACATGATTTGGAAATGAGTGGTTCTGAAATCCAGAAGGTTGCTCAATGTAGACTTCCTCCTGAAGCTTACCATTAAGAAATGCACTCTTAACGTCCATTTGATATACTTGAAGTCTTTAAAAGTAGCATAAGCAAGAAATATTCGGATTGCTTCAAGTCTGGTGACTGGTGCAAAAGATTCATCAAAGTCAATTCCTTCTTCTTGTCGGAATCCTTGGGCCACCAGTCTGGCTTTGTTTCTAACCACAACTCCATCTGCGTCTAGCTTGTTTCTGAACACCCATCTGGTTCCAATAACAGGCAGATCACTTGGCCTGGGGGTTAGACTCCAAACTTGATTTTGTTCAAATTGATTAAGTTCTTCTTGCATGGCTTTAATCCAGTTGAAATCAGTCAAAGCTTCATCAATCTTTTTAGGTTCCAGATTTGATATGAAAGCAGCATGAGTGAATTCATCCATCATCTGTCCTCTAGTTCTGATTGGTGCAGAAGGACTTCCAATTACTAGATCAGGTGGATGCCTCTTTGTCCATCGATAACTCGATTCTGGATTGTCTGGTCCAGACGGATGAGTAGTAGCGGCGTTATCAGCATCTGATTTAACATTAGAGTGAGGAACATCCAGATCGGCTCGATCTGAAGGAGCTTCATTGCCATGATCCGGTCTGTCTGGTACTTCAGGTTCCGGTGGATGGTCTCTTGACCTGTTATCTACAATCTCATCATCACTGTTAGCTTCGAGATTGATATTTTCCATCTGATTTTGAATTGATTCCTTGCTACGCTCAATACATAAAGATTCATCAAAAACTACATAAACAGATTCTTCTACAGTTAAAGTGCGATTATTGAAAACGCGAAAAGCTTTGCTATTAGATGAATATCCTAAGAATATCCCATTATCTGATTTAGCTTCAAATGTTGTAAGATGATTCTTACCATTATTGTGAACGAAGCATTTGCAACCAAATACATGAAGGTGAGAGATAGACGGTCTGTTACCAGTCCATATTTCATATGGAGTAAGATTTAACTTCTTGTTAATCGTAGACCGATTTTGAGTGTAGGACGCAGTATTTACAGCTTCTGCCCAGAACTTTTGTGAAATGCCAGAATTAGCAAGCATTGTCCTTGCTGCCTCTTTAAGCGTTCTGTTCCTTCGTTCTGCAACTCCATTTTGTTGGGGAGTTCGGGCGGCTGAAAATTCATGCTTAATTCCTTGATCTTCTAGAAATGATTCAAGATTATGATTTGAAAACTCAGTGCCTTTGTCACTTCGAATCATGTCTATGCTTGATGATTTCTCATTCTGAGTGCGTTTCAGCAGCTTGATCAATTTCGGACCGGTCTGATCTTTACTGCTCAAAAATATAGTCCAAGTAAAACGTGAGTAATCATCAATAACAACACGAGTGTACCGCATTCCCCCTAAACTTGTTATTGGTATAGGACCAAACAAGTCCATATGCAATAGTTCTAAGCAGCGTGATGAGGATTTGACATTCTTGTTTTTGAAGGATGATCTGATCTATTTGCCCATTTGGCAGGCTTCACAGATCTTATCCTTAGCAAAGTCGATCTTGGGCAGACCGACAACTAAATCATGTTTACACAGGCTAGAAATAGTCTTAAAATTGAGATGATTCAAGCGTTTATGCCATAGCCAGTGTTTATTATCATTATTAGCGATGAAGCAAGTAGGATTATCAGGTTGAGCAAAGTTCCAGTTAATCTTATATGTATTTCCATTTCTGATTCCTACAAGCATGGTCATACCGTCTGACGATTTAACAGTGCAAGTGTGTTTGTGAAATTCTACAGCATAACCATTATCCCATAGTTGACTTATGCTAATCAGATTATAGCATAAATTTTCAACTAATAACACATCATTGATAATAATATTACCATGGACAATCTTACCCTTGCCCACGGTCTTACCCTTTGAGTTATCCCCGAAGATGATCTTGGGTCCAGTACATTCTGTGACTTCAGACAGCAGCTCGATGTTTCCAGTCATGTGACGAGAACACCCACTGTCTAAGTACCAATCTGATGCAAGTTTCTTCGGTACCTGTCATCAAACATAATTATTGTTGGTACCCAATCCTACTTGGGTCCAGAACGGATTAGCCCTTTGGAAACCCATACCTTTATCAGCTTTAATGGCTTGTGTGTGTCTGGTGTGATGTGAGCTGATCTGTTTCGATGTTGTGTGTGATAATGTGTGCGATATGGAAACCTTTGATTGTCATAGGGTAGTCTATATCTTCGTTGAACTGGTTTTGAGTTATAGTAATTGTATTGTCTTCCTTGCCTTAGATCTTGCACCTTTAGATTTGGTCTGAAAGACGCAAAGTTTGCTGGTGCCTTTTCTTTGGCTTGGTTAACATATCCAATCCCTTTTCTCAAACCTTGATTCACGAAAGAGACCCCCGTTTGAATTGTAGGTGCTCCAGTCTCATATATGTGCTGGATTTAACAAATGTCATTTGTTTGATTTTGTTCTTTACCAGCAACAATTCAGATTCATCTTTGGTACAGTCTTTGATATCAAAGCCTATGCCGGTAACATCACCGACATTTCTTTGTACCTCTTGCAATTCTTCCAATGATGTTCTGGATTTTGTCCATGTTTTGAAGATATGAGAAAGCTTAGCATTTTGTGTGCTAATTCTCTTATTTTCTTCATGGAGCTGATCGTAAGAGATTTTTAGCTTATTCAGCTCGATCTGTAGATTGTTGCACTCGCCCAGCTCAGAGCAGCTTGGTTTGATGTGCTCATCCATTTGATCATTGGCTTTAGCTTTAATTTTCTTAAATGATTCAGCTAAGAGTCTATAATCATTAGCCATGTCTTGCAATGCGGACATGAGCTCTTCACGTGTAAATTCATTTGAGTCAAGATCGAATACCTCGTCTGTTTGACTCATATCTTCGTCTGCCATTAGACATTGAATATCTTCTTCGCTTTCGCTGGAGGAACATTCGGAGCTTTAGTGAGTCAGAATCAATCTGAACCCACTTGCTGTTTCCTTCTTCTGCTACTACGACCTTTTGGGACTTCCCATGATGACTTTTACGATCTTTATAGTGCTTCTTTTTCTTGTCATCACGATGCTTCTCTTTTCGTTCTTCTTTCTTTGGTCTGGTGCAATCTGCAATGAAATGTCCGGTCTTACCACAATTGTAGCAAGCCTGATCATTAACATCATCGTCCTTTCTTGATTTATAATGATGAGAGGGTTTAAAATTTCTTTTATTTTTAGACATAAATTTGCCAAATTTCTTGATAAATAATGACATAGCATCATTACTTATCTGTTCGATAGATCGATCTGTTGTAGGGGCGGTCTGGTCTGGAATGGCTGTCAGCGCTTTGTTTGGTTGAGAGATTAGTGGCTCTGCTTCACCTCTGGTGATCAGTTCGAACTCATATGCCTTAAGATCTGCGAACAGGTCATGAAGTTCAACTTTGTTCAGATCTTTGGACTCCCTCATTGCAATGGTCTTAACATCCCATTCTTTTGGCAGGGCTCTCATAACTTTCAGAGCGATCTCTCTGTTTGAGTATTCCTTACCCAGACCATTCAGTTCATTGATGATACCAGTAACTCTTTCATCAAACTCATTTAGAGTTTCTCCAATCTTCATTTTTATGCTCTCAAATCTTTGAAGAGCAACAGTCAATTTGTTTTCCTTGGTCTGGTCGTTCCCTTCACATAGCTGTGCTATTTTCTCCCAAATTTCTTTGGCAGTAGAGCACATTTTGATTTTACTGAACATATTCTTGTCCAATGTCTTGAACAAGATGTCTTTGGCAACATTGTCGAGGTTTGCTTTCTTTCTTTCTTCATTCGTCCAGAGAGATCTGTCCTTCTCGACCATTTGGGGTTCACCACCAGTAATGGAGACTGTTGTATTGACTTTCAGAATCTTCATTGGTCCATCAGTGATGACGAACCACATATCGTCATCATATGCTGCCAGATGAGCTTGCATTCTGATTCTCCAATCATCATAGTCTTCTTTTGAGAACATAGGAATTTTGTTGAATGATGCCATCAGCTCAAGTGTCTTTGTGCTGATTAAGACGACCTACTCTGATACCACTTGTTAGGATCGGTCCGGAGTGTTTAGAGGGGGGGTGAATGAACACTCCTATTAAAAATTAATCCCTTGTGATTTTTTTGGATTAGTGAAAGAAATCTGTTTCTTAATCAACTATTTCGCAGAACAGACCACTGAATATTTTAGTGCGGAACGGTCTGTTCTTAGATTAGTAAGAACGGCTTGATGGCTTGAATAATAGAACGAATGCAGAATGATAAAAGACAGAATATGTTTCTGGAAGTTCGAAGGTGGTGTAATCCTTTTACGTCTCCCCTTCTTCCAATTAAGGAAGGATTCCACTAGAAGACTTTGATTTATACAATCCTGTTGTACAAACCCGATTCAGCTGGATTTACCTCACTACCAGACTGAAACTCCTAGTCTCTCGATCTGTTCAGACACACTCTGTCTGACAGTTACAATTGTTTTTCACTTCTATATTTCAATACAGAATACACAAGATAGACTTTAGTCTATGCACACAATGATCCTAAATGATCAAATATTACAATATACTTGTGCTTATTAAGATTTTCAGGTCGAGAATGTCTGAGCTTGTAAGCTTGTGCTATTTAGCTTTCTTGTGAGTTTTTCGATTGATCAGACTCACTCTTGAGCTCTTCTGTTGCATCCTTTTATAGTTGCATGTACCAACGACATTATTTCCCTTAATGTGCAACTCTTGACTCTGCTTAAACTCTGAGTAAGCTGCAGTCTTCTTCTTTAGGGTACTTGCCGTTCTGGTTCATGCTTTCGGCGACTGTCAGGTAGGCTCTTCTTTGTCTTCTTACCTTTTATGGTAATCTTCAGTCCTTGGTCTTTTTCAGCATTAATTGCAACATTAAATGTTTCAATAAATAGCCGTTAATGATTCGGACTGAAGAATCAATCTTATTCAGCCTTGACTGCTCTGATCTGATAGAAGTTGAGATCGATCTGAAGCTTCGATCTGGTCAGGCTGATTTCCATCGATCCGTTCTGTTTTGCGATATACCATATCAGCTTGATCTGTTTTGAGCGATCGATCTGGTCAGTCTGATTTCTCTCGATCCGGTCTGATATGTTTTGTCATCTTTAAAATCCGGAACTAACACATTTGATATGAATTATAAAATAGAGTTAAAATATATTTGTAAGGTAACATAGCATTCAACACATTGTACAACGAATTCCATTTAGTTTCTATTGGTGATGGAAAAAAAGAAGATGTTTTAAACCGTTAGAGAAACATAATTGTTTCCAGTCACGCTTAACACGGCTCGTGCGTAACCATTTAGCGCAGTATTTCATTTTCTCAATACATGCTGAGTGATTGTCCTCATAACCAACTTTAACAGCCAAATTAATCACATGACATGCACATCAAACATGAAAAAAACACCATCAATCATTGATTTTAGATGAGTCCTTAAATCACGCATCGCACCATTGTTATTCGCAGCGTTGTCTAATGTGTTTGAAAATATCTTATCCTGAATTCCATCATGTCTACAAGTGTTGAAAACATATTTAGCAATTACAACAATCTAACTCATCTAAAGACAAAATCTGTTTTGGCATAATATACCAATTATCATCAATCCGATTACAAGTGACAACAAGATATGAATCTGAATTTACATTTGTCCAAATATCAGTTGTTAAGCTAACTCTACAAGGCAAAGAAAGATATTGAAACAATGTATTTCTATATTCAACAAATACGTCCATACAATTTCTTTTTAGTGTGTGCATAGAAATATGTTTAAACATTGGTTGTATAGACGAAGCAAATTCAATAAAACTAACATGTTCAGCTTGTATAAAAGGTAGTTAACATCTAATCACATATCTAACAAGTGACATACGGTTAATTTCAGCAGTGAAAATAAAATTCGTGCTAGTGAGAATATGCTTGTGTTGCTTATCGGCCTAATGGTTGTAATGTTGTCTCATCAAAGTTATGTTTTTTTTACTAAGTGTTTTTTAAATGTTCCGATACCTCCGCTGGAACCACCAGCTTTATATGAATATTGTACATAATTTACATATTGCGACAGATTCATTAGTACCTTCTTTTTGAGCGAGTTCAAAGTGATCACATATCTTACTTCTTTTGGCACGAGAAGGTTGTCTACTCGCTGCTGTAGTGGCTCCGGATGACTCCAGTTGTTGCCTCTATTGGGCTTGGGCAGCAGGAGGTTCGACAGGTTGTTAGGGTTGTTGCGGTTCGACGTTCATAGAGGAACAACATTGAGGTCAGCAAAAAAATCATAACTTTCATTTAACTCAATAATTGGCACAAGCAAATTCATTGCCGAAGATGAACTCAGTGATAGACGACCCAGGACGAGACCCCGACTGCGACCCCGGCTACGATCAGCGCCGCTGCTAGATAAAGTACCATTATTATATAAGTAAATTGTAGATATCACAATGGAGAGGAAAATATGAGATTGAAATATACTACTTTGCAAGAATGAATTGTGAAGAATTAAAAAGCACAACACACCTATTTATAATTTTTTTAAAAAAAATTTTAAAAATTAAAAATAAAAAATGAACGTTACCAACGTTTTGCTGAAATTCCGTTTTTTTATTTTTTTCGAAAATACCGGTTTCGGTTCCGAATCCAGAACCAAGCCGGTAGCACCGGAATATGTGGTGCTATCGTTTTGGATTTCTAGAAATGCCCCGACCGATTTCTTACCGGTTTCGGGGTGGTTCGGAACCGGTAGTCCGGTGTCGGTTCTGAACCGGACTAACCGGTTCGATTTCGGGCCAAGCTCGGTTTGACCTGGCCCGATAAGCACCCCTAGTAGGGATATATGATTTTTGACAAATTCATGCCTATAAAAGAAGCTTTTAAACCTTCTGTTTCAAGTGCAATAGTCAATAGTTTGTATATCATCTTTTAGCTTTAGATAAATTCCTCTCTTCTTACAAAATCTAGTAAAATTCTTAGTTTGCTTTATGGTTGAGACTTTGACTGAACTTCCACATCATAAAAGATTTTATTATGTGTCTTTTCTATTAAGGGTATAGATATATCAAGAATATCACCAATCAATATCAACACAGAATGCAGGTGATCACAACTTTGCTATAATGTATCAATATATGTCTCAAGAATTTTACTTGCGAGGACATCGAGCACTTTACTAAGATATAATGTTTAACAATAGTCAAATGAACATTGTCCAACTGTAAAATTCAAGACGAGCACAGGAAACAAATGAGATAACTAAATACAAAGATAAAGTGACAAGACAATGTGAGAAAGTTAAAATAAACAGAAAAGAGAACAAGAATGTTCCAAATACATAACAAGAGGAAATAAACAAATTCCTCAATTTCATGCAATAATTTATCTAATACAAGTCAAGTTGCCATATATAAGTTGTTTTAAAATATTATCATTAATATGAAACCTAGTTTATAGTTTACAAATATTTAATAAATAATTCTTTGAAATAAAAAAAAAAAGAAACAAAAAAAGAAATATAAAAAAATAAAAAAAAATATGACACTATAGGGGGTGTAACTATAATATATAGTATACTATAGGGTGTATATGTAATGTTTTGATAATTTTATATTACATATAGTATAAGAGACGTATCTGTAATGTTTTGATAATTTTATATTAAATATATAAGAGGGCAAAAAAGCCATTTCACGCATTCTATTAATTGTTTTTGATGGTGCTATGTCTGAAGGGGATGTCTCTGTAATTTTCTAAAATCGATGGAAGCTTTTTGTAAATTGACCAAAGTGGATGGGGTATACACGTAATTATCCATTTATTTATATTATAATTATAAAAATATAAGGAGCAAAATTTAGGCACCAGTCACACGCGAAAAATACGGTTAAATTATTTGGATTATTTAGTTAATTAATTAACTATTTGATGATTATTTTGTACAGTATAATCTTTAGATTTCGATACTTTTAAATATTTTTATTTTAAATATCATACGTTAAACACATCGAAATGATATTTAAAAGTGGACAAAATTAGTTCTAATGTATATATATGATGATTTATATATTAGAGTATATAAATATAATACTCATGCATTAATCAAATTAAAATCAATATTAATTAATACTAATTAGCAATCCTGTATTTTACTAGCTCTAGATTTATTGGGACGCAACAGGGGTTACTGCTGCAAACTAATCTATACTTTGACTGAGTTTTTTAGACTACCATTACTATTACTCTAGGAAGTTTATTTATTTATTTGACAATTTCTAAACTAGTCGGATGACAGACTCGAACTCGAGGTGATGAGGGGTGACGAACACTAGACTACAACATTGGTCGTCTCTAGCAAGTTTATTTTAATATCCTAGTTTATCTAATCTTTATTATGCTAATTACATAGTTATGCCTAACCTAAGTGATGGGTTTTTGCCTTTTATCAACTATCCAACATCGATAGGGATATATGATTTTGTGTAAATTCATGCCTATAAAAGAAGGTTCGAACCTTCTATTTTAAGTGCACTAGTCAATAACTTGTATAACTATTTTTAGCTTTAGATAAATTTTCCTCTTGTTGTAGAATCTAGTAAAATTCTTAGGATGCTCTGTTGCTGCGGTTTTGACTGAGCTTCCACACCATAAAAGATTTTATTAGGTGTCTTTCCTGTTTAGGGTAGATATGTGAGTTATAAAGTGTGGCTAGTGAGAAAGCTTTGAAGGTGCATTTGGGTGAGGAGAGAAATTATGTGGTTGTAATAATTTTCCACATGGTGATTTTTCTTCTCTGGTCTTAATGATTTTTCTCCTGATTTGAGATGAGTTCCGACATGTGAAAGGTCTAACAAATAATCTGTTATCTTTGAGATAATTGCATTATGTCGGGTGCAAGACCCGTATGGCAATGAGATCATGAAAATAATGAAATGCACACTTGTGATAATAAAGGTGAGAAATGTTGCTGCAAATCTATATATACTTTTGAGAAAAATACACAAAGAGACAAATTAGTTGTCACATTGATTAGTTCGGGATAAAAATAATAATGCTATGACATAGAAAGCTCGGACACATGTCAAAACGAGGGTTGAAGATTCTCTCAGAACGGAAGCTACTGCAAGGGCATATAAAAGTAACTTTACCTTTTTGTAAGCATTGTGTTATCAGTAAACAACATATATTAAATTTTGGCACATCTACTGCCAAGAGTAAAGACATTTTGGAGTTGAATCATTATAACGTTTGGCAAGCACCGATTGTATTCCAAGTAGGAGCGAAATACTTGTCTCGTTTATTGATGATTTCTCTAGGAGAAATCATCAATAAAGAAGAAATCAGATATTTTTTCAGTCTTTAAAATTTTCAAATTGTGGACAGAACTTGACTCGAATAACAATGAAAGAGAATATACATGTGATGAATTTGATGCATTTTATTAACAAGAGAGCATCAAAAGACAATTCTCAACTGCTTACACGTCTCACCAAAATGGAGTGGCACAACGGATGAATATAACATTATTCACAGAACAAGAGATATCCTAAGGACTACGGACCTAGCCAAATAATTTTGTGTAGAAGCAGTCCAGTGTAATTTTTGTACAATGAACAAGAAAGATCAAAGTTGGATTCAAAAGTTAGAAAGTGGGACCCTACTGCCCAAGCTCATCAGCAGCAGAGATTTTATCCTCAATGAAGATAAAGTGAAGGGAAACAGAGACATATTAAATTCAGATTTTACTATGGTTCTGGTGGAAAATAAGACCGATGATGATCTAATTTCTTTTGAGGTAGTACTAGAACACGAGGAAAAATGAATAGTTGAGTTAGAGCTTTTCAAAGTTCGACAGTCTAATCGCGAGAGAAGATGGCCAGATTGGCTTTCATATTACGTTACTGACAGCAATATCGAATATTACTTATTAACTAAGGATGTTAAGCCATAGAGTTTCCACGAAGCTACTCAAAACTCGGGTGTCTCCCTATGGATGAAAGCAATGCCAAAAAGCTTTGGACAAGAACAAAACTTGGGATCTTGTTACACCACCACAAGAACGAAAAAAACATCAGTAACATATCGGTCTATAAGATCAAGCGTGATGGTAACAACCATGTGGAGCGATATCATGCAAAATTGGTGGTCAAAAGGATACATTAAGAAATAACGGATTGACTTCGATGAGATATTTGCTCCTATGGTTCGAAATAGTCAGAGAGCATCACCTCTAGGCTTGGTTTATGTCCCAGATTTGTTCTTGTAGAATACTTCTCGCTTTCTATCATTACATCCCCTTTGGCATTATTGATCGCATCTATAGAATAGTATAGTACAGTAGTCCACTAAGAAAAGGGAGAAGAACTTTTTGTAGGAATTTGTTAAAATAGGAAATCCAAAGGAAAGGGGGATAAGAGAAGGTTGGAAGCAAAAGCAATGGAAAAGGTAAGTTATTCCCCTTCAACAAATATTAGTTAGTTCGGGAATTGTCTTTCAAGAAAGCACAGATATATTACAAACAGTTTACATATGATATTTGGAATTTTATATGATTTAAATTATTTGAATTGTATTGTTATATTCAATAATAATAATAATATATGTTTGGCTCTTGTTATCAAAGCCAAATTTACGTGCTTGAAATATTATGAATTTTAGAAAGATATTGTTGAAAAATAATAATTATATGAATTACTGCGATCGTTATAATATGATATTTGGGTGGTTGTATAATTTAAAATATTTTCATTTTACAGATACTTATAAACTATAACTTTTTAAAAAAAAATTGCAAATGATTTGGTCTTACATTCATTAAATGTCATATTGTCTTATGCGGGTTAGATAATATCATATTTTAAAAGAGAAACTATATTTTTATGAGTGGAAAAAATATTATGTTAAATAATATCATATTATGGAAATATATATTAGAGTTGAATAATTATGGATTAAGAATCATTGGCTTATAAAATATATGTTGAGTTTTTGGGGCGCCTGGGCTTGGCGATCGATCGCTGATTATCGAATTGCATGTGGAGGGAGTGACATCCCGCGATCGATCGGCAACCATGGCCGATCGATCGCGAGATATGAAAAATGGGATTTTTGGATATTTTGTTGGATATTTGGTAATGGATTATGATTTGGCTTCTAATATTGAGTTGTGCAATTGTATAGAGCCTTCCCAGGTGGCAACACAACGAAGGGGATAAAATCCAACACACATCCCATATTTTGGAAAGGTACGTAGGGAGACGTACGGACACCAAACGGTAACATGTATTTTGTATACATAACGGGTTATGCATTGTGGTTGTATATGTATATTGGATGCTTGGTGCATAGCATGTATAGTCGTTGTTATACTCGAGTCATGATTTTAATGATTGCCGCCATCATTTGAAGCGATTAGAGAATACTTGCCGCTGTCATATCATAGCGAGGAAAGAATATTTGCCGCTAGTATGTTGAAGCGATGGTAAAAACAGTTGTCACATTAAAACGAGGTTTTTCGATGCCGCTAATATGTCGAAGCTAGGGGTATTAGTGCCGCGGTCATGACTAGCGATATGCATTAAAATACACTGTTATAACAAGACTATGATTGGTGATTAACATGTGTAGGTTGAGATATGTCATGACATTTGTGGAACCGTAAATAATCCATTGATTATGATTATGAGTTATGGTACATGGACAACCAAAGGAAGCGTTTTAAATGCATACGAATACAGGAAGTGCTTTGTATTTACGGTTTATGCATTTACTAATTATAATCATATTGTCGTGAATATGGATTATTATATGCTCATGTTTTGGGGTTGTTCCTGTAGGTGCAGTTTGACATGGAGGGATAAGGCCAGGGTTGATGCAGTGAGCAGTGTGAGGAGTGATATCGGTATAGATGAACATGAATTCTTTTGTATAGTTTCTACGCAGGGTAGAGTAAATCTATAGCTTTACATTCATTTTGTGGGAATATAATTAATTCCTTTTTGAAAATTTTATTTTGGCACTGTTATCCTTAATCTCAAGGCATTAACATGAACTATTATACTCTGATGAATGCATGTTTAGCTCTCTTAATGCACTTAATCCACACTTAAGGTAGCGATGCCTTACATCTTGGAAGCTCAAAAACAGCTGATTAAAGACCAATTCAAGCATTCCAAGCAAACCCACTTGGGATTCAAATGGGGTATGCCGAAGAACATATCTGCTGATAGAAGAGCAAAACCGCATATTCTTAGCCACCTTTTCCTTACTATATCAGATCTAGTTAAAGATCATTTGTGCCTTTGTATTCACTCTACTCATTGTATTTGTGAGTTTAACTAGAAGAGTGAATATCATTGTAACAGTTGGAGATTTATCGTAACTGGGCGAGGTCTTTCCTTGTGATACGTTAAATAACATGCTCTGTGTGATCATTGTGGGCTAGGAGTTTAGACTATATGTGTGGTATTAGTCAAAGTAGGTTGTATACTGAAAAGTGTAAACCAAATCTTCTAAGTATATCCTTCCATGAGATAGAATAAGGGGAGACGTAGAAACGTTTGTCCTTCGAACTTCCAGAACCGAACTCGATATAATCTCCCTTTGCAATTATTTCAAGAACACGAGCTATTGAAGCTCAAGGTGGTTGAACTCGGATGCGGATTTGACACCCACCCCAAATCGATACAAACGAGTTCTTAGTTGATTGAATATACATTTTATTGAATTGTTACTTTCCTAAATATAACAAATTATTAACTTGTCAATAAAGTAATATCTATTTCAATCAATAGAATTTAGACGATAACAACACTATTAATTTATAGATGTTGTATTTTATAAATACATTGGAAATTTTTTCTAATCATGACCACTTGGGAAGAAGTTAATACAAAAAATATATAAGAAAACGTGAGAATAACTAAACAAACCACTTTGATTTGGTTGCCTAAATTTGTTACACGAAACTCTCTCAACAAATATTACCAAACGAGCGTAGGCATAATAAGGTGAGCAAGAAAATATGTTACAATGATGTCGCCCTTAAATAGAGCTGTCAAAACGGGCCAGCCTGACCCAAACAGATTGGTCCGTCCAACCCGCGGCCCAAACGGGCCCAACCCGTTTGGGCCCGCCTCCAGTAATACGAAGTGAAAAATATATAGTAGATCGAATGCTTCTATGTGATATTGAGTTTTTATTTATGAATCGAGCCTAAAAAAGGAAAAAAAATTAAAAAAAAGAAAAGAGTCAACCCGCTAGCTGGCCGCCAAACCCGCTGCCCGTTTGGGCGAGCACATATAGAAGCCGGGACTTAAAAATGCTGGCCCAATCCGCCTATTTGGCGGGTTGGGTCAGACCCACGAGCCTGGTCTATTTTGACAGCTCTACCCTTAAAGGATATGACGGTGCCTTTAGGGGGCGGCATCTGCGACACGTGTCCTTTTATTTTTATTTTTTACTAAAAGATATATATGTGGCAAGATTTCGGCCCTTAGATGCAAAATAAAAAAAATCCAAGAAAATGAATGACATTTAATGTTTGTTTATCTTTCTTTGTCAAGTGAAAGACAATTGCAACAAATATATGATTCATCATAATAAAAACAATATAGGAAAATAAGAATATTAATGTACATTTAATGTACCAAATAAGATGACTGAGAAATAAATTATGGTATCAATTAGATGGATTACCTTTTGCTTTATTTTATTTAAATTTTATTTAATAATTTTTTAAGGAGAGGGGGTCGACTCGAACACGAGACCTCTTAAATGAAAATAGATGACAAACATTAGGCTAAAACCTTGTTGCCTTGGTTTTTTTTTTTTTTTTTTTTTAAGGTAATGGGTTTTTTAGTTTGAGAAAATATTTAATTGATGAAGCTTGAGATAATACTAGATAGAGATGTCAAACGGAGCGGACGACACGAGGTACGACACGTCACGGAGCGGCACAGCACGTCAAGATCCATTTTGCTACAGTGCCATGCCGTGCCGGGCCATAGGATGCCTGCCCGTGGGCCGTCACGGTACGGTACGACACTGTATAAATTTTTTAAAAAAGTATACCGACCGATCGGCAGTTATGTGCCGATCGATCGGTAAGCCAAAAAAAAAAATCTAAATAACAAAACTTGAAAGGTCTCGTGCCGGCACGGCACGACCCATGGGACGGCATGTAGGGCCCGTGCCTATGGGCATGCCGGACCATGCCTATTGTGGAAATGTGCCGGCACGTCACAACCCGTTTCCAAACCGTGTCGGCTCGACACGGCCCGTTTGACACCTATACTACTAGAGGTCTCTTGCTATATAAATATCTTGTAGTTTTCTGCATGCTTATATAAGCGTTTCGATAATATCTTATGCACACTAGCACCGACGTACACTCGTTATATATGTAACGAAAACATGAGGTATACCATTTATTATATGTAACTGAATACATGTGATTTAATGAATACCATTCAATTTCAACATAAAATGATTTTTCTTAAAAATTTTATACATAGAAAATAATTGAAGCCAAAATCATCAAAATAATTTTCGGGTTGCCCCCGAAAATTGCGAGAATATGAATATATTCTGATAAATATTCTTAATATTACAAAAAATATTGCGAGAATTTGATTGCATGTTAGGAATTGGTGCAAGATTATCTCATTATTAACTTTGGTTCTTGATTTCAAATCCAAACCCTACCAGAGAATGTAGCAGAGAATTTGATTGCTAAAACCCATCTAACTAGTAAAGACGTGATTACTTGCATAAAATAATCTCAGTATTAATAGGTATTCTGGATAACAATTTGTTTAGTTACAATTGATTAATGTTAATAATCTTGGCTTCAATATATAACATTGTTTCTTGTTGATTAATAATCTCATTAACATTATGGATAATTAATCTTTACTTGTGATTATTGGACGAAAAAATTAAAACTTTTATTATTAATATTAATAATAATAAAATTTAATCAAAACAATAATACACGTTAATAAATAATATTAAAAACAATGAATTTTAATTAAAATAATAAAATTTGTAATTAATCTTATTATCATAATTTCAATCAGATATTTATCAATAATATTAAAAACAATAAAATTTGTAATACTAAAAAATAAAATTATTAACAAGGATCCATGGGTAAAACGATAATTCATTATCTAACAAGGTTTACAATCTCAACCTTAACAATTCGAAGTATCCATATTCTATTAATCACACTAATAATCATAATATACCATATCATTATTATCCCATCATTCGAAGTAAATGCTACCTAAATCTATTATATTTGTTGGTATAAAACAAGGATAACACATCTCAAATCCAATTATTTTACAATGTCTTTAAAAATCCATGGATTTTAAATATTTTGATTTAAAACATCTTTTCGAATCCAAATCGGCTTATTCAAATGTACATTTTTATTGCTTTAATTATATATATAACAAACGTACATTACTGTGGTACTTTTTTTTATTGACAAGAGACGAGTTAAAGTTTTTTCTACACACTATGAGATTCGAACACGAATCTTTCTCAAAAGGGCAGTGAACTTCGACCAAGCGGGAAAGCCGAAAGCTCATTAATGTGGTAAATACATCCACTTTTTTAAAAAAATAAAATAAAATATCTATAATTATAAATTGCTTTTATTTATTTATTTATCTAATAACAAATAACACATCATACATTTCCTATGTTTTTCCATGATCATTTCATTAATTTATTTTAAGCTAGTCATACAATCAGTGGCGTGTAAATAGCAAATTAGTGTTGCAGCAGCGGCTACCTAGTACGCTAACCAAACCCTGTATAAGCCGCACCCCGCGACAAAACAATCATTACTAGGATTTATTTCAGATAACGATGGAGTTCTTCAAGATTTCCATGTGCTTATTCCTAGCATTCGTAATCCCAAGCGGATCCGCCTTCGATCACGTTTCAGTTACGGAGAGTAGTTCCGCAGAAGAATCTGAATCTAGTGAATTCGTCGTGACGTTGGACCACTCCAATTTTACCGATTTCGTTGCCAAACACAAGTTTATCGTCGTTGAATTCTATACCCCTTGGTATCTCTTTGGTTTTAATTGTTAATTTTCTTTTTTTTTTAAAGTATTATTTACGTGTTTATCTTCTTGGATTTGTCTTTATTTGGGTGCTTTTTACCGAGGTTTAAGGTGTGCATTTGGTTGTCCACTTTTTTCTTGTTGGTTAAGTGGGTATTTTTTGTTTAGTTTGTGGCGTATTGTTTTTATGTTGTGTGTCTTTTCCGGCTGCTGCATCTTTTTTTTCCTTCTCCTTTTGTTGCTTTTGATTTTTTTTTTTTTTGTTGTTGTTGAGAGGTTCGAAATTAATTCTGTATCTAAACGAGGATATTCTGTTGCTTTGTCGATGTGGAGAATCTTTCTTCCTCTTTTTCGCAATGAAGTTGCTACTTTTACTTCCTTAACAACTGAATATTTAAAATTATCTCCTCCAATAATACAAGTCGGTTTTAATGTTCATTTATTGTTACAGGTGTGGTCACTGTAAGAAACTTGCTCCAGAGGTAATGATATTGTTTTTCTAAATAGATTTTGCATTACATTTTTTTTAGAAATGTCTAGAGAATTCCTTTGATCTGTTTTAAGCAGCTTCTATGAATTTTCAGTACGAGAAGGCTGCATCTATTTTGAGTAAGACTGATCCTCAAGTTGTCTTGGCAAAAATAGATGCTAATGATCAGAATAATAAACCCCTAGCTAATGAGTACGAGATTCGAGGTTTCCCCACTCTCAAAATACTGAGATATGGTGGTAGTGTTGTTCAAGAATACAAAGGACCCCGGGATGCTGATGGAATCGTTGGTTATCTGAAAAAGCAAAGCGGTCCTGCCTCAGTTGAAATTAAATCACCCGAAGAAATTACTTCTATAATTGAAAGCAATAAGATTCTTGTTGTAAGTCTCTCACTTTTTCACAAATGCGTGTTGGTGCTTCATGAATTTCTAGTATGCCAGATTTAGGTTTGACGCTCTCCATTGAAATCCATAGGTTGGTGTGTTACCAGAATTATCTGGAGAAATGTTTGAGAATTTTACAACTTTAGCTGAGAGATTGCGTGATGACTGTGAATTCGGTCATACTATGGATGTCAAACTTCTCCCACATGGGGATATATCATCTGGAGGACCTTTTGTTAGGTTGTTTAAGCCTTTTGATGAACTCGTTGTCAATTTCCAGGTATAACAGTGATGAAGTCTCATGTTAAAATATCTTCTTTGTTGTTCTCTTCAATACAAACAAATTTAAGCCTAACCTGGTAACTGGGATTCTTGTTTGCAGGAATTTGATGTGGATGCTTTAGAGAAATTTGTTGAAGAAACAAGTATTCCTACTCTAACTCTCTTTGACAAAGATCCAAAGCACCATCCTTTTGTTATTAAATACTTCAACAGTCCCAATGCCAAGGTGAGCTGCTTTTACTATTTCTTTATAAAAGTACGTTGGTAACCGATAATATTGTAATATAAATACGAGAATCTGTTTATAGAGTCTAAACTTGCAATTCTTTTATTTGATTTGTTATTCTGCTCGCCTGAATGCATGCTAAGTTTGTTGTCGCCGACTTCTTCTTCTTTTTAGTTTTCTTGGTTGTCCTCCTTTCCTCTTCGTTCTTCTGCATCTTATTAAAAATAAGGATCATTTGAAATTCTCTTTTTTAATTTTCACAATTCTTGGACCAGTTGCTCGATGAAATTGGTTGACAATAAATTATTTTCTCTCTACTTCAGCACCTTCTTTTTGTCATCTATAGATGGAATATGTATAGTTACTGGATAAATGCCTTTTTTGTTGGCAGGCAATGTTGTTTCTCAACTTCAGCAGCGGGCAGTTTGATGCTTTTGAGTCAAAGTTTCGTAATGTGGCTCTGCAGTATAAGGGCAAGGGTTTAAGTTTTCTAATGGGCGATGTTGAAGCTAGCCAAGGTGCCTTTCAGGTAGTATATATCAGCACCTTGTTGTTGAGCCACATACTGAATATCGTTGCTAACTTGCTGTAATTGCCTGAATCGAGCAGTATTTTGGGATCAAGGAAGATCAGGTTCCACTCATCATTATCCAAAAGACTGATGGAGAGAAATATCTCAAGGTAAATGTTGAGCCTGATCAGATTGAATCATGGGTAAAGGACTTTAAGGTAATGTTTCTTCCTTTATATCACCTTCTGTTTAGCTTTATCTTCCTTGCGCCTACCGTCCCTTTATTTTACGATGAGAAAACTCCAACGATCTCCTCAATAGACAAGTTAGAGAATAGTTAATCTCAAAAACTTGCATGTTATTTTCGCATCTTATTCTTGATTAAGAATCTTGAATGTTTTTCTACACCAATATGTGCTTTTTGCTAACTGCTGCTTTACTGTAACTAACTAGCATCTAACACATGAAGGACGGTATTGTGCAACCATACAAAAAGTCAGAGCCTGTTCCTGATTCCAACGATGAACCTGTTAAGGTGGTGGTGGCTGACAGTCTGCAGGACATGGTTTTAAGTTCTGGAAAAAATGGTGAGTTACCATTCGTTTTCTTTTTTTACATATTCATCTGCTTGAAACTTCTATTCATGTGGATCTGACAGTTAACGTTGTTTTTGTTGAAATCACTTCTAATTTTGTACCTTGTTACACAATTTAAGTAGAACTTTATTTTTTTGGCCAGCTTATAATTGAGTTCATAATCCGTGTTGTTTTTTGTCTCTCTTTCCTAAAATGCTACTATCTCACTATTGTTCCTGTTTTAATGTGATTAGAAATTTTTGCCTTCTATCTCATTGCATGTCTATACCTCTGCTTGAATTTTGTTGTGGTTGAGCATGTTTGGATTGCACTCTGATCAAGTTTTCATAATCTCAGTGGACAAGAAAGAGATTTTCAATTTAAATGTTTTCCTGTTGCTGGATTCATGTTTTATTCTTTGCATTACACCCTCACATATGGGCAAAACTTCTTGTGCAGTTTTGTTGGAGTTATATGCACCATGGTGTGGACACTGCAAAAAGTTGGCTCCCATCTTGGATGAAGTCGCTGTGTCATTTGAAAAGGATCCAGATGTTATCATTGCAAAAATTGTAAGGTTCACCTCACCCATACCATTGAAGTTCACATCCTCAGTTCAATCTCATAAGCATAGAAAATGGTTTTACAAATTTCACCTTTTATGTGATGAAATGCAAGGGCCATTGGCATAGCAGAGCCTAGCAGCATATAATGTCCACAAACCTATCTTATAACTGATGTGGACAATATTCATGTTTCTCTCTGCACTTGCACTTTTTCTTGTTTAATGAAACATTATGAGTCCATGACTGAAACATAAAATTAAATATTCGACAAGCACTCTCTAATTTGTTGGATCTCAATGGTGGAGCTTTACACACATACCTTGATATTTTACTGGAAACTTGTTTAGACTATTATGGAGCTAAGGCAAGTTGACAATTTCAAATGTCTTGATACCCAATATTTATGCCATCATTTTGATTTATTCTCTGCTAACTTGTATGCTTGCTTTTCTATGAGTATTATAGAGTAGTGTATGGCCTCTAATTTCCAAATATTTGATGGTTTTTGCTTCTGTTTTACTTTTTCTGACACCTGAAGTTTCCAATGTCATTTTTGACGCAATTATTTCTTTTGTATATTGTAGGATGCTACTGCAAATGATATTCCACGTGAGACGTTTGATGTGAAAGGTTATCCGACATTATATTTCAAATCATCTGGTGGAAATGTGGTGCAGTATGATGGAGATAGAACTAAAGAAGATATGATAGATTTCATTCAGAAGCACCGAGCTACAGTTGCAAAGCAGGGAAGTGGAAAAGATGAGTTGTAGAGAAGGTATTGGAAATTACTACCTTTATATCCGTTCTTGCACATTACGGGTTAGCATGTGGTCATTCATCTTCCAGCACTAAATTAATTATTCTAAGACCAGATCGAATACTTGGATATTCGATCTATACCCTCTTATTAGAGAAATTGAACCCACCCCAATTCCTAATGCTGCCGTCAGAGGTACTCACCAATAACCATCCATGAAAATAAAATTTTCTAGCCAAAAGAAATAAAACGGAGAATCGAGGTTGGATTTACTACGCTCCTCCAAAGAGACTGTAGCCGCCCATTACCAATGAGATCATAAGTGTAAATGTTTACCGAAGTCTCGTTTTTGTTTTGCAGGTGGATCATCATCATTTTCACTTCAAAACGTTCTGATTAGATGTATGTCCTTCCATCTTGAAATTTTTCCAGGTATTTGGTGAACTTTTGAAATATAAAGTAGATCAAAATCCTTCAATTGTCCAAGTATCATCCTGCTCCTCAGAACTCTGATTTCCCCCGTTTACCGAGTGCAGCTGTTGTTCTTTTCATCTTCAATCTAGAGTAAGCTTTTTGATTAGCAAGTGAGCAAAGATTCACGCAACTTTCTATGCATACTGTTTTATGATTTACTCCCTTACTCGAGATTTAAATTTATTTCAGAAATCATAGTTGCTTGTTGAATATTGTTATTTGCACAATTCAATTTGATGGGGTTATTTATCATGATGCAATAACTGTGCCATATGATGCCATATTGATCAAGCATATGCACTTGTTCGGATGCTCAGAACGACTTGCATCAAGTTAAATTTCTTAAAAGAAATGCACCACAAAACCAACTAATAACAATGCATAAACATTATATTATGAGAACTTCATATATTACTGTTTTAAAACTACAACAGCAAATTACCAACAACTCAACCGAAAAACACATATGCCAACCGATCGGTAGCACACACATATTCATTGTGATGATCATCAAATCCAAAACATGAGGAGACATTTTTTTTGGTGCCCAGTTGACAAACAAGCTGATTATTTTCTGTCCAACATGTCGAGCACCTCAGACACTCTTGGCCATTGATTCCGTTTTCCCGTGCATGAAATACCAACTTGGATGACTTTTGTTGGGAAAATATGCTTAATGAATTGAAATTAAGCATGAAAAAGTCAGAATATACGAATAGAGGAAAAACGGGCGAAATCGGATGAGAAAAGACAGCGCCCCAGCTCTGCCTGCTGGGAGGCGCCCTAGCGCCTCGGGTTCTGTCCAAAGGCTGGAAAATGTTTTTTCTCTCGAAGGGTTGTGTACCCTTTCGCGTATGTTGCGATTTCTCATGAAAAAACACTACCAAAAGGTGCATTTTGATGATGTATTATGGTTTATTATAAAAGGAACATCTCATGATTGAATTAAAAATACTTTTTCAAGATCAAACGCAATTTTGAAAGCAAAATTTTTGCATATTCATATTGTTCATCTTTTGTTCTTGGTGGAATGCCTTTAAACCTTTGTGGTTTAGGGATTAATGATTTGTGATTTGGAGTGCTACTATCATGAATCTAGTCGTTGTATCTTAGGAAACGATTGCCGGTAACCACGAGCACCATAGCGGGGTAATATTGTTTCAAGGACGAAGATTAGAAATCTCACATCGACGTTCATCCTTCAAAGTCATTGTTACTTTGCTTGCTTTCTTACAATCTTGAAACGATATTTGTAACAAATGGCTTCATCGAGTGGAACAACGACTACCGTTCATCATGGAGAGAGGCTCGAGAAGTTCAATGGAACTGACTTCAAAGATGGCAACAAAAATGTTTTACTTGACGACATTGAGCTTGACAAGGTTCCTAATCGAGGATGCTGCTACTGTTGAAGATGGTGAAACAGACACCCAAAAGAGGGATGTGGTTGATGCTTGGAATCAATGCGATTTCCTTTGTAAGAACTACATTCTAAACGGTCTAGACAATAAATTATACAATGCTTATTGCCTAGTGAAAACCTCAAAGGAATTATGGGAATCTTTGGGAAGGAAATACAAATCGAGGATGCCGGTATGAAAAAATTCATTGTTGGACAATTCTCGGCTTTCAAAATTGTTGATACCAAGCCGGTGATGGCGCAAGTGCAAGATCTACTAAGTAATCTTGCACGATATCCATGTGGAGGGAACGAGTTTAAGTGATTCATTTCAAGTGGCCGTTATGATTGAAAAGTTGCCTCCTATGTGAAAGGACTTTAAGAATTATCTCAAACATAAGAAAAAGAGATGAGTCTTGAAGACCTTGTGGTTCGGTTGTGAATCGAGGAGGACAACAATGATGTCCGAAAGAAAGGCGGGTAGGCACCAAATGGAAGCACTTGCTAACTTGGTTGAATAACGTATCGGAACAAAGTGAAAGTTTGACTGTATGGCCTCCAAAAGTGGAAAGAAAAGTTCAAGAGAAAGTGTTACAAATAAACCCAATCACATGGCCAAGAGCTGTTGTAAAATAGACAATCGAGTGAATGCAAAAGATCAAGTCAATATAACCGAAGATGATAGATTATCACATGGTTTATCTGATCTTATGCTTACCGCTTGATTAATGTTTTGATTTTGACAAGGAATGTATTAAACAAACTTAGTGCTTGTGGAAAAAATGATATAACATTTTTCAAAATAATGTAATGACTGTTATTTGTCATCGTTGAGTGCTCACTGTCCGTCGAGTTTGCTACCTGTGCATTTGGCCATTCCTCATTCCGATGTCAAACAATCTTCGGTGATAAACTGGTCCCATGGCAGATCGAGATTGTTATGTGTGAGCCGATAAACCAATGCACATGAATGTGATCTAATCCGGTCCTTCCATGGCGTAGAATGGATCTCAAAATAGGGTTATGCTGTCAGAAGCCATCACCGAGGATCGATGCCTTTGAACGTCGGCATCATCTTGTACCCAAAGCATCTGAATTTTTTTTTCCTTGCCTCCTTCATCGAGTTCACAGTGGGACTGCAGCACCTTCTGAAACAATTCATCGGAATGGTTGTTGGACATGCTGTTGTATCACCTCAGTCGCGTGTTGTCGGAAGGTCGGACCATTTGTCAGGACATTCTGATTATGGTCATGATCTACCACGGAAATGCATTATACTACAGAAAGAAACTCAGGAACAAAAAGAATTCACGAAAGGCTAGTATATTGATATATGAAATTAAATGGAAAAAAACTATACCAGTGATCAACTCTATTACATGCAAAGCATGTCTCCTACCTCAACTAGTATCAACCTTACACAAAAATAACATGATGCCCTCACAAACTAACCCCCCACCACATTTTATTTCTCCTCCCTTACATCTTGATTATTCAATGGGCTTGGTCCCGGCTCCACTATATTTCGTACATATAAGTCTCTCACCCATTATTATTATTTGTAGACTTAACCAAATCCACATTTTCCAAATAAATGTGCATCACTGAAACTTCTGGTGCCAATCGCATCTCAGCTAATGAAAAGCGATGACAAAATTGTTCAGCCCTGGCTGATGGCTTGTTTTCCTCCTCTGAATAGTTAGATTCCAGAATGCCTCTAACCTTATGAACAGTGATGTTGACCAGATACACTATAACTATAGTGACACTGTGACAGTTGCAATAATATTTCTACGAGCAATAATTAAGAGTAAAGATTGGATAATACATGATTGCGAGTCCCGTGTAGAAGGCAATGGATTTGGGAAGGTAAGACTATTGTCAAAATTGCAGAGTTTGAATATTTCAAATCCTATAAAGGGTCCATGACCATCAGTAAGTTCATCACATGATTTAAGGGAGAGATCACGTTTACCTCTTCCTTTCCGTCCTCTCATATATATAACTATAAAGTCCATTGGGTCATGTTTGAGGAAGACGTTGTTATCCCTTTCTTGGAATATGTCAATATTTGTGCAAGTAACTATTTCATTGACGAAAACTTTGAAAATCAGTTAGCCATTCTCTATCATCTTGAGTCCTGGTTCGAGAATTGAAGCCTGCCCAAATACCTGAATCCCACATGTACAGGTATTTTCCAGGTCATATCACTCGCATTTTCTTTTGTAACTGTTTCCCTCATCCCAAAAAATTCCGCTGAAACCATCACCCAATGAGGTAGATCTCATCTGACCTTTTCTCGGTGGACCATTTCTAGTGCAATGCCATTATCAACGCAGCACAGTTGAGACTCATGTACAATCACTCGTGCTCCCATAAAAGCAAGGAGTACGCAATGTCATTGGGATTATCTCAATCCCATTAATGAAAGCATAAGCATCTTGTGATTGACTAGTTTCAGGGGAAAAAATAATGTTAGGAGTTGATTTTCTCTATGTTAAAACAGTACTCCTTAGTAAAATAACCCAGACCAAGAGCATCACGGTTAGCTAAGCACTAATTTTACCAAGTAAGGTGAAAGGTCCGGCCACAACATTGAACAGATCCATCTTTTGAACCCTTTATATGCAATGGGATTCAAATGAAGGCAGATAAATTTCTGACCGGGTCGAGTACAAACGTGTAGAAGAAAGCTGAACGAGATATTCTGGCGGTGTTATAGGGAACATTGTAATCAGAAATGAAGTCAGTAAGGATGACACTCGAGATGGTTGGTGTGCCCTTTATCTGAAGCGAGGAGCTGAACTTCGGGTGCTTATCTCAAACCCATTTCCTGCCATTAGGAGCCGCAGAAACGGCAGCTGAACCACAATCAACTGAAAATTAACCATGATGTAAGCTGTAGGATCATCAATACAATCTGTGAAAGCGATGAAGAAACAAATAAACAGCAGCAGAGAAATTGAACAAGCCGGTAAAGAGCACTCATTCATGTTTCCAATTATGATTAGGATTCTGACATAATGAGAATTATGGAATGAAATATGAAATGATAATCGATGACTTTTACAGTCAACCCATGGGGTCCAAAGGCAATGCTTCTTCATTACTGCTCGTGGAAGAGGAAAGATGGTTAACGCCGAGTCTTTCCGAGGTTACCTGGGGAATACATGTACCATGACCCTCATCATCTGGGTTACCTTTTTCATGGGCACCCGAACTAGAAGAAATAGAATTCAGCATTATTATAAAACAAATATAAGTGAAATAAGACACTTACAAAGATTTCTTCAGGAGGAAACTCGGGAGGAAATGATAAAACTTCGGAACACTGGAAATTTCGAGATACGAGAGAAATTTGTAAGAAATCAAAAGGAAAATGATATATGTAGTAGCTATTTATAAGAAACAAAGCGGACACGGGCTGTAGGACTCTGGCTCATATGAACGGTAGGGATTGTCTACATAAATAATTCATTTGACTTTACCAATTTTACACCATTAGATAAAAATCCATTTAAAGTCAAGACAACGAACCTTGTTTATTTTTAGAAAAGATGTGATAAGTACATTGTTAGATGTGCAGCGTGGAGGTGTCTCACGATCTATGGACAATGACATATAAACCCACGACTATACTATTTTTAGAAATGATAATCAATACTGTCAAAGATACATCATGAGGTGTCCAATAATGAATGACCAGAAACATGTGGCTAAAACCATCATTACATGAAATAACATGTGAACACGATTACTATTACGTGAAATGATTACGAAGAAAAGTCTGATTTAATGCATGGCAGTGGAATCAGTCGAATGAAAATGTTGACCAAGATCCTCTTGACTGGATTTCCTGAGCTATGCTCTAATCTCGACCCATGTATAAATACAAAAAAATTTAATGATTACAAACCCCACCTAGCCAAGTGGTGTTAAAGTCAATGGCAAGTGATATTGCCAGAGCTGTATGTGTTGGTGCAAGAGCAATATTGACACAATTCCAAATTTACCCCCTTTAAATATATTGTTTTAAAAACCAATTCTACTCACATTTCTCACTCTCCTCTCTCGCCTGTTTGATATCTAATTTCCGAGATGTGTTGGTCTCTCGTACAGCAACATCAAAGACATATATATATATATATATATTTTAAATCCAACAAATTGTATCAATTGCATCAAATATGGAGATCACATCCGATGTTATCGGAAGCAGTTCAAGCATACTGACTTTTGTCAAAAAATAATGATAACTGCAATGCAATGAATGCAGAGTTTAGGACCATCATCCCCTAAAAAAGATGGCAGTTGTTTCGTATTCGATTCTTGATTCACCAATTAAAACTACATTTTCCGAGTCACGGGATTGGCAGAAATCATTTGGCCTCACGATATTTACATCCTCGAACTCATTATCATATTTTCTCACGTCAGGGCGACAACTTCATCATTTTCAACCTTTTGATCCGCCAAGGAGTTTGAATCATCCAACACTTCCCGATTTGATAGTGGTATCAATCGTTGATTGTTTGAACTTTGACGGCTGATCAATGAGTTCTTGCAACTTCTCCTTGATTTGTTGTATCGTCTCACTTGGCACACATTGCAGGAAGTAACGTGTCTTCTCACGTTTAACTCGTATATACAATGCCATTTGGTGACTTCTATTACACGTATCCATGGTCTTCAACCTTTTGAGGCTTGAGAAATGGTGGTGCAGCAGTGGTGACTTGCAGGTGGAACGACAAACTGGAATTTTGGCTAGGTTTCTCCGCAGCCAGCTATGCTTCGCTTATCAAAAATAGATTTATTTCCAGTTGGCTTTGAACTTTGTTTGCATATCTCAATGTAAGATTTCGTCCTAAATGCTTCTTTATATTCGTTATTCAAGTTCAGATTGCTAACTAAGCTATTCACATCGTCTTTTCTGATTCTTCCTGAATCCAAAGAGCCAGACCTCATTAATTCAAATCGTATGAAGCTATATTAATAACAATTTGAAAAGAAATAGATTAAAATCTGACGAATGAATTTCTTTTCCGATGAAACAAGATGGACAAGTGAGATACTAAAATCTACAAGGAATGATTTGAGTAACAATTTGAAACAGGTCAGTCACTCTCCTTCAGGATCACAGGTAGTGACCGTCGCACTTCCACCTCGTGGAACATCATCCACTCCAATTGGCAATTCGGTGAAACCTTCGTCGGCAAGAACTTCAGACGCTAAATCAATGTTCCGAAATCCTCGCCTTAATTTTACTCACTATTTTCACTACTTTCGGCAATCCTCGCCTTAATTTTACTCACTATTTTCACTACTTTCGGCGCCAATTTATCTTTTGGACCACCCTTCTTTGGGATTGCAGTAATGGAGACAAAAGGTGGGATTGAGGATTGGGGGTGTGTTTGTTCTTTTTGGAATTTTAACTTGTAGTATTATTGTTGAAGCGGCAGCAGAAATTTTGTAGCCGGCAGCCGAGGAGTCTTTTTACTCCATATTGTAATTTTTTAAAGCAATATATTTAAAGGGGGGTAAATTTGGAATTGTACCAATATTGCTCTGGCACCAACACATGCAGCTCTGGCAATATCGCTTGCCAAAGTCAATTATCTACCTGGTGAAAGACATTACATAAAATATTAATGATTAGGAAAAAAATGGTAATGTTACACTTTGGCAATATAAACAGTATGACGGTCTGATAAGCACTATGGAATGACCTGACGTCTGTAAGGCATGAGGTACCATAAACTAGTATAAATAACTAACGATTGTCATTTTTTATAAGTAGTTTTTATTACACAAATTACATATTGAGCTGCATAAAATTACAGTTTGAATCGTTCTACTTTATCATCGGAGGGGTTTCAGCGGCTCCCATCTGACTTTTCTTTGTGAGCACAGGAGTACCAAAATAACAGAGTGCGAAGCAAAATAATCATTCTCTGGTAGTGACATTACACTCGTCACAAATTTCAGATAACATTTATTATATATAGTCTACTGAATAATTAAACACAGATTGATACAACTTGGAATTCAAATAATTCGTTTTCGTTATTGATGCTATATTGTTTTAAAAGTTATTAGCAACCAGTCAACCACGAATAACATATTTTTTCTTGTAAATATACATAGTCTATTGAATAGCCTACGAATTTCTTGCATAAAAATTCATGAGCTAAATTCTTCATGTTTTTAAATCAATAGTTGAAACTTCAACTGAAAATTCTTACTGTCATCTAAACTATTGCTGCTAATAGTTTAGCAAATTCTTAGTAGATTTCAGCAAATTCAACTGTGATAGACAGAAAACTAAAAACGAACAATAAATGGTTACACACAAAATAAACACAATAAAGGTAGATTTAACAATAACCATTTTCAGCATTTTGGTTCAATCATTTGTCATGAACTGGTTGAAGTTTCTTGTGCTGTATATATGTTGTTTGGTAAAGGTGTAATTCTTTCAAAAGTTGCATATTTTTACTTTGCTCTTTCAGTGTTATCTTTATTAAGTACATTAAATTATCTATCCTGAAGCCAAAAAATGTTTTTTTCTTCTATGAAACTGATCTAGCTACTACAGAAAAACACACATTCTAAGTGAATGGTTTAAAAAATAAACTTTGATACAGCTTTCACAAGATTTTCCTTATTGAGTGGCTTGGTTAAAAAATCATCCACTCCAGCCTCGATCATCATATCTATCTCTTCTCCACGACGGTGGGCTGTTAATGCGACAATGGGGATGTGAATGCCATAAAATCCCTCTTCTTGTCTTATTCT
Source organism: Haberlea rhodopensis (assembly GCA_907163345.1). Taxonomy (NCBI): domain Eukaryota; kingdom Viridiplantae; phylum Streptophyta; class Magnoliopsida; order Lamiales; family Gesneriaceae; genus Haberlea; species Haberlea rhodopensis. The sequence goes on along the minus strand of CAJQUN010000274.1, from coordinate 72,786 downwards.
CCTTGTTGCTTCAATCCCATTCATCATAGGCATCTGTTCAGAAGAAAAAAAACACCTTCAAAATTCTAAACAAATTCGAAAAATGTTTAAATTAAAGAATTAACAAGTTTTTAACTCTATTTACCTCACAATCCATTAAGATACAATCAAAAGGTCTAACATTTGTAAAAGCATCCTTGAGACTATTGCAAACAAGCTCCAAAGCTTCTTCTCCATTTTTACATGAAGAAGTATCTGCACCAAGCTGTAAAGCAACAGATGTAGCTATCCTAAGTCCCACAGGGTCATCGTCTGCAACTAAGATTTTCTTCCCGGTTAGAGGCTTAATGTTGCCTGTTTTTTGCACCTCAATTTCTTCAACCTTTCGAACATCATCTTCAAAAGATTTTCCTTTCACACCCTTTTTGGTAATGTTCACAGTGCTTCCAGATGTGCTGGCCACTTTAAGAGAATCGAGATTTTCAACATTGTGTGTTGTTCCTCCTTTTCTAAGCACACCACGCAATTCAGGTAAAAGACCGATAGTTTGATATAAACGGGATCCATGAAAAGGCTTGGACATGACTATATCAGATTGAGGCAGAGTCTGCTCACCAAGGCCATGAAAATTAGAGCTTTCTGAGCCTGGTTGATCAAGCCAAACAACCCTACTGCAACAACCATTGTCTAAATCCTTTCTGAAATCAGCTATAGCCCTACTGATCTCGCGAAAAGGTCCTGCACTAGTGTCGATCACTAACAAAATGAAGCTAACAGGACTACCCATCATACAAGGCTTACTTTGAAAGAGTACAACATTGTCTATACCATCCAAAGCACCAAGTGGTACTTCCTTTAATGATCTTGTAGTAGATGCACGGGACATATGGCCATCGCTTGTTGAATTTACATCAGATTTAGTGGAAGAGCTATATTGCGAGACTCTGAGCTTTTGCTTGATTTTCTTTAGAGTCGGAGAAAGTTGGTGATATTGCTTCACAGTATGAACCTTTATGCCTCGTCTCTCGATGAAATTTTTCAAAATGACGCATCTTTTAACACTCCGGAGCAAGAGTATGACTTTGGATACTTCAGATTTCGGGCTTTGTGTCAGGATAATAGATCCTGAATGTCGAAAAGAATCACTTGATATGTAACCACCATGAGCCTCAACATCTACTTCTGTTGCATTGGCTGAAATATTTGTACGGCATATGCAGAAGAATGTGTTAAATCTGAAGCAAGTTCCCTTCTCACCAACTTCTTTATCCATAATTTCTATCTCTCCACCCATTAAACGAACCTGCATTCAAAAAATTTATAGAGCTTAAAGAATCTATGTAATCAAGTAAATAGCCACACAATAGCAGTAGATCAAATGAAAATTGGAAAAGTTTAATGTGGGGTTTTGAATGCAAAGAAATCACAGTAGATAGCATACCAGGGATTGGACAATTCCGAGTCCTAAACCGGTGCCTTCTGTCCCAAATGATTTCTCTTTGAGTTGAACATAGTTTTCAAATACAGATTTTTGCTGCTCTTTTGGAATCCCTTTTCCTGTGTCATTCACCTCAAATATAAATTCCATGTAATTGGGATCCAGCTGAATACTTTTCACAATTTCTGACTTTCTATATGCTCTATCAACCTGGAAAAACAAGCATGATATGCATCTCATCAAGTTACAACTTTTGCTAGAAGCAAGAATGTCCTTTTCAAGACTCGATTTTCTTGCCCAAGCTCGAACCACCACATGCCCTTCTGAAGTAAACTTTACTGCGTTACTCAATAAGTTGCATAAAATTTGCTTTAGTTTCCCACGGTCACCTCTCACACAGGAGGACATCATGATAGAACCATCGTAAGGATCCAAGATTATGTCCACCCCTTTCTTCATACCAATAGGGTAAAACAAATCAACCACATTTTCTAGTAACTGGTCTATCTCAAATTCTTCCTCCTCAAGATGCATTTTACCAGCATCGATCTTAGATGTATCAAGAATCGTGTTCAGTATACCTGAAATAACAAATAATTCAACAAATGAAAAATGATGCAGCTGATATATAGTAACAACAATAATATGGAAATACCAGAAAAACGAACCTAGAAGATCTTTACTACAAGCTTCCATTTGGAGTAAATTTGTATGCAATTCTGGTCCTAAAGAATCTCTTTTAGGGACTATTTTCTGAGACATTTCAATCAAGCCCGTGATACCTGCTAAAGAAGCACGAATATCGTGGCTTGCACTTGCAAATGCTAGACTTTTGTTTATACTCTTTCTCTCCGCCTGTTGAGTTGCTTCCATTTGTTTTATCAATGCACTACACAGATTCATTTCTCTTCTTGATGCTAAAACAATCAAATACACAAAAGCGCATATGGTAATCACCATAAAACTGATGAATAGAATGAGAAGTGTAAATGCCGACATGATATTCTCATGAATGAAGGATGACAATTGGCTATACGGTAGAGCCAAAACATATACCTGAAAGAAACAAATTCAAGAGTGGAAACCTATGAACTCTAAAAAAAGTGAATGACACATATGATAAAATGAATAAGACTCATACCAGTTGGAGTCCGGCTATTTCAATTGATGAACAACTTATCATGTATTTCCTACCCCAAATGCTTAATATAGAGTTGCTTAGCGACCCCTTATCAGAGAGGCATGTTACATTTCCAACTGCACCAACTCGATCGCCATCTAGGCCTAATAAGTCAAACGAGACCCGATTTTCAATCAAGATCATATGAGTGTTTGGAATTCCCTGACTAAGCATAATCCCATCCTTCGTAGCAAAAATCAAGCTTCCATTGTAAAAGGAAACGCCCGTGGTGAAGAAATCAATAAACGATTTTACCAAAAACCCAAAAGTGATGGCTCCTCTTCGATCCATACTAGCACTAATAAACAACATTAAGTCTTGAGAATCGGCCCAGTCAGTGTCTACTGAGGCATAAACATCTGTATTGTTTAATGCACTTTGAAACCAGATTCTGTTAGTTATATTGGATGGAGGAAACATAATGGCTTCACCGTATAGTTCCCCCGTGGCACGATTTGCTGGCTGTGTGTACAAGGTGAAGTTTTTTGGGGCATTTTGGGTCGAAGAAAACGTAGAATTCGAGTACACTGCGAAAGGACAACCTCCTTTCATATAGTAGCCAAATAATAAGCCATCCGGTCCAATGTATGATACCTCAGAAATATATGGTATTGATAAAGCTATAAATAATGTATGAGCCACCTACAATATTAAAAGAATCACAATTTTTTTAATACAACGCACACGCACACGGATACAATAAGGAAAAAGATTACTAAGAATCCAAATAGTTAAAACATATATGTATACCGACCTTAGATTGAATATGGGAGAAAGCTCGAAGTTCGTTTTCATCCAAAGACGAACTCAAGAACCGTGCTATGTTAATGATGGATGCATTAACAGGAGAAAAGATTGCACTTGTTTTCTGAATCCCAGAAAACAATTCTTGATTGATATTGTAAACAATCAGATTCACTTCATTTTCAATCCTTTTAACCCGATTAATCCACAAAGGAATTAACAAGCTGGCTAGAGATAGCACAATAAGTATCTGCATTTAAGCAAATTAATATAAACATGTCAGATTGAATTAGATAAGAGAATTTTGACATGCTTATTAAATTTTAAAGACATACCAGGAGAAAAAGACAAGAAACTGGCCTCAATACCATGAATGAGATTGGCTTCATGGCTTAGTCGCTATAAACTAACCAATACACCTGAAGTTAATTTCTTTCATGTATATTCATTAAAGAAAATAAGTAGCATTTAATGTGAATACATTTCATAAAGAATGATTAGTATAGCATATGTGTTTCAAGGAAATGTATACACAAATGTACACTATATAGTATGTGTGTGTATTCATTTTCTGATGTTTGCAAAGGAATTTTAGTATCCTAATCATAAATCATAAATATTTAAAAGGAGGAGACTTGTATAAAGAAATTAATTAATATTCAATATAATTATATTTCAACTGCTCATATATAACTTATTCATTTTCATCATTATTTGAACAAATTTTAAAGTGTTGTTGCTTACCTTAAAGTCTTCACGTGTGATATGCTTAGGTATGAAACTTTCGTCTCACTTTTTCTTTTTTCCAAAAAATCATCTTCATGTTTAATGAAAGCACGTAAACTACAGCCAAGGTGAGTGGCAATGGCAGTGCCTATGCTCGGCTAACAAAAATTAGTAAATTTTAATGATTAAAATTATTAAATAAATTATTACTAAATCATATTTTAATTAATTAATTCAAATTTTATTATAAAATAATTAATTGACCCAACTTGTGGGCCAACCCACCGTGAACCTCAAAAACCTTGCCCAACCTGCCTATTTGGCTGGTTGGATTGGGCCACGGATAACAGCTCGTATGTATATTGAAATCTCAAAATATTAAATAATGGATTATAATAGATAAACAAACTGATTGGTCATGGATTTAAATGATATTGGATAGAGTAAAGTTGATTGTTTATGATTCCCTTTTATGTTGATTGAAATTATGTCTATTTCCGATTTAAAATACACCTCAAATACATTGGATTTGTAGAGGAAATATATCTTGTACTGTTTAGTAAATATCGTTATTTTCCAAAATTTAGAGCCCTTGTGAAAGGAAAAAGAAAGTATATAAATAAAAACAAAAGTGTAATTAAAAAGAAAGATTTTATTGAAAAACTTCAAGAATTATTCACCCAGAAAACCCCTTTAGCAATTAGCACTCAAACATATAACTACGTTAAACTAATAAGAAACAAGATTCAACTCAAGGATTAGAATAATCTTCAAGCTAGATTCTATAAGCATAAACCCTAATATTTCAAGACGATGAAGAATGACTTTAATCACCCAAATGTAGGTTTAAAAGAATGAGTTTATCAATACAGTAAATGCGTAAACCTGCGAGTACTTGTGTTCTTGGAGAAACCTCGTACTTCAATGCTTTTTTATAGGCCTTGCATGTAATAACAAAAAAGAATAAGATAATTTCTTTACCGGCAAACTAGAAGGAATTGAACCTAATCAAAGAAGAGGGAGTAAAGGAAGATTGGCCACAATAGCTATAAAGGATAAACTGATGTGTTCAAATAGTATTATTAAATAGGGAGAGATATCATATAATATAACAATGGAGGCTTAATTGGATCTATTTAAGTTCAATATTACAAGATTATACAAATATTATTGTATCATATAGATATTCTATATGAGGATATAAGAAATTGGTGTAAATGCTTTCCATTACAGAAATAAGAAACTAAATTTATTAATTGTGAGATTGAATTCCTCAATCTTTTTTTATTTAGAAACATGTAACAAATTTAATTACACGATATTTCTTACTATAATGTCTTCCCAAATAATATATACAAATCATAAACAAAGTCTTATGAGTATGAACGCATGATTTTTACCAAGGGGAAAACAATATCAAAAATGGAGGGAGAAAAGGTTTAGGGAATTAAAATATAATTTAAGATAGGGTGAAATACAATTGTTGGTCGGTAAAATGCAATTAAAAAAAGAATTTTAGGGTAACCGGTATATATATATATGTATATATATATATATATATATATATATATATATATATAAATATAATTTTTGAAATGTGATTGTAGGCCATCCATATTGTGCTTACATTTGTTCATCATGGTGATGACCTCGAAAATATGATAATAATGTGGTTTAATTTAAAATGAAAATGCATAAATTGAGATAAAATCTGCAAAAAGATAAATAATAATTATTAACAATGAACTAAAACATGTTTTCCACTACTTTTATTTCCGAAATTGACTTTTCCTAAGATGAAGATAAGCGCACTTAGTATTATTTAAACTTTGAAACAAATAATAATTTATCAGAAAATCTATAACTATATACATAAAACAATTGGATAATGAGCAAAGTTTTTAATTGTGAAAGGATATTATAAAGTTATTCTTCCTATGGGAATATTATTATTTTCTACTTAAATTATCACTCAAATTAGTTTTACAATAAATCTTTATAAAGGAAGAGATTTTTTTGTCACTTTTTGTGATAATAACTATTAAATGAATTTGTTTTTCAAAAAAATCCAATTTGGAACGTTACAGTTTATATGGAAGTTATTGAAAACTATTAGTATGACAAATATGATGTGAAAGATATTGGAAGTTAATTGAAGAACAAATGAAATTAGTAAGTACTTATCCGACATTATATTTCAAATCATCTTGTGGAAATGTGGTGCAGTATGATGGAGAGAGAACTAAAGAAGATATGATAGATTTCATTCAGAAGCACCGTTGCAAAGCAGGGAAGCAGAAAAGATGAGTTGTAGAGAAGGTATTGGAAGTTCCCGTTAGAACTGTATATGTAAATTTACGGATTGAATCAGTTTAAACAATGTTATACTGAAATACAGAAACAGTAAACTTCCAGCAACAATTTATAAACTGTTAAATGTCCAACAGGAATTAGGGCTGCCTTCGCGGCAGCGACACGGACAGACAGCGAGCGAGGGGCACCCCTCTTTTCTACTTAACTACACTTTATTGATTTGTTTATCAATATAAACAAATCATAAGTGTTTCAATGTGAGATTTCTTTAGCCAATTTACTGTTGGAAATGAATTAAATTGTTGCTCGTGAATAGTAGCTCGATCGATCGAGCTCCTTGCTCGATCGATCGAGCATTGTATCTGTTTTGTGAAATTGTATGTCCATTCATGTTTAGCGTGCAATTTTTGGCGATATAGTGCCTCCAAATGGTGTCCATTCGGACTTGTTTTTGGTTCACTATATATACAATACATCTCCACTAGTTTCAAGAAGAATTTCAAAATTCATTCAGACAATAAGTGAGAAAATAGAGAGCATTTTGTTGTTCATCATTTTTTCTTCTAGTTGAGTGCTTTGAACCTTTGTGGTTTAAGGCCTTCTGATTTGGAGTGCTTCTATCACAAGTCATAATCGTTGTATCTTGGGAGACAAATTGCCATAGCAAATCGTTAGCACCATAGAGGGGCAATATTGTCTTAAGGACGGAGCTTACAAATCTCGCATCGACATAAAACTTGTTTTGAAGCCATTGTTATTTTGTTTCTAAATTCCTAATATACACTTTGAGAGAAATATTTACAACAATCTTAAGACAATATCGAGTAATTCAAATGGCTTCATCGAGTGCAACAACGACTCATGTTCATTATGGTGAAATGCCTGAAAAGTTCCATGGGAACGATTTCAAGCGGTGGCAACAAAAGATGCTTTTACTTGACCACATTGAGTTTGACAAGGTTCTTAACCGAGGAGCCTCCTACGGTTGAAGAAGGAGAGACTGACACCCAAAAGAGGGCGGCACTGGATGAATGGAATCAAAGCGACTTCCTATGCAAGAACTACATCCTAAATTGGTTAGACAATAAATTGTATAACGTTTATTGTCTTATGAAAATAGCAAAGGAACTATGGGCATCGCTGGAAAAGAAGTACAAATCCGAGGATGCCGACATGAAGAAATTCATAGTTGGATAGTTCCTGGATTTCAAGATGGTTGATACCAAGCCTGTGATGGCGCAAGTGCAAGATCTACAAGTGATCTTGCATGACATTCATGCGGAGAGAATGATTCTAAGTGATTCATTTCAAGTCGCCGTTATGATTGGAAAATTGCCTCCTATGTGGAAGGACTTCAAGAACTATCTGAAACACAAATGAAAGGGGATGAGTCTTGAAGATCTTATGGTTCGACTACGAATCAAGGAGGACAACAAAGTTTCCCAGAGGAAGGCGGGTGGGTTTCAAATGGAACCACGGGCTAACCTAGTTGAACAAAAAACCGGATCAAAGTGTAAGTTTGACGGTACGATCTCCAACAATGGCAAGACGAAAAGTTCAAAAGAAAATGCTATAACTGTGGAAAGCCCAATCACATGACAAAGGATTGTCGTAATAAAAACACTTGTGGAAAAGCAAAAGATCAAGTCAACGTGACCGAACATAATCGGATCTCAGAAGACTTGAATGATCTTATGTTAACCGTTGTGATCTTTGAAGCTAATTTGATGGACAATCCTATGGAATGATTCGTCGATTCTGGTGCAACCCGGCTTGTATGTTCGGACAAGGCCATGTTCTCCACATATACTCCAATAAGTGGGCGCCAACTCTACATGGGAAACTCCACTACATCTCCGGTAATTGGACTGGGGAAGGTGGTTCTAAAGATGACTTCGAGAAATGAATTGACTTTGATAGATGTCCTACATGCTCCCGACATCCGAAAGAACCTGATATCCGGATCGGCTCTAGTCAAGGCGGGTTTTAGAATCTGGAAATATTGTACTCTCAAAGAATAGAGTTTTTGTAGGAAAAGACTATATGGAGAAAAACCTATTCAAAATGAATGTAATGACGGTTAAACGTCAATTTGAAAGCAATAAAGTGAATGATTCAACTTCTTTGATTGAGTCTTGCAATTTATGGCATGATCGTTTAGGTCATGTAAATTATGATTCACTTAACAAATTAATGAAGTTAAAATTATTGCCTCAAGTGAATGTTAACTTGAAACATAAAAGTGAGACTTGTGTCGAGGCCAAGTTAACGAAACCACCATTCCATTCAATTGAAAGAACCACGACACCTCTTGAATTAATTCATACGGATTTATGTGATCTAAAGTTTGTGGAAACTAGAGGTGAGAAAAAATACTTCGTCACTTCATTGATTATTATACAAGATATTGTTACGTCTATTTGCTAAGAAGCAAAGACGAGGCCTTCGTAGTATTCAACCACTACAAGAATGAAGTTGAAAATCAACTTAGCAAAAAGATAAAGAATGTTCGAAGCGATAGAGGAGGAGAATGTGGAGCACCATTTGAAGAATTTTGCACTGAGTATGGCATTATTCACCAAACCACTGCCCCCTATTCACCTCAATCAAATGGTATTGCCGAACGTAAAAATCGTACTCTAAAAGAGATGATGAATGCTATGTTGATAAGTTCTGGATTACCACAAAACTTGTTGGGGGAAGCAATCATGTCAGGCAACTACATTCTAAACAAAATATCACACAAAAGTAAGGATGAAGCTCCTTATTAGTTATGAAAATGTCATAAGCCTTCCTACAAATACTTGAAAGTGTGAGGGTACTTGGCTAAGGTAGAAGTACCAAAACCAAAAGCAAGTAAAAATTGGGCCTAAAACAATAGATTGTGTATTTATTGGTTATGCTAGCAATAGTAGTGCATAGCGATTTTTAGTACATAAATTTGAAATAAGTGATGTGCATGAAGGCACAATCATGGAATCAAAAAATGTGGTATTTTTTGAAGAAATATTTTCTTACAAAACTAACAAGAAAATGAGCCCTAAAAAAAGGGTATATGAAGACGCTAACCACGACTCTATTGAGGAAGTAGAGCCACGACGTAGCAAGAGGACCAAAGTTGCTAAGACTTATGATCCTGACTTCATGACATATATGTTGGACAATGAACCTAGATCGGTTAGCGACGCATTATCTAGTCCTGATGCCCCTTTGTGGAAAGAGGCTACTAATGGCGAAATAGAATCCATAATGCAAAATCGCACGTGGGAATTGGTAGACCTTCCAACTTGAAGTAAACCATTAGAATGCAAATGGATTCTTAAAAGGAAATATAAGTCCAATGGTTCAATTGATAAGTACAAGGCAAGTCTCGTGGCAAAGGGATATAGACAAAAAGAAGGTCTTGATTACTTTGATACATATTCACCAGTCATGAGAATTACGTCTATTAGAGTGATCAATGCTATCGCTGCTCTAAACAATTTAGAGATACATCAAATGGATGTAAAAATAACATTCATCAATGGGGAACTTGAGGATGAAATTTATATGAAACAACCCGAGGGGTTTGTTGTTCTCGGACAAGAGAAAAATGTGTGTAGACTCGTTAAGTCCTTGTATGGGCTTCAGCAAGGGACAAAATAATGGCGTGAAAAATTTGACAAAACAATGTTCTCAAATGGTTTCAAAATTAACGAGTGTGACAAATGGGTATATATGAAAAACACGCCTAAATCATATGTAATAGTATGCTTGTACGTTGATGATATGCTCATAGTGGGAAGCAACTTAGAAATCATTAACACGACAAAGCAAATGCTAATAAAACATATTGAGATGAAATATATGGTAAGCTGATGTGATACTTGGAATTAAAATCTCCAAGATATCCGAAGGACGAGTATTGTCACAATCTCATTATGTTGAGAAAATACCCGAGAAATTTCTCGCGAATGATACATCGTCTGTAAAAACACCCTATGATCCGAATCTACATTTGGTTAAAAACAAAGGAGACCCTGTCATGCAATTAGAATACTCAAGGATAATTGACAGTCTCATGTATCTTAAGAACTGTACACGTCCTGATATTGCATATGCGGTTGGCAAACCAATTAGATTCACAAGCAATCCAAACAATGACCATTGGAAGGCATTGACGATGGTACTTAAATATTTAAGATACACACTGAACTATGGATTGTACTATACAAGATATCCTGTTGTATTGGAAGGATACAGTGATGCAAATTGGATATCGGACACTCAAGACTCCAAGTCGACAAGTGGTTATGTGTTTACCATTGGAGGGGATGCAGTGTCGTGGAAATCTACCAAGCAAACTTGTATTGCTAGATCCACTATGAAATCTGAATTCATAGCTTTGGATAAAGAGTGAGAAGAAGCACAATGGCTTAGAAGTTTCTTGGAAGAAATTCATTGTTGGGAAAAACTTGTGCCTGCAATTAAAATACATTGTGATAGCCAATCTGCTATAGGAAGGGCACATAGTAGCATGTATAATGGTAAGTCTAGATATATACGTCGTAGACACAATACTATTAAACAGTTGATCTCAAATGACATTATTTCCATTGACTACGTGAAGTCAAAGGAAAATATTGCTGATCCGCTCACGAAAGGCTTGCCTAGAGATCAAGTATATATTTTATCAAAGGGAATGTGATTAAAACCCTATAATCAAAATCTTGTGGTGGATACCCAACCTATGTGACAGGAGATCCCAAGATCTAGATTAAAAGAGGACAACCAAACTACGAGATTGTATAAACCCATTCCTATGATAAGGGGTGTAGCCTGCGAAAGGGGTACGAGGATAGGCAAAAAGGCCTTTAATGATTCCTAAGACATATTAGAATATGTTGAAGTATAGCGGGATACTCTTATAGGAGATCACCTACGTAAGTGCGAAGTGTGGCCGCTTCAAAGAATGGTAAGCACTTATGAAACCAAGCGTGGTCCATGGCCGAAACGGACACAACCGTAAGAAATCAATACAAAGGTTAAAATTATTATGGTGTGTGTTCAATTGTCTTGATTACACCAACGACTAAATAGTTCAAGACTATTAGTTCACTATTAAGTCAAGTAAATCCGATTGAATACTACTATGGAAGGTTCAAAGCCGTGAGCTATCTCTCCAGATGCCATAATAGTTCGTCAAAGCACTTAATTGCATACATGCATTAATTTAATTCATGTGTGAGATTGTTGTAAATGAATTAAAAGAAGAAAAAAAAGTTGGAGATCTCGATCGATCGAGCATTGCAGCTCGATCGATCGAGCGGGCCAGAAAATTGTTGCCTTCGTGAACAATAGAACATTCGGACTTGTTTTTGGTTAATTATATATACAACACATCCCCACTAGTTTCAAAGAAGAATTTCGAAATTCATTCAGACAATGAGTGAGAAAATAGAGCGCATTTTGTTGTTCATCATTTTTTCTTCTAGTTGAGTGCTTTGAACCTTTGTGGTTTGAGGACTTGTGATTTGGAGTGCTCCTATCACAAGTCATAGTCGTTGTATCTTGGGAGACAAATTTTGCCTTAGCAAACGTTAGCACCATAGCGGGGCAATATTGTCTTATATACGGAGATTACAAATCTCGTCTCGACATAAAACTTGTTTTGAAGCCATTGTTATTTTGTTTCTAAATTCATGAGATACAATTTGAGATAAATATTTACAACATTTACCATTCAAAATTCACTCACCAAATTTTATTATCACTAATAAAATTTTAGATTTCTCACTTATTAATTCCTACAATCCCCAAGATGAATGCTATTGGAGAAGGTGAGCTGCTTTTATTATTTCTTTCTAAAAGTACGTTGGTAACTGATAATCTTGTAATATAAATAAAAGACTCCGTTTATAGATTCTAAACTTGCATGGCTTTTATTTGATTTGTTATTCTTCTAGTCTGAATGTATGCTAACTTTGTCGTCGCCGTCTTCTTCTTTTTAGTTTTCTTGGTTTTCCTCCTTCAACTTCGTTCTTCTGCATCTTATTATAAATAAGGATCATTTGGAATCTGTCATAGTTTCTCTTTTTTAATTTTTTGACAATTCTTGGACCAGTTGCTCGATGAAAAACTTTTGGTTGACAAGAAATGTTTTTCTCTACTTCAGCACCTTATTTTTGTCATCTGTGGATGTAATATGTCATAGTTATTGTTGTTCTAAGACTAGTTACTGGATAAATGCCCTTTTGTGTGGCAGGCAATGTGGTTTCTCAACTTCAGCAACGGGCATTTTGATGCTTTTTGAATTAAAATATTGTATTGTGGCTCTGCAGTATAAGGGCAAGGGTTTAAGTTTTCTAATGGGTGATGTTGAAGCTAGCCAAGATGACTTTCAGGTAATATATATCAGCACCTTGTTGTTGAGCCATATACTGAATATCGTTGCTAACTTGCTGTCATTGCCTGAAACGAGCAGTATTATGGGATCAAGGAAGATCAGGTTCCACTCATCATTATCAAGAAGACAGATGGAGAGAAATATCTCAAGGTACACGTTGAGCCTGATCAGATTGAATCATGGGTAAAGGAAAGGTAATATTTCTTCCTTTATATCACCTTCTGCTTAGCTTTATCTTCCTTTCGCGTACCGTCCCTTTATTTTACGATGAGAAAACTGTTAATAATTAATATTAATTTGGTTATTATATTATTAAGATATTATCAAGAATATTTAATCCAAAAGATTGCGCACTATCTAGATAACCACCCACTATAGTAACTGTGTCAAACTCTAAGTCATTGATGGCAAGGCTTATATAAAGGACACTGCAGGGGATCCCTAAGCTAAGCAATTCACTTCATAAAATACACCATCTATTAGAATTGCATATGGTTTAGAAGCACCCTTTTGCGACTTAATTCTTTAGATCTGTCTGGATCAAACTGCATATCAATGGCTGGAGGTAACACTGATCTTGAACTTTTATTTCCGCATATTCGATTTTGTGTGCCATATGTTTAGGTACATTGAAAATCGATTTAGCATTCGTGCTAAAATATCTAACATTTGGTATTAGAGCAGTTTTTGCTTTCGCCTTGATATGTTTGAGATTTTTGATCCGGGCCAAAATTTTTGAAAATAATATTGATGCAATTTTGATTTTGTATCATGAATTTTTAAACAATTTTCGAAATTCAAAATATATCAGAATTTCATTTGAATTCAAAATTCCCAATTTCAAATTTGCTGGAACCCTAGTTTTGAAACCCTAGCTTTGAAATTACCAAATTGATCGTCAATAAGAAACAAATTCCGGGAATTGAGATACCAGAGAGATCACCATGACGGGCCGACGTCCTTCGGAATTTGCCGCGAATTGGCCTGTAAATCGCCTATAAGGGTTTCGCTCGATTTGCTCTATTTTGGTCGATTTAGGTTCGATTCTAGGCCATTCGTGTCTCAAGCATGACATTTAATGTCAATTGAGTTGATTCCGTGGCATGGATGGCGGTGAACGGGGGCGAGACGGCGTAGCATGGCCATTTTTAGGCTCAAATCGCTGTCGCACGATTTGATTAATGCCACGCTGATTTCGGCCGATTTATGGCTATTCAGAGGCGGCAACAACACAGTGGTGGTCGAAGGTGGACTGTCAAAAGAGGAGCTGACACAGACTGTCAAAAGAGGAGCTGACTCTCAGAAGAAAAACATACTTTCAAAAGAGGATTAAGACCTTAAATGAGGATCAAGACCTCCAAAAAAATGAGTAAGAGTCGTAAACAGATTTTCAAAGTCAAGTTGAGCATTACTGCCATCCATGCACCAACTTGATGAAAAATGTTGAAAAAAAAAATTAATTGCATTTGTCTTGTTCTATTTAATGTTTTGTAAACATGCATCTTAGGGGGGTGTATTCAATCTAGACTTTTATTGACTTTTAATGACTTTTTTAAATGATTGACTTTTATGGAGTTAATAGATTTATTGACTTTTATAGAATTCCATGGAGTTATAAAAAGATTTGTATAGAGTCTCGTAGACTTTTTCAATAGATTTATATGGACTTTATCGATTTTTAATGACTTTTTTAAATAACTGACTTTTATGAAATTGATAGATTTCTAATAACTTTTATAGAATTACACGGAATTATCAAAAGAATTTTATAGGCTCTATAGATTTTAACTTATAATTGATTTCTTTGAACTAACAATTGAAATAACTTCTTCAACATATAATATTTTTTTTACTATTAATGCAAACATATTTTACTTATTTAACAATAAAAAATGTGAAAAATACCTATTCAATTCTTTTGCATGGCAAATATTGAGCAACTTTTTTGCATCTTCAAGATGACCAAGATGACGACTTTGAAGATTCAGTTAATGTTGCTATAATTGTAATCTATAATTTTGTGTAATAAAACAAAAGTTTTCTATTAAATAACATTTTATAAACTTAAAATAATTTTTGATGATAGTTGACTACTATAAAAATTCTTAACATACTTTTTAAATTAAAAATGATAATTTATATCATTATAAATATCTTTTGTTTTAGAAAAATATTATTATAATTGGTTATAAATATAGATCCATACAATCGTTTTAAAAATCTATTATTAATATAAAATTGAGCACATTAACTTGCTATTTTATCAAAATACTTGTGTAAATATTATTATTATATTGGATAAAAAATAAGATGTGAAAAAATAATAATTGAAGAAAGAGCCGCACATTAGGAATTAAAGAAAGGTTACATGTAGAAAACAGGGGAGGAAAAGCCAATGGGGAGGTGGTCGTGTCGGAAATGAAAATAGCAAAGAGAGGTTAGGGTAATTAGGAATTAAAAGTCATTCCAAATCTTTACTAGGAGTGGTGGAGAATTTTTACCTTTTTTGGGATGTACATGGGGCATCAAAGTTTGTACCTAAAGATTTCAACAGAAGTCATTAAAAGTCAATGAGATTTTGGATACCTATAGACTTTTATGGAGTTTTAAAAATTCAAGTTTGAATACCATCTGACTTTTTAAAACTCTACGAAAGTCTGTCTTGAATACCATTAGACTTTTGTATAATATATAAAAGTCTGGATTGAATACCTCTAGACTTTTAAACTCCATAAAAGTCATTAAAAGTCAATAAAAGTCTATAACCAATGCACCCCATTAGTGTCAAAATAAGTAGGGTATCGTGTCAAGAATGGTTGGCTACTTTAAGCATGCGTTTGGAATATTATGTAGCAAATTTCAGAGTTGTTTGTACACCTTTACTATAAATACATCATGTATTGTAATACCCACAAAAAAAAAAACAGCATGTACAAAATTGAGATTGAGATTGAATAAATCATTTCTCCCCAAACCTTAGATTTCTAACAGACAGAGAAGAGGGGAGATACATCCGTTCTTGAATCGCAGTTCCATTAGAATTTTGAATGGTTGGATGTCTATACAGACTGCTCGACTTGAAAATTTCGTTGTGTTGAGGCTATTCACATGTGTGGGTCTTTTTATTCTTCTTTTTTTTCGGGATGCAGTGGCCTTATTTGTTTGAAAAGTGACATAATTGATGAACCCGATTGAAAAGTATAGAATTGAATGCTTGTCGTTTGTATAATACAACGGGAATACAATTTCAGAGGACAATAGTATAATTCAAATCTTTCAATAGCAACTTGAGCATCACATTTTAGATTGTTGAGCAATTTTTTCAAAATTTCGGGTACCCAACACTGTCCGAAAAATTTTGGGTACCCGGACATTTTCAGGTAATGTCGTGTAGCAGAATGTGCTATCCGAAATGTCGGGTACCTGAACCCGACAAACCCGACCCAATGCCCACCCCTACACAAATATATAATGTTTTCTCCTCCATAGATTTCTCATTGATAGCATGTACCCACATGAAGAGTAAGAAAGAATCAACAATACTCTGATGCTTCTCATTCTCTCTTCTAAGACTTATATTAATTTATGTACATTCTTCTGTATAGAACACTTCTACTACAAAAGGAGGATATATTTACTTGCATCCATTTACAGTTCTGCGCAAGCCTTAGTCTTGATGAAGCATGTTCATCGAGACTTCTCGCTCATGTAGATATCTCTCAGCAATGGCAGCATGAGTTGCTGCGCCTATGGGAAGCACATCTTCATCTATTGAAAAATGTGGCGAGTGGACAGAGTGTACTGACCCTAGAGTTTCATTCTTGATTCCAATGAAGAAGAAGACTGCAGGGATCACCTCCGAGAAAAATGAGAAGTCCTCTGCCCCCATTATCTGCTGGACAACTTGGAAATTTGTGGGTCCTACTAGATCATCGACGACTTTCTTCAAGTGTTTGTACATTTTGTCATCGTTTACCATAGGAGGGTAAATCGAGTCCGAGTTCTTGAAGAAGTCAACCATTGCTGAGCATCTGAAAACCAAAGCTTGAGCTACGATGATCTGTTTAAAATATCTAAGGTATTTCATCGATCTTGTTGGCTTAGTTAAGGATAGTAGAGGAAGACATAATGAGTATTGAAATGTATAACCTCTTCTATTCTTGTGAGAAGTTGGTGGAAGCTTGCATTAGAAAAAGCCCTCAAAGTGCCACCAAATTCTACCCTGTTAGGCATCGAATCAAGATCATCGCCTCCTTTGAAGAAAGTTACTGAGACCACCTAAGATGGGAAATAAAAATATTTGACAAATAATTTCAAACTATGTTTCTTGAAGCTGATACGCATATGATGTGAAATAGCTGAGTATGCACCTACCTGTGAGTCCAATGGATTCATCTCTTGGGACACAATGCCCTGTAGGCTGATCACTGCCGCTGAGGCAGCTAAGACAGTGTCGACTGAGTCATGGGAGCTCCCGGAAACACATTTTTGAGTGGTAATAGCAGCCTTGAAGAAGCCACAACCTGCTAGAAAAGGGCCAGGTCTCGACCCGATGACAGAGGTCGGGAGCTGATGTGATACATGCGCTGCGAATATGGCTTCGACGTCTTTCAAAGCATCCTCTTGAATCATTCTTTTTGCTCCATTCCCAGCTTCCTCCGCCGGTTGAAACAGCAATACGACAGTCCCCTGCAAGTTGAATTAATTTTGTTTTGATATGGAGAAAGCAATAACCATCTTCGGGTCTGAATATGCTTCACTATTCTCTATATCTTTAGCCTCATTTCAGTACGGTTCAAACAGTGATGAGGCTATTTAAGTCAATTTTCAGTCAAACATGTATATTTCTCATCGACAAAAATGCATCAATTATCAAGACAATGGTTTTCTTTGAAATAACAGATCCGGTACACATGAATAGGCCAACTGGGCCCATGTCTGTTGGCTGCGAAAGTTCTTACTAAGTCCAAAGACTTATAGGCCACACATGGGAAGATTGATACTTATATTGTCATTATGAACTATCCATATTTCTAGAGACTTCAGTTATTTACATTTAACCCAACTGGACAAGAATGCAGGCCAAAGTACATGTATCAACCTCCATATTGGTGGTCACTTGAGGTCATTGTAAGAAATAACTTGATTGAAAGGGTAGGCATTTAAAAGAACATGTTCAAGCCCACCACTCTCTATCCATTCATTTCGAAATCTTATGAATTTGAGTCTCAATTTTCCTTCATCCAACCCAAATTTTGGATGTCCAATAAGATATATAGATGGAAGTTCCAACAAGGAATCTTCCAAGAAAGCCACCTGCTTTCGTTTCCACCTATTATTGGGCATGCAATCAAATCAACTTTTGGAAGGGCTTGTTGACATGGTTTCATCTCATCGGCAGATTAGGTGTCTTATTCTAACTACTTTTCTCATGATAGAAACCAGGATGATATCCCGGTCCCACTTATGTATACTCAGTCTTACAAACACCAACACACATGCAAACATATACATGTATCTTGGTCTTTACAAGCACCCTGTCCATATAAGTATTTTCCGATGACATCCTGAGTGAAACTCGAAAATAAATCTTATGTTAAGGTTTGCATCTGAAGTTTGTGGTCCTTGCCAGCTGTTGGCCGTTATCGTTACATTAGGGAATTTCGAGGCTACAATCACCCAGATTGAAGCTTCGAGGGAACATCATTTGGTGTAGTGGGTCCCACACTCGAATCCTTTCGGGCCATGGCGTCAAAATTCACCGTCAGAGTGTTAGAATTGGACTACACCCTCTGCATTGTTCCTATTATCCCTTAACTTGCGGCTGTGACACAACGGGCTATGCAAACGAACAATACTATTTAGCATCAATACTCACTTCACAAAATGGTTAACTTCTATTGTACAGTCTTGTGAAGCGATCTACGCTTCTGTCACAATCTAATGTTGAAGGTAATATTACAAAAATACTTTACCATCAATAATATATATTTTTCGCCAGTAAGTTTATTATATCATGTCGTTATGTGGGTGTGGGTTTGGCTCCTTCCTTGACAACGTGATCGAGTCCTAAATGCCATGGGGCCTTTCGAAAATTAATCAGACATGTCATTTCAATCTAGTCAGGAATACGTCCTCGTTAAATTCTTCTTCCCTACAGCGTACATGTGCTACCAGGCACTAACGTTAAGGGTGGCAAGGCTTGGATCATAATATTCTCATCTATCTTAAACATCTTAAAAATGAATATTCTCATCCAATAGTTTGAGGTAACTCAAGAGCAATGCTAGGTTTTTCTTCTATACACCGGGTTGTGCACCAACACCAACGTACATATATGTGTATATGAATGTATATATATGCATGTATGTTGGTGTTGGCACACACCCGAGCATCAAACGAACCCTACATCAGACTGGAGAGTAAACTCAAGAACTTGGTGGTTAAACTTTGTTACCTCTCTTCGGTAACTCTTAACAACAGGAGTAAATGAAGGATTCAACTGGAGAATCCGATGTTTAGATCTGTCTGTGGAAATTCTTGATCAATCCCTTTGTTTTCTTTATGGAATTTGGACACTGCATCTCTGTTTAATGGAATTCGCTCTACCAAAGCCTATAGTCTTTGTGAGAAGAATAGACAAACCTTCAAGTGTTTTTCCCGTGTCTTCAAGATCTTAGCCGCACCCACGAGCATAGCCACATGGGCGTCGTGACCGCACGCGTGCATCTTGCCTGCATTTTTACTTTTGTGCTCCCATTCAACTTCTTCCTGAAGACATTAATGGAAATAAATTCCTATAATCTCAGTCATCAATGTATAATCAATATTCTCTGCAGAAAAGGCACAAAGGAAATGACTATTTATTCAAGCATGGGCCCCTTCTAGTCTTCTGCTTATTTAAAGCTATCATAAATGTCCATACAAAAAGAACTGAAAAACATAACGCATGCGACCAAAACACCACCAGAAAAAGGTAACCATATGGTAAAAAGAAAGAAAAAACAACAGTTTTCTTGAAAAATATTTTAATGGACATTACCACCTAAATATGATAAAGAGATAAAAGTTAACCTGAATGGGCAAAGCGTCCAAATCAGCCCTGATGGCCACAAAAGGCGGTCCACAGGTTCCAACCACAGCTCTGATCCCGGTTTTCGCCATCGGAAACCGGTAACTTACACCCATTTCATCGAGTTCTCGGCGAATAAGCCGACTGGTTTCAACTTCCTCGTAAGCAAGTTCCGGGTTTTCATGGATCTTCCGTCGAATCGATTTTATCCATTTGACGTTTTCGGGTTCCTTGGCTATTCTCAGGATCTCTTCAGAACAAGCCTCGCTCCAAACGCTGCAATCTGTGCGGTCAACATCTGGGGATGAAGATTTTTTCTTCCCCGGGGAAGATGACTGATTCTTCGAAATTAAAGTGGGCTTTTTCGGGGTTGTGGCTGCGTGTTCAAAGCGTGAAACAGCATCGTGATCAGTGGATTTTGGCTGGGTTTTTGCTGGTATTATGCAAGAAATAAGGAGAACAAATATGGGAAGGTTTTTACCAGGAATCTTCATTACTTTTCTCTTGCAGGAAAGTAGTTGCATGGAGAAACAAAACAAATAGAATTTTTCTGGAGTATTCTATAGAGATGTAATGGGTTTTTTTAAGGGATTTAATCATCGGAGGGAAGAGGAGTTGTAGATATGGAGGTTAAAGGCGGAAGGGGATTACTTAAAAAACACATGTTGATAAAGGGTCAAGATTATCGTACGAGGATATATGTCACGTGTAGAATTGAGTTTAGAACGAAACAGGTGGAGTGGGGTCCACCATGTCAGAATGTTTGCCTTATCTTTTAGTTTAGTTTGATATAATATTTCTCAATTAATATATTTATACATGATATAAAATATATCTTATTTATTTAATTCATATATATAATAAAATTTTTAGAATATTAATTATATATATATTTGTAAAATATTGAAGAACACACAGAACAAAATCTAATACAAATAATGAAATTAAATGTTTATTATTTTTCCAATAAAAACACCAATAAATAAATAAAAATATTTATGTGGCCAAAAAAAACCACCAAACTCAACTAAATAGACAGAAAAATTGTGGGTTTTAATATGCTCGTATTATTTTTAATTTAAAATGATAGTTCTATATTGACATTGGGTAGTGGGCATATTTAATTAAATATAATAAAATTGAAAAAAATTTCAGGAATAGCATGAGTTAAAAACCTTTACAATACTATGGTAATTCGCATACGCGGTATGCGAATTTAGTTTAAACTCGCATACCTGGTATGCGAATTATAAATATTTTTTTTTTTTTGCGAATTATAAATTTTTTTTTTTTAAAAAAAATTTAAATTCGCATACCGGGAATGCGAATTTAAAGAGAATTCGCACTCCCGGTATGCGAATTCTCTGCAATTGTGCCAACCTGGAAAGCAGCTCGGACAGCAGGCACGGGAAAGCAACAAATTGATTGAGCAGGCACGGGAAAGCAACAAATTTATTGCAATCAATTGTTGCAATAAATTGGAACGTGAGCCTTCTTTCTTGCTCAACATCATCCCCTCATCCTCTTGCTTAATTCCTCGGAGCTGAAGAACTCCCCTCCTCCTCTTGCTTATTTTCCTCTGAGCTGAAGAACGTGAACATCCCAGAAATTCATCAAAGGTAAAAATATTTGAAAATTTAAATTTTACATATTTTTGAATATATATTGCATTTACTTTAATTTTTGTGTTATGTTATAGGTTTTGCTAACAAGAATTTCAAGGTATGTTTTTTCAGTTTTTCATTATTATTTGCTTAAATTAGAGATATAAAATCGAATTTGAAGGTATGTTTTTTCCAGTTTTTCATTATGATTTGCTTAAATTACGGATGAAAAATCGAAAATTGTGGGGAGTATTCGAATCTCATAGTCAGTCGTGAGTAAGAAATAATTCTTGCCTTGAAGAATTCGCAAAATTCTGCCAGAAATCGCATACTGGGTATGCGAATTCTTGAAGAATTCGCATACCCAGTATGCGATTTCTGGTAAGTTAGCATTACGATAGTTTTAAAGTTAAAGTTGATGTTTCACTGAATATATAATAATATTTTTATAAATTTATATTTTTTTGATAATTTTAATTAAATAAGTTTCACTGAATATATAATAATATTTTTATAAATTGATATTTTTTTGATAAATTTAAAAAATAAAAAATGTTTTGCTATATTAGGTGGTCACATATTGTACACATGATGGGATTATTGTATGATTTTAATGTGCTATTTTCGTAGATACTATGTCGTCGGTTCGAAGTCAAATTGATGTTTTGCTATACTATGGTGGTCGCATATCACACGATGGGATTATTGTTAGTTATGATCGACCTCCAATAAGCTATATACGAATGCCTCGAACAATTACAATGTCTGAGTTACTGTCGACGCTGTACGATCAGATAAGTATCGATAACCAACAATACGCACTTAAAGTGTGGACTAAACATATATTTAATAATACTTCTGGGCGAGTTGAACATTTACTCGAAATTACAAAAGACAGTGATATTTGGTTTTTCTTTGACCCTGATGTTGGAAATGCCGGTGTCAATTTATATGTTGAGTCAGAACAAATACACATTAATAATGTGCCAGACATTCAATATACTGAAGAACGGGGCTCACATATGTCATTGCTTAATGATGATCATAACCTGGAGATACCGGTTGTCACACAAGGACTTGTAAGTATGAGAACCGAAAATAATTATGCCAGTACTTCAGGAAACGTAGGACATAACACGTACAGAACTGAAGGGGAAGTTCATGATTCAAGGGCAGAGGACAGAGATGATTATGCTAGCGCTGATTTTTTTGGTCCTGAAATTCATGTTGATTCCAAACCAGACGAAGATGGAATTAACGTTCATGATGGTAGCGATGACGATATAGAAATTGATGTGATGTTGGAAACTATGTCCCAACATAACTACATGCCATCTTCTGTACAAGAGGAGCAAATTGAAGCAACAATGTCGCAAGAGACACAACCCGGGCCCCAACTTTTCTCTGTCGTTCCATTCTTCTTTACGACATTTCCGGATGTACCTGTTGACTCTGTTGACATTCCAACTGGGTCTTGAGGAAAGTTCTACGACCATGTCAAAGGAAAGTTAGAGTTGGGTATGTTGTTCAAGAGTAAAGCACATTTACAGTCTGCAGTTAAGGACTTCTCAATACGGGTTGCTAGACGCGAGTACCACGTCATTGAGAGCACACCAAAAATATGGAAAGTGGTTTGTAGGCACCATTCTACGGTCATGCCCTGTGGGTGGATGGTGAGAGGTATATATAAAGAGAAAATGAATGTGTTCAAAATTACCAAATATGGTGGGGACCACTCATGCTTGATGAATGAATTATCAATTGACCATCGTAACCTGAGTCGCAACGTAATTGCCAGTATGTTGATAGGATTTGTTCGGAAGGATCCTGCATATGAGATAAAATTCGTACAAGAGACCGTGAAAGAAAAATATGGTTTCGAGATCTCGTATCATAAGGCTTGGCATGGTTTGAAAGCTGCCAGAGAACAGGTATATGGCACATGGGAGACGTCAGTGACACAATTGCCGAAATATATGTCTGTCCTTAAACAACACAATGAGGGGACTATTATTGAGTGGGACCATATCGACACTGATGTAAGTAATCATAAGATAATCAAATATGTTTTCTGGGCATTCAGGACATGCATAGAAGGGTTTCGACATTGTCGTAAGGTGATAAGTGTTGATGGCACACATTTGTATACAAAGTATAAGCATAAATTGTTAATCGCGGTTGGAATTGATGGTAATCAACAGGTCCTGCCTTTGGCTTTCGCGATTGTAGATGAAGAGACAATGTCGTCATGGAAATGGTTTCTTGAACTGATCGCTAGACATATTCTTTGTGACGTAGATGGCGTATGTCTTATCTCTGATAGACACCAAGGTCTGCTCCGTGCTGTTCAAAGTATGCCTGCATTCCCCCCCCCCGTGGTGTACATCGTTTTTGTCTGAGACACGTGTGCTCTAATTTCAACAAACAATTTAAAAATGTAATGTTGAAGGACATGTGCTGGAAAGCTGGTACGGCTCAAAGTATGCCTGCATTCCCCCCCCCCCCCCCCACCCCCCCCCCCCCCCCCCCCCCCCCCGTGGTGTACATCGTTTTTGTCTGAGACACGTGTGCTCTAATTTCAACAAACAATTTAAAAATGTAATGTTGAAGGACATGTGCTGGAAAGCTGGTACGGCTCATCAAATTAGGAAGTTCAATCGGGTTATGGAGCAGATAAGTAGTAATAATGAGGGGGCTTTCAATTATCTTAGTTCCATTGACCAAACTCAGTGGACTTTGGCACATGATGGTGGATGGCGTTCTGGTATTATGACAACCAACTTGTCTGAGGCGTATACTGGACCATCTACTTGCTAACCCAATAGTGGAGGAGAGCACACAGGAACAGGTGCATCAGTACACACGATCATGTGTACTATTACTGTTAGGTGGATTGTTATGCCCTGATGCATCAGGCAGCTCTGTATCTATGCTATACATCCGTCACCTACGGGATATTCCCAGAGTTCGTATGTTCAGTTGGGGTAGTGCAGTACTCGCATACCTTTATCGTGAGTTATGTCAAGCCTCCAAGCAAGGAAGAACAAACATCGGTGGTGCAATGCTTGCAGGTAATAAGAATTACAAGCCTTTGTTATTTGAATTAAATGATATATAAACTTACATTATGTTATATTAACCTTGTACTCGATTCAAAAAATTACAGATTTGGGCATATACGAGGATAAATAGTATTCATCCTAACACTCATGGTTCTCGAGTACAACAAGGCCCAATTATAGTCAACGAGGATCTAATACTTCCTACCCCTCCATATGGTGCAATGTATAATTACACTTGTTATTTATATTTATTAGTTTTAAATATTGCACTAACATTGCCATGTCGATTTTTTTTAGGTGGTCTAGTTTTTTTAGATTTGGACACACTGTCCGACATGCTTTGCGTGTATTTCGTGACACATTTGATAGGATGTATTGGGATCAGGTAATAAATACTTTCTTGAGAATATCACTTGTATATTAATAATTATGTATTTATGATAGTATGTTATGTTTCTGTTTTACAGTTTATTTGGACTCCATATGACATGGAGTCAGATGAGATCAGATCACTGCCTCCAGAATGCGGTCCAGATGATTGGATGGCACAATGTCCACTCATAAATTATGCCATCGTGAAGATGCATCGTCCAGAGCGAGTTTTGCGACAGTTTGGTTTGTTCCAAACTATTCCACCACCAATAGATGCTAGACTGGAGTTGCATAAGCTCGATCGCAGAGGTCGTGTTGCAATGAATTGGACATGGTTCCATAGTGCATACATAGATTTGTGGATGGCCAGACGATATAATATTGTGGATGCCCCTCAGGCCACCGGCTCCTATACTTTCAGTGATGATTACATGACGTGGTACGGTACAATTACACGTCATATTATATCTCCACCCAACAACAATGTTGAGACAGGATACCGTGCAGCAGATGCTGCTGCATGGCAGCAAGTGGTATGCATATATTTCCCTTTTTTAATTTAAAATGATTTAATTTCTTCTGAATTATGCTACCTATTAACCATATTTTTTGTAAGGATGTGCATATGGAGCAACTAAGACTTAGTTGCTCAAGTTTGAGTGAGGATGAAGGGATTTCACCCGGGGTCAGACGTGTATTAGATCAGAACTTAGCTATTGTGGATGAAGTGCGTCAACTTGCTCGGACACAACAAAATAGATATGGTATGCCTGCACGGCAGCGAGATACCACTAGAGGGGGCAACCGGAGGAGAAGACGGTCAAGTACCTCTGATACTCAGGTAGATGCTCATGATGATATCCCTCCATTTACTACTGATACATATGATGCAGGGGGGACATCAACATCACACCGTTCTTCATTCCATTATGATGCCACATCTTCTGACTACTACGGCACACAACCTGCCCACGTGGAGGAGCCATCACCATACACTCCATATATATCAGATCCAACTCAAGCATACAGTGGAATCTCATTTACGGATCTTCTGCTTCGTGTACCCGGTTCTACACAGCCACGTCCACATTTTGATATCTCACCTGTTACATTCTCCGACTTGAAGCCACAATATGATATTGGTGAGTCCAGCGCTAGGACTAGACCCTCTCAATCACAAACGCGGAATGTAGATGTAGTTGAGCCATCTAGAAGACCACAACGACTGATACATAGACGTGGTTGTGAGACCGGAGGAAATATTTAGAGTTCAATGTAAAGAATAATCTATTTATTTTTATGTGTGCTATTTCATATCATTTATTCATATTTCAACTATATATGTGGTTTAAAATTTTATGTAAAACAAATACCAATAAAAAAATTATTTTTAATAATCAAGAATTTAAAATTATTTTTAATTTATAATTAAAATAATACTATTCTAAAGTTGCACTCTTGGATTGCAACTTTATAAAAAAAAATTTTTTGTAAAATTGCACTCCAAGAGTGCAACTTTAGAATAGTGTTATAATTTGCACTTTTGGAGTGCAAATTATAATAGAATGTTAACCTTTTTCAAACAACAATATTTTATGAATTTTTTTTTTTATAATAAAAAATTAAATTTGCCCTGGGTAGTGGGTACAAAGTATTTATGACAAATAATGTGCATTAATTAAATGAAGTAGTATTCTTTGACAACTCAACATCTA
The DNA here is from genome assembly GCA_907163345.1 of Haberlea rhodopensis. Taxonomy (NCBI): domain Eukaryota; kingdom Viridiplantae; phylum Streptophyta; class Magnoliopsida; order Lamiales; family Gesneriaceae; genus Haberlea; species Haberlea rhodopensis. Next base: position 46,196 of record CAJQUN010000274.1, on the reverse strand, counting down.
TACATTTTTACTTATTTAAGGGAAGAAATAAACATATGATGAAATGATTTTTGAATAATATGCTTTGGAAGTGCATGTGCTAAAGTATATTAATGGGTTTTTTTATTAAAAAGAAACAAAGGAGAGATAAGTTTAGTACAATGTAATAACTGTTGGAAAAGAAAAAGAGATGTTGGCTTCAAGGGCCACGTCCCATGCATGTACGGATATTCTTAAAAATCATTCGGAGTAAATATCGAACACTTCTCAAACATCGACATTTCTCAGACAATCATCGGACATGTGTCGGACACTCTACGTGGCGTGTCTTTAGTTTTATTAAAAAAAATAAAATCGGACACCTGTATTGGACACTCCTATCAAGATCGAACACCCATGTCAAACATGATTGATGGATGTATTCGATATAGAAACGAGAGAGAAGTTTAGTACAATGTAATAACTGTTGGAAAAGGAAAAGAGATGTTGGCTTCAAGGACCATGTCCTATGATGCATAGAGATCGTGGTCGCGTTGGGAGACATATTGCCAAAAAACTTATGTACTATAGTGGAATATTAATTTAAAAACAAATAGTTCAATCTCATCTCAATCAAATAATTATGCAACTATTCTTCCGAAATTTCTACAACCATGTAATAACTCCCAAAATAATTATTCATATTTTACCAATAATTTTCTCGTTCTAAAAAAAAAAATCAAATTTGTAATGTTACCGTAGTCTCTCCTTTAATTTTTTTAAAAATTGATTATTGCGTTTTAAGCTCTATGTTTTTTGGTCTGCCCCGAATCACAGGTATGCCTTAGATCATATAAGTTCGATGCGAGAACGAACGTGGACTCGCGAGTGCATCAAATTTCAAAAAATTTGAGTGTGGATGCGCCTATTAAAAATATATATATATATATATATATATATATATATATATATATATATATATATACTGATAAAATGAAGTTAAACATACATAATATACATCATATTTAACAAACTTACATCATTATTATATTATTTACAAATTTACAATATGAAGTTCTTAACAACTTTGGTGTTTGCAGCTTTACCATTATTAAAAAGTATTAAAATTAAATTTTATTGAATGATCTAACATTTGCAGCTTTGCAAAATGTTATAGCCAGTGATATAACGTAATTTGAATCTTGTATTTGATCATTCTTCTAGTAAGGATTCTCCGAAAAATATTTTAGAAAAGGAAAAATGAAAATGAAATGAAATATCAAGATTTTGGTTTATTTTAATATATAAAATAACAAATTTGAAAACCAAATTGTACATACATATTTCAATATGTTTGGTAATTCTATGAATTTATTAAGAATGGATCATATTATTTTCAGAGACTTATATTATTACCTTATGAAAATAAACATTTAAATTAACTCAATAACATAAAAGTTTTATTTATAAAGTTCATTCTATTAATTTTCATGCAAAAAACTAATATATCAATATTATTATTATTTACTCCGCAAATTAGGAATTCTTAGTTCACGAATTATAAAATCTTAGTGTGTGAATTAGACATTCTAAAAGTGTGAACTATAAATTTTTAATTCACCTTAATGCAGCACACACGCACCCAGTTCGTCAGTTTGCGACTGGAGCGACAGTGCGTAGATGAGGGTATGGGGATTATGTGACTTATGGTATGCCTTTTGGCTATATATATATATATTTTTTTATCGAAAAGCATAAGAAATCTATTAATCACGAGCTGCAGAGACAAGAGATACAATTTTTTTCAAAAATAAAGGAAATGATTCCATGAATCAGATATAGGCCCTGATGAAACAGCCAGAAAGCTGAAACATGAGCTATAAAATTTGGGGAAAATTTCAGACCGGTACCATTAAATAAAAGATTTTTTGGCCCAGTCACCCAAAAAAATATCTTTCAACTAAGTTCATTTTTTTACTATAATGACCAAATTAACCCCACTTATGAAAATACTATGCACCGCATGAGTAATTTTTACATGCACTGCATGAGTAATTTTTACATCCACCACATGAGTAAATTTTTACATGCACCGTATGACTCAATTTTATATGCATCGCATGAGTAATTTTTACCTGCACCGCATGAGTAAACCAGTCAGTTGTATCCCCAAAAATAAAGTTGCAATATAGATTTGCCTGGCATCAATACATGAAAACAGCAAGTCAACAGAGTTACCAACAAGAAAAGTTTGTATAATAAGTTTCATCTCAAAGTCGAACAAAATAAGGCAACAGCTTTCCAATAAATGACCAATTTTGCTCTCTACAGAAACCTAAGAAAACAGATTTCACGTCTTCTTCTCACCACCTCCAGCAGCCCTTCACAAATCCAGGAAATATTTAAGCGAAAGGAAGAATGAAGCACAGCATTATCTATATCCAACAAATACATAACTGCAAGTTCTGACATGTAGAAATGTATAACTCAAACTCGAAATATGATTACGAATCTAATTAGATGCACAGCTAGATACAAGCTGCATGTATCACATGCATCTGCATCGTATTAGTGTAGCGATGCATGCAGAAGTGGTTATATTATTTTGGGATCGAAGCGACAGAACGAAAAATAGCTTCGGGTACATTTGCAGTCCCATTCGCATGCCAAACTTCGATTCCTCTCACCGAATTCACTTCCAATTGCTTCGGGTTCATTTGCAGCTTATTCCACACCACAAAAAATCCGAAAATAAAACAAGAAACCACAGTGAAAAACAACATAATATTCAAATGGGTTCCATTAGCATGTCGATTTATTGTCGAAATTGTTCTTGATTTCAGCATGTTCCGTTCACAGTCAACGAAATCCCGGTGGTATGATCCATTATTATGTCTTGGTTGAAGCCGCCGTATTTGTATGTTATCATCAACGCCATAATCTTCATAATCATCGTTTCATCGCGCTACCATTGGAGTCCATCTGAGCCGTCAGTTCGATCTGAGCATTTGATTTCAGTCAAAACTCCTCCGCCATCGTTTTGTGAGTCAGTGTCAGGTCAACCGGAGATTGCATCTGTAGTTGATGAATCCATGGCGGCTGCGGCGGCGGCGCTTCATGAATGTGAAGTTGAAGTAAAACGTGTGGTTGTGAACGGCTCAAAAGTCGTTTTTGAGATTGAAGAAGCTGTGGCAGAACTAAGGATGTATCGGTTGATTAAAAGGTATATTTTAGTCATAATTAATTGACTAATTAGATTAAGATTTCAAAAAATGGACTTAATTGAAATAACTTTTCTAAAAGATGTATTTAATTGAACTAAGAAAACCCCCTTAATAAATTTAGTTGAAATATGTTTTAGAAAGTGGTACATTTATGTGATTTCCTCTAAAATTTGTTATATGATTATTCATATTTGTGTATACTAGCCCGAAAACTAAAACATGAGCTATAAAATTTATTGTATTACAATTAATGTTTATGTATACCTGCATCAGATGTGGACCATGGCTCAATAAACACAAAACAAGTTACCAATTTGAACATTAAGAAAAATAATATTTTGAGTCCCCACACAAAGACTATAAAATAAAGCACATCATGTTTTTGATCACTAAGCTCACTTTCTCATTCGGAAGCAAGATACAATACAAACGAGCTTGAACATCATAGAGTTTGACATGTATTCTCCTTCCATTTTGTTACGAAGAACATTTTTAACATGCTTCATCGCTGAAAATGCCCACTTTGTTCTTACAGTAGACACATGAAGAAATAAAACAAGACGAATCAATATGTCTATCAAATTGTAGACTCTTGCCTTATTTGTCTCAGCTAATATTCGATATTCGATAGAATTCAAAAATATTGATAAATTCTAAAAATTCTCGTGGCAAAGTATATCAACTCTATAATGCTCTAATTAACCTCTCGAATAATGCATCTCTTGATCACTAAAATCAGCAGAATAAAACTTATTGGCAAGTGTTTATATATGTTAAGCTTGAAACAATTTAAAGTTGTCTTTAGATTCCAAAACAGAGCTAATTCTAAGTTATACCGCTGCATCATTAAATCCACTGATAATTTCTTCATCAATTGTAGCATTAAAAAAATCAAAGCAATAATGGTGCTCAACTGTTATGTCATCTCTTTGCTGATACGAACGACTTCTTGCTTCTTTATAGATATCATCCATATTAGTCATCTCAATATCATACTATGTGCAAACTTCTTCAGCATGTGTAAGAAGGATATCAAAATCTTCCTCTCTTAATGATTGAAGTAAAACTTTCATAGATACTAAGTATCAATCTACAAAATAGCTTTAATTAATAATATATGAGATACTAGGCATATATTTAACTAGCGAATAATTAAAGACTTTGGATGCATTAAATTTGAAATAATTTTAAAAAATAGTGATTTTTGATCGAAGGGTTCTTGTTTATTAATGTTCTCAATAAACTTTAATAGACAAGAAAGCAATAAGCACCGACAAAGTTATAAACAACATTAGGTGAGAATTTTAATAAAATATGTTCTATAATCTAATGGAGAATGATTAAAAATCTATTTTCTATTTGTTCTGTTGTGAAAAAAATAGAAAGGGCAAAAGAAAGGTGGTGGGCAAACAAAATAAAATAAAGCATGTACCTTGAATGGTGAACGACAGTTGTCGGTTGAGATGGTGGAAACAAACGGCGACGATGAGTTGATCTCCAAAAACGTGGCTGCTGTTAGTTTGCGTTTGAAGACCACGATCTCCATACTCTAAGTCTCCAACGTAAGGTTAAAACATACCTTTGGGTCTGGGTCAAAACATTTCTTTGGTATGAGTAAAAATTGGGTCAAGGTTGAACATAAATAAATTATTGTATATACATAGGTAAAAAAAAATTGGACCAGGCTACAGACCGGGAGAGTCCCGCTGTAGATCCGCCCTTGCTTTCACGCAGTCGAAAACGTTTGACAATTGCGAGATTTAATTTTTAATTGCATGCCGATTTATTGTTCATTGAGGTATAGCAAACCTCCATAAATTAATAACATCTCTGAATAATGCGTTTTCACATTCCCAACTTCAGTTAATTTAAAAAAATTAGTAGATTTTGATAAACATATAAGATAAAAAATTTAAGAATACCCTTATATAGATATATAATCCCACTGATATCATATATTAATAATAATTCTTTAAAATTACAAGCATACGAAGGATAATTTAATAAAATATGAATACATTGTTGTTTTTCTCTATCGAAATTTAAATGTGGATGGATTCAACCTCTAAATGTTCTCATTGATTTAAAAGCTCAGTGTCGTGTTCTCGAACTACAATAAAAAATGTCAAAAGTTATTGTCACTATGAATAGAGCTGTCAAAACGGCCTGGTCTACGGGTGTAAACAAATCGAACATGTTCACGAACTTTTTGAGCCGGCTCAAAAAATATTTGATTAGTAATCGAAATTCTCGAATTCGAGCCGAACTCGAACATGTTCGAACTTTTTTCCGAGCCGAACTCGAGCCCAAATAACTTTGTTCGATAGTTCGCGAGCCGCTCACGAACTTTAATAGTTTAAAAATATAATATAATTATATATTAAATATATATATTTCGAATATATCGGGTATTTATGTTCGAGTAATATTGTGATTAGATCGCGAACATGTTCGAATCATTTCGAGCCGAACTCGATCTCGAACATTGATTCGAGTCGAATTCGAACCTTAAAATTTTCTGCATATTCGGCTCAATTCGGTTCGTTGACAGCCCTAGTCTGGCCGCTTAACCCGCCAGCCCGACCCAAACGGGCTACCCTGCCTAACCCGCCAACCCGTGTAGGCCCGCCTCCAGGGGGATTAGAAAACCCCAACGCAACCTGAGGCGGGTCGCGAGTTGGGGCAGGCCAACCCATCAAAATTAAAAAGAATTTAAAACTAAAAAAAAACTTCATAAAAGAATTATAATTGAACTTGCCGAGCCTAGAACTAATGCTAGCAGAATACTATAACTTGTTTCAAGTTTTATCTAGACCCTTAACACTGCTACTAAAAATAATTGACTAGAGAATCAGTATTGTACTCAATTGTCATGTTGCAACTTTCAAGCAAGACCAAGTGAAAAATATATTGTGAATCGGATTCTTCAACGTGATATTGAGTTCATATTTATGAATTGAGGCTTAAAAAAAAGAAAAAAACCATTTTTTCTTAAAAAAGAAAAAGAAAAAACCAACCCAAGGGCCAAGCCACCAAAATCCGCGGCCCAAACTGGTTGGCCCTCGACTTGGTTGTCAATAATGGAAACCATGCACCCTAAGTTATCATTACCCCCTAAATTAAGGAGGGAGTATCTTTCTTTGCAAAATTGTGCTCAAATCCGCTGTTTACATAAATAATTATCATTGTGTGATCATTAGACGTACGAATAGAACCGGGCCCTCACTGTTGATGCCTATTTGATGGGTCGGGTTTGGCCAATCCGGCTGATCTGACCTATTTTGACACCTCTGACTATGAGTGCTTCCTTTCACGTGATTGGTTGCAAAGGTACTGAATTATCCCTGGTTTCATCATCAACAAGATCTTCTATGACACTATCCATAATTTCTTCTAATTTTTGGATCTTTGAACATTCATCATTTTCACCCGGATAATCCAACAGATGATTGTCATCTATTTTATTATGGTAACCGAGATCATTGATCATATTTTCCAGCTTATGGATGATTTTCTTCAAAAATTGCTTCATTTAAGTTCCTTGAAGCTATTTATCAATTAATTAAATATCTCTAAATTAATAAAATTTTATAATCTCATTATTATTAATTTGTAGAGAATTTAGTGTATATGATCGATTCAACATTTTTAACCATAAGAAATTATTTTAATTTTAATGGTTTTAGAAAAACCCTTTCAGATTTATTTTAGTTTCTTATTTGACATTTTTTTTTCAAAATATTTTAAAAGCATTTAATAATATAAATTGAAAATACAGAAAATGTAGTTCATCAGCTACAGTTATACTTTGACCCTTTTTCTAGAAAATAAACAAAATGTCTTTTGACTAAAAAAAATTATTTTTCTTGTACTTTAAAAGAATGGTTATAATTCAAAATCTTCCATATCTAAACTTGACCACATTATCTACACAAAATTTTGAGTCAATTATTTTAAATCAGATAGATCTCAATAGATTGATACTAGTATGCTAAATTAAGATATATTTTTTCTATATAGTAAATATTTAGAAAATTTTTTATTTTTTATTTAATTTAATCTTTTTAGTAATTACGTTTTCATTATGTGTATATTAATGTATTCAAAACTTAATCTAAGCATCCTCTGAAACAATTAATAAAAAACAATGGTTAAAAAATATTAAGGTGGGAATATAAAATTATCTTAAAGTAAAAAGTTGATCTCAATAAAAAAAGCAGAAAAAATTTTGTGGACTGGGCGGCTATCGGGTTACCCGGATCCGATTTAGAGTCAATAACCTTACACCTCTTAATTCTATATTTTGGTGTCATCGTCCTCTATATCTATAGGCCCCATTCAATGTATTTATAAATCTCCACCCAAAAACTTTGAATTTAGTAAGTAATATATATATAGAGATATATATATATATACACTTTTATGTCATTCAATTTCGCACCCTTGATAAAAATACTAGATTCGCCCCTGAAAATTTGCATGTAAAGGTAACATTACAAGAAATTTTAAGCATTAAATCACTTATATATCAACACAAAATTTTGGTGTCAAAATAGTTAATAACCAAATTAACATACTATATATTTTTAAATAGCTAATGAGACACAGGCTTAGAAGGCCTAATGAGCTCTATCAATATTAGTTTTGTTCCCTTGTTTATCATAAGTGAGTTAGAAATCATTGATTCCATTTTAAGTTTGAATATATGATTTGTTTGTTCGGATAACATAGCAATATACTATTTTGTTTTGAAATTTAAACGCACTCGAGAAAGGGACCAACCTAGACTACATAGCAAGTAATAAACCAATAAAGGCGCTCCGGCCGCGATCTGGCGAACTGGGTGCGCGTGCGCCGCATTAAGGCGACTTAAGAATTTCTAGTTCGCGCACTAAGATTTCATAATTCGCGCACTAAGAATTCATAATTCGCGCATTAAGATTTACTAAGTCGCGCACTAAGTTACTAAGTCTTGTTAATCCTCCTTAATTCTCCGATTTTTTTTTTTTTATAATTATAAAAAAAAAATCTCCGATTTTGGGTTTAGATGAATTTTTATGATTTCTAGGTATTTCGGGTTGGTAAAAAAATTATATCATATGGTAAATAGATAGATAATGAATCATGAAAATTCATAATAACATATGAAAAATTAAAATATGTGATAAAAGAAAGTATGATCTGTGATTTTGTAACATTTTTGCGGAGTAAATAATAAAAATTTTGATATCTTAGTTTTTTGCATGAAAATTAATAAAATAAACTTTATAAATAAAACTTTTATTTTTATTGAGTTAATTTAAATGTTTATATTGGTCATTTCATAAGGTAATAATATAAGTCTCTGAAAATAATATGAGTCATTTTTAATAAAATCATACTATTGCCAAGCATGTTGAAATAAATATGAACAATTTGGTTTCATTTTTCAAATTCGTTATTTTATATCTTAAAATAAAAAAAAACTTTAATACTTCATTTCTTTTTCTAAAATATATTTTTCGGAGAATTCTTACTAAACGAACGATCAAATACAAGATTCAAATTACGTTGTACAACTTGCTATAACATTTTACAAAGCTGCGAATGTTAGATCCTTCAATAAAATCTAATTTTAATGCTTTTTAAGAATGGTAAAGCTGCAAACACCAAAGTTGTTAAGAATTTCATATTGTGAATTTGTAAATAATATAATAATGATGTGAGTTTGTTAAATATAATGTATATTATGTATGTTTAACTTCATTCATCAGTGTGAATGTATATATATTTATTTATTTATTAATTTTTAATAGGCGCATTAAGGCGCACCCGCACTCAAATTTTTTGAAAATTGACGCACTCGCGCATCCGCATCCGCATCCGCTCACGCACCGGACTTATGTGATCTAGGGCGCGAAAGCCTCCTCAAACGCCAAATTTTTTTTATTTTTTTTTAATTTCTTTTTAAAACTTTGGTGATTATTAATGTTAATGTTTTAAAATTTATTAGTTAATTAATTTTTTTAATAAATTTACACAATATATAGAAAACATATTTTAATTATTTAATATAAAATTAAAATCATTAATAATAATAATAATATTTTAAATATTTTAATTTAGTAATTATTGATTAAATAGTTAATATTTAATATGAATACATTAAACATTCAAATTTATTTGTTAAATAATTATTTTAAATGAAGTTAAAAGAACATTGTAGGGGATATTCCTTTTGAAGTAACATTTGGAGTTGATGGGTTGAATATGAGTTTTGTGTTTGGTTCAGAAATTACATTATTTTGGTGCAAATTTTGCATTGAAATGAAGTTATGGGTTAGTGATGGCCTAAAATAGTTGCACATAAAATATTGTGTAAACATTTTAGTGGCCTCAAATATTAAGATTTAACTATCATATAATAAATTATAACTACAGTGATTTTAGACATTAATCTAATATTATTATGAGAGAGAGATGAACTTTCTAAATAAACAATATCAAATGTTGACTATTTGGTGTTAGCAAAAGTGGGGGGAAATGTGGATAATGGTTGGTAGCGTTTTAGGGTGTTCTGTCAAAAAAACAATATAGAAATGTGTGATGAGATACTTTGTACTGGAAAATGTCAAGTTTTATTTTTATGGAAATATATTTTTTGTAATTGATATAATGTCACGTAAGAACTTGTAGAGTCGCCACATCATATATACTAGCGGACGAAACATTGGTGTTGCTTGTATGATCAAAACAATGTGTAACAAGTGTGTGTTGGAATGTGTGGGACAATGAGATAAGCGAGAGACGAGCAAGAGCTGACAATTGTTGATGCACTTATCAATAAAGACGTTGAATATGAATTCGTGAAGGCTCGACTTGACAAGCAAATCCTAGACCTCCAGGCTCAAGTAGAAGCTGCCAGAGCAGATAACGATGCTCATATTGATACAAAACTACTTGTTCTCGAGGTGATGGAGAAAGAGACGCATCCCTCGAGAATGAGCTTTTATCTCGATTTAGAGATTTAGAAACTATGATGATATAGAGGGATTTAAGCACCCGAGCAGCAGAAACAGCTAGCAAGTTGCAGTTAGAGAGCATAAAAAAGATCATTAAGCTTGAGGCCGAGTGTCGAAACTTCAAGCTGCAGCTAGAAGATTATCCAAATAGGCTTAATGCACAAGATATTGATCACACAACGAGAGAAGTGATGTGAAGTAAAATGGGTATGAACCAAGCTGCTCGGATGCTACTAATTAATCTGGATTAACGATGATTATGCTAAAACATGAATGATTAATTAGTTAATAATTTTGGAGAATAATTAAATTGGTGAAGAAAAAGTCAATTTAAATTATTGAGAGAGATAAACAAGTTAGTGAAATTTTGAGAAAATCGGATGATTAAAATATAGATGACGAATAAATGTGTTCTGGACTACGACGACAGAAACAACAGTTGGAACATATTTGTGTGCATATACATGTGCATGATAACATGTCACTTGGATAGCACATGCCACTAATCAACTCACCTACTAGATTGGAGGTGACACGTGTATGAGACAAGACACTTTGACTAAGCCACTCACCTCCCCACTACCTTGAAGTCATCAAAAACCCAACTTTGTCTTCCTCACTTCATTATTTTGTCCTTTCACTCTTCAATTTCGAAAATTACGTGGCTTCTTACCTCAAATTACTCTTGAAAACATGAGTAAACCCACATGCAAATTAGGATTTGGGAACTACAAGGTTATGGAAGAAGAACCCAACAAGAATTTTTGAGTTTGTGACATTTTTTAGGGAGGCAAGAAGAGTTTGGAAGGAGAAAGGAGCTTGGGTTGACTCAAGGGCTTGGATTGTGATGCGACCTTCAAGTTACAAGAAGGTATAACATGAATCTTGAGTTTTAAAAGTTTGGATTTAAGTTTTGATGGCCGAATTTTTGCTACATGTTATGGAAAACTTGCTATTCTGCATATTTCAGTGCACTTATAGTCAGTTAATTCGAGTTTTGAGTATAGATATGATTCGACTTTGAAGATGGTATCCCTAATAAAAGTTGTAGTGTTTTGAGTTAGCTTAATTGGCAACTGGAATCAGCTAATTTGGAGTTAAAATGAGAAAGTTAAGATGATTTTACTAAACTGTGCACAAATCAAGTATGTATGTCCATGCATGTCACATGCAGTGTGTTCTTCGAAATTCTGGGAAACATATGTTCCGAATTTGAAGTTGAGGTAAATAGAAAAGTTGTAGATCTTTGAAGTATGTTCGATTTGATAGTAAATTCAGCTAATTTGGAGTTAGTATGCACAAGTTATGCTAGTTTTATTAAAGAGTGTCAAATCTGAAAACAAGGTACCTTTGAGTTTTTAAGCTGAGATGTTTTGATAAAAATGTACCTCAAGATGAACGAATTAGCTTAAAACTCATAAAAGATGAATTGTAGGATTTTGGGTTATCTCGATTGGAATCAGGTCATTTTGATGTCGTATTAATTAGTTATGAAGTTTCTACGAAAAGTTGTCAAATTTGAACTTAGAGTTTCCCCGGTTTTGCATAATTAATGTTTAGACCAACTTAGCGTTAGGAAAATGAACGAATTTGGGGAAGTGTTAAACATATGAAATGTCATATTTTTGAGTTAGCTTTCAAGCTAAATTGGACCCATGCAATTTAGTTAATGTTGAACAAGTTATGAACCGATTACTATGAGCATGGAAGCTGAAATTTTGAAGAAGGTTGCTACGGGTCAATGTTTTGATTATAAACTTGATATTGTGAAGTAATTAAACACTTTGATGATATAATTGAGGTGTAAATAACCAGGTTAATAGATCCCGATGTCGACTCCAAGAGCACTCGGTGGGAATTGCTTGGCCGGAGGTACGTAGAAAACCGGGTCTATCACGATGTCTGACAAAGACATGTGATGTTCCCGAGATACGATTTATTTGTCATTATGTGATTCCTATGTGATTATATGACATGTTGAACTGCAGTATATATGATTATATGTGCATTGAACTGCATGATATGCGATTTCATGATATATTGAGTTGCATCATATGAGATTACATGATATATTGAGATGCATGGACATTGGGCATATTATATTGATCTTACCGCTCCTTTGATACCATTTGATCATGGTGAAATCTATAGTGTCATGAGACGCTGGGCACGGCGATAACAGATAGTTTAGGTAGAAACTGTAGTTATGCGTGTTGTCGCCGTACCTAGACACGAGGGATGTTGGGCACAGCACAATGCAATGTGTGTGTCGCCACTCTCTGCTCGAGCTTGATATTGTTGATGATATTTCCTTTGACTCCGGGCATATCGTCACTTTGAGATTGTAATCTCGAACACGCATTGCATTCATGCATGGCAAGCATCGCATGATACTTTGCCATACTATTGTGATTTTACATGTTTCTCGTACTGGGTATAGATGTCAAACGGGCCGTGCAATCCGTGCCGCCCGACACTGTTCCGTGCCGGGCCGGCACGGCCCTTTAACGAGACGGGCCGTGCCTGGCACGTCCCGTCTCCTTATTTGGCTGGCCCGACACGGCCCATAGGCCCGTGGCCTATGGGCCGTGCCACGGGCCGTGCTGTGCTGGCACGGCCCAAATCAATTTTTCTATTTTTTTTTGGTTTTTTTTTGTTTAATTTTAATTATATAAATATAATAATATTATAAAAATATAGATTGTTACATATACTTGTAAAATAAAAATTTATTGACTACAAATTGAAAAACTACAAATTACATTGAACAAAAGTAAATAATAAATTGCAAAAGAGTTTAAAAAATATGCTAGTTTTCTTCATTTTCATCCGAAGAAACATCATGTCCTCCCAAACCTTGTAAGCGACTATCAGCATCCAACCAATCCTTTAAAAGAATACACATCTCCACAGTGTTTGGTTTCATTCTACTTCTTTTTTCATCAATGACTATTCCACCTGCACTAAAACAAGACTCCGATGGAACTGTGGATATCGGAGGAGTTAGTAGATCACGTGTCATTATGGAAAGTACTGGCCAAATTCTAGCATTGTCTTTCCACCATGCCAAAACATCAAAAGTTTCTAATTCTTGTTCACTGAAATTTATGACTTGGTTTTGATATAACTGAAGCTCAGTAAATGAAGATGTATTAGAACTAGAACTAGAAGAAGCAGAAGTAGTGTCTTGTCTTCTTCTTAACATTGTCCACACAGAACCCTTACCACTACTAGCATCACTACTACCACTTTCTCTCACTGGAGTTGTTCTAGAATTATGTAACGAATCATATAAAGAAAACAAAGCAAACAAACATTTATTAATGCGCTCTTTCTCTTGATTAATATTAATATTTTCATAAGCCATGTTGGTGTAATAAGATTCTATTATAATTTCTACACTATATAATTTTAATCTAGGATCCAGAATTGATGCCAAGCAATTCAACATATGAATAGTTTTCCAGTATTTTTTAAATTTATACTCCATTGGTTCGACAATACCTGTAAAAAACGGATCAGATCTATGTAATGCAAAACATTCACTAATTTCATAAATTTTATTCAAAAATATCGAAGAAGTTGGATAATAACAGCCCGAAAATAAATTGGTAGCATCATAAAACAGTTCTAAAAAATTACAAATATTAGAAGCAATTTCCCAATCAGTTTCTTCAATATGAAAATGTTCGGCCATCCTTTCATTAAAAAATAAAGTGATCACATTTCTATAAGGTAAACATGCTTGCAACATTAAATATGTCGAATTCCACCTATTAGGAACATCATAAGGAAAATCTTTATAATTCATACCATGAGAAATACATAAACTTTTGAAGTCTTGTTTTCTAGCAACTGAACCATTAAGAAATTTAAGAGTAGTCTTTATTTTTTCTAAATGAAGCTCAAGTGGTTTCAATCCATCTTGCACACACAAATTTAAAATATGACATGCACAACGAATATGAAAAAGATCACAATTTAAAATTGGTTTCAAATAAGTTTTTAATATAGTAATTGCAGCAGTATTATTAGTTGCATTATCAAATGAAATAGAGAAGATTTTATTACTAATATTATATTCATTAGTAACTTGCATAATGACATTGGAAATAACTCCACCCGTATGAGGCCAATCAATTTTTGTGAAACCTAAATTTTTTTTATGTAACACCCAGTTATCGTCAATCAAATGTCCTGTAACACAGAGATATGATGCATTGCCAAGATAAGTTGTCCAAATATCACTTATTAGTCCTACTTTCGATAAAAGATTACGTAAATACGTAATTAAATTTGCTTTATATTCATTAAAATTGTGAATGCATCCGATTTAATAGTATGCCTTGAAAATCGTTTATGTTGAGGTTGCAAACCTAAATGAATATAATTAGTGAATTTGGCATCCATCCCCATTGAAAAAGGTTTCTCCGCCCATACGATGTATTTAGCTAGTTCTCTCCTATCTATTTCAACATTATAAGTGAAAATACATAAACTTGAACTACTACTACCAGTACCGAATTGTGAAAGAGTAGTTTAGTTACCATCAGTTGGTTCTTTTTCATGTTTAGCCATGTGTCTTAGTAAATGACCTGTACCACCAGAAGAAACATATGCATAATCTTTTTTACATTTTTTACAAACTGCCCTTGATCCCTTTCCCTCAACATTTTCTACATCGAATAGTTGTCATACATTGCTAGTTCTTTTTTTTGAAGTTCTTCTACTTGATGATTGAATATTTGTGTGCTTTCTTCATTTTCTTGGAATTGATCGATTTCATCATCATAATTCACATTATAAGATGAATCGGCCATTATATATATAGACTACAATTAAGAATTATCTAATGCAACAAATATAAAAGTTACCAAATATTTGCTAGGAGGAGTGTTGGCTTTGTTGCTTGTGCTTGTCTTGGCAAACGTAAGACGAATTTCTTTCTTCTTGTGAACAAATTGAGAGTATAGCGTCTCAAGTATATAGAGCTTACAGATTAGGAGGATAAAATGTTTCATCAACATACACATATATATAACAACCAAATTTTTTTTTTTTAAAAAAAGCCGTTGAACGGCTATTTTTCTGACCATTGGACATTGGCGATCAATCGCCATTTTTGTGGCGATCGATCGCCACCCCCTGTATTTTGCTTACTGCCTCTAGGCGATCGATCGCCTTTTTTGTGGCGATCGATCGCCACCCCTGTATTTTGTTTACTGCCTCTAGGCGATCGATCGCCATTTATGTGGCGATCGATCGCCTGGTAAAAAAAAAAAAATAGAAACAGTGTCGTGCCGTGCCAGCCCACGGGCTGGCATGGCTTGGCCCGGCACGGCCCATACTCCGGGCCGTGCTTGGCACGGCACTGTAGCAAAACGTGTCGTGCCGCTCCGCGTCGTGCCGTGACCGTGCCGTGCCTCGTGCCGTCCGCTCCGTTTGACATCTCTATACTGGGGTCACTGACCCCCTTCGTGGGGGCTGTCATGTCTTTGTTGTGTGGACATGACAAGTAGTACATGCGGACGTCTTGCAGATGTTCGAGATGATGCATCTAGGAGTACCAGAGCTCCTTGAGAGTGAGCCCAGGTTTATGATTTTATGTATTGCATCTCAGTTAGTTGATAAACACTTTTCAATAACAAATTTACTCGCCAGGGTATGCCCGAGTAGATGTATTTGGAGTATGATATTTCTGAGAGGCTTGTTACTTGACTTTTATGAGATGATGTGTTTACTGTTGACATTAAAATAATCATTGTGAGATAATGAAACGCATTATTAGGACCAGACCCTGACAGGATTTGTGGGCTTTGGTATTAATCAGACCTAGATAATTTAAAGAACGAAAAGCTTACATCCACAAGTTCCGCAGTTACTCGGGGCACTGAAATTGAGATTATGGGTGATTTTCTAGAGATGGACCGCTCTGCAAAAGGAGCTGCCAGCAGTAAATGAAGCAAAAGAATTATTTGAATTTCAGCTCATTGGAATGGAAGCAGAGGCAAGAACCAGTTCTTCCTATCTTGATTCATTGATTGGCAGAAAATGAAAAAGAACGAACAGAAACAGCAGAGCTAAAGGTTTAAGTGTCCAGATTTGGAGAATGAACTATCCAGAACAATAGAGGAAACTAAGCCGAAGCAGAGTACAATAACGAATCATGAATTAGCACACGAAAAGGTCTGCTCTGACATGTCACTTCCATAAATAAAATTGATTTAATGCATTGATTTGTATTTATCGAGTAACATATACTGCAAGAAAGATATACAGAAAAGATGCACAGTATCCAATAACATACCTCTTCTGTTGCTGGAGGATTTAGCTGTAGCTGCTGATAAGCTCGTAGAATGTCAGAAAAAAATTGCAACACTTGGAAGGCAGCTTAAATCTCTTAAAACATTGGAAGATTTCCTGATTGATACTTCACACCAGGGCCGTCTTCTAATGGAATGAACACGCCAAAATGTGGTTCAAATCCTTCAAGAATATCAATGGATACTAGTACTCAATTTGAAAATGGAAAAAGCTCATCTTCATCAACATCATCAGTAAACCATACAACCTCTGTCAAGGGTCGGAATGGCTTTGGAAAGTTTTTCTCAAGAAGAGAGTGAGAAATTGTTAACTCGGCAAGACTAATGCACGTAATTTCTCTACCAGGGTGGTCAAAAGGGATTTTTAGTAAAAGAAGTGGCAATTACATTGTGTTTAAATTGGATTCTGCTATTTTATAATGCATTCGTTCTACATTACACACGCTTCACACTAATGCTTGGTGAAGCATAGATATTAAGAGAGTACATTCTGTGTCACTTTTCCCCTGTTCCTACATCTGTATAACATCTCTCCGGAACTTTACAACAGACCGTTCACTTAAAAATGTACAAGCAATGAGTCAACGACGTGTAAATGTCATTCGTGATGGTTTTGATTATCCTTCTCAGATTTTCTCTCCCGCCTGTAAGCATTAAAGAGATCTTTTCCTAGGAAAAGATTAAGAAAATTCATTCCCACCATTCCAAATAGAGCAAGTGGGAGCTCCACACCTTTGTCAAACTTAGGAGCATCTCTGATAAGCTTGACTATAATGAGAATATGAGATGCTAATCTTGCGAAGATGAAGGTTAACAAGTTAAGAAGCCATTCTACCTTCACCAAATTGCTTCTCAAATCACGAACACCAGCCATGCGACGAATTTTTCGAACATGCAGAAAAACCGAATGTAGCTGCACACAAAATGGAGTAAGCCCAGAATCAGCACCACCATAAAGATGGCAAATTAACTGCTATAATTTCCTCTCTCTCTCTCTCTCTCTCATGCACACACACACGTGCACACCGTAACAATTTCCTAGGTCCTACATTAGTTTAAAGATCTAAAAGCCTCAAAAGTGCAAGCATACACATCAGCATTTGGAACTGAATTGAAGGGAAATGGCAGTAAATTTAAAATCTACCATGTTGACGGAGGCTGGATAGTACATCATTTGATCAATATCAGGAAAGAAAGCAGCTACGTCAAAAAGAACATGCAATATATTAGGAAAGGTAGACCCTTACTGCATTACCTCTTATGAGTCGGTAATGTTCGGGTCGTTAACTCATAGATTGCGTTGCACTTCTGAACAAAATAGTGTAAATGCGTCCCAAATTTTAATGGTGAACAAACCATTTAGCATATTGTGGAATTTCAGAGAATTCTACAACAGCATAAAAAAACAGCCACAATGACAAAAAAGGTCAAAGTAAAGACCTCGTAGGGGTAGGGTAGTCCATCTTTATCTTGTGTTGTTACGCTTTAGACCCATATAAATCTCGAACATAATTAAAATGAAAATTAACACATTTAAAACGTATTTTAATCTCCAAAATAATTAATGTTTTCATGATAACAAATTATATTTTTGTAAAAAAAAAAAAAAAAACTTATATTTTTGCACTAAATTTTTATCAAGAGTGCAGAAAGAAAATCGAGCATTTCAAGCCTAAACCAAACATCTAAAAACCAGGAATCGCATAAAAAGCTAACTGGTCGAACGCCCGGTATGTCCAATAAAATTTTATAGCCGTTGTAACTTATAACCATCCCCTTCCACTAAAACTTTCAGACATTAAAAGAACTGTTATGGATGAAATGATGCACAATTCGAAATTTTTGGTATTTTTTGGGGCTGGCAACATTTTGAAGGCTAAATTCGTTATAAATAGAGGCCTGTGCTTAGCAAGGGTTACAATCAAAACATAACTTTGGTGTGGTTGTGCTGGCTATTCTTGGTGTCCTCAAGGCGAAGAACACATGGTTTGCACGTGTGCCTAGTTGTAGCCCTAAAGGCCTTTAAGTTTTAGTAAGTCTTTTGATTAAGGAAATTATAATCTGGAATAAAGTTTTATCGCCGAACCTCTGTAACAAATTCTTGTGTTCTTTTATTGCTTCTGTCTACGTTTAAATTTAAATTGTTACTAATTCTCTATATTGGATCGATTGATATTAAGTGTTCTGCAAAACTACTAAAAATTTTGCAAAATCATTTAAGACACTAAAGTAGCCAAAAAATTTAATTCACCCCCTTAGGTTCTAACATATGTGATAATTAACCTAAACGAAACTCCAACTAACAAATGTAGATATTATGGAGCCGACATGTGGGGGTGGGTGTCTTTAAAAGGATGGTTGCACATGTGGTAAACACAATTAAAATCGAAGTTTTACCTCACAAATGAGAGTTAGGATAAGGTAGTTGATAGTGACCTTCCGATACAGTGCTAGAGTAAAGCAAACAAGGAGTAAGAAATGATGCACCAAAATTGAAGGGATCCAACCACTGTATAAACGATAGAGCAGCATATCCAACTGATCATATGCAAAGTAACCACACGAAATGCACAATGTTTGAAAGGCCCAAGGCCAAGTAACCTCAACCAATTCTGAGTGTTCAAACATCTTGCTTACACCACTTTTCGTCCATTGATTGCACAAAATCAGTACAACTGCAAGCAAAAAAGTATACATATTAAGAAAGATTGAACAAACAAGAAGGGTAAAACTGGAAGAATTCAAATATACTAGACAATCATCTAGATCTAACAATGGAGACGTTTTGAATCTATATGACAAAATAGTGAAATATTACTTACCGACGGGCTCGTACGAATAAAAACCATGCATAAGGGGGTACTAGAATAAATTAAAGAACGAATCCCTCACAAAAGAAGCAAGAGAACTCATTATTCATAACAAATGCTCATGGAATACAAAAGAGCTTAGTTTGCAACTTCCAGATCGGGGCCTTGTCAATCATTGCCAATTTCCCATTAGTGTAGCTGATTAAAGTGGACTCATAGGTAACCCTTTTTCATTTTCCTGTAAGTTAGTACTTAGTAGTAGAATTTCCATGTTCTGTAATGGTACGACTTATGTTACATCGGAATAAACGATATTTGTATAGTGAAATCATTGAATACATATATATAGGCGTGGCTCCTATATAAAATTAAGCAAGAGCCAGCACATCCAACAGTTTCCACTATACAAAGAGCATTTCTCCCTGTGTAGCGTGAGCTTTATCCTCTGTGGTGGAACCCCATAAGCAACCAATGCATACTAATTTCCCATTAACCACAAAAATAGTCTTTCATAAAAAAGGTTCACCATTGTAAGCAATTTGTCTTTCACCGTAATCACGGTGATTTCAAGCTCTGGAACAGTAATTGCAGAACATTTTTTTATTTTTCAGATTTTTCCAATATTTTTTTTATTTTTTCATTAATAATTTGTCCAAATTATCTAATTGTTTTTATTTTTAATTTAAAAAAATTATTTGACAATAACCTGGACAGTTCTGTGAAATGTCAATGAAACTAGAACAACGGTCTCCGTGACACCCTCCCCGATCATGTGAACGAACCATGGTCTCAATAAACCACTAACTTAATACCAAAATGTAATACAAAAAAGTGAACCACGAGATTTTATTTTGAACTTGATGATGGGATCTAATTGTAAATCTTCTCCAATTGAATTTAGCAAGAAATTTAGATTCTTGTACATCATCCGGAAACACCAATTGCAGATTAAATTTCCGGTCCACGCCTCAGCAAGCACTTACGAAATACAATATAATCAGCTTTCATGCAAGTGGAAATCAAGCAAAACTAATAAACCCTTCAATATTAAGCTCAATCAGAAAATTAATCACAACTCGTTTTCTATCGTTTCAGAATTATAAATAGCACAAAAATGCAATAAGTTAAAACACAAAAATAAAAACGGAGCGTGTGTTCCAGGGAAATCTAACCGGAGGCAGATGTGATGAAAGAATGGAGGAGCGAGACGCAAGTGTTCACGAAGACGGGGTCACGTGACAGGAAGTTCCGGAACGCATAGTTGGCGGATTGGAATAAAACGAGCCCTAGGAGGATGGGGAAGAGTTCATAGCGATTGTTGAAGAGAATTTCGAAGAAAATTGAGACACACCACATTACTAGCGTTGCCATAAAGAACGGCCCCGCTTTGCTCTCTTTCTGGATTTGTTGGCCGCCGCCGCCGGTTCT
This sequence comes from Haberlea rhodopensis, assembly GCA_907163345.1. Classification (NCBI taxonomy): domain Eukaryota; kingdom Viridiplantae; phylum Streptophyta; class Magnoliopsida; order Lamiales; family Gesneriaceae; genus Haberlea; species Haberlea rhodopensis. The sequence continues at coordinate 25,452 of CAJQUN010000274.1, read as the reverse complement.
TCTCTCCATCGTTCGCGTTCGCTGAAAATAGTTCTCGATGAATGTGAGAGTGATTAAGCCGCCTCCGGCCTCCGTCGCGGTAGGAGCTGAATTTGTTCGGTTTTCTTCGTGTGAGCGTGACCTGACGGGAAGTGTTATAAAATAACACGGGCTAATTGTTTCGGCTCGTGTGAACGTCTAAATAGCTAATAATCTCCTGTCTTTAAAAGGGGGACTTGCTCAAAAGTACTCAAACTCAATGAACATTTAGGGCTGTTTAATTTGATGGATGTGATAAATAATGTGATAATTAAAATTATGAGATAATGATAAATAATATAGTGTGATAAGTTATATGATGTTTGATTTAGAGGATAAGATAGTGGATTAAATTTATTTTCGGTAAATTGACTAAAATACCCTCGAAAGTTTGAATTTTAAATTGAGGAAATTACAAGAAGGTACCACTTTCCAAAACATCTTTCAACTAAATCTCCCAAAAAAATATTCTTTCAACTAAATACATCTTTTAGAAAACTTATTTCAAATAAGTCCATTTTATCAAACCATAATCTAATTAGTCCATTAATTATAACTAAAATAGTCTTTGCTCTAAACCTTCATCCTCAAAACTTTTTCCACTTTCCATCATTCGTGTCGCCCTTCTCCGCCTCCTTTGTCTGCTTACGCATTAATCAAGTGAAGCACAACTCTTCTTCTTCTTCTTCTTCTTCTTCTTTTTTGAACAGACGAAGCACAACTCTTATAACTGAACGGAATCAAATGAAATTGAATTGAATTTGACCTAGAGAAAAAAAAAGAACTAGCAGAACAAGAAGAAACCTGCATCCTGTACATTATTGAAGCACACTTTACGTAATTGATGATGATCATTCCTTGTACCATAGCAAATTCCAACACCTGATCGTTGCTATCTTAAAGTCAGGAACAAATGGAAAGCTTTAGAAATCGAAAACTTCATAATTGAAACACAAATTCGGCCGATAATTGTCCAATTGAATGGATGAATCAACGAGGATGATAACGAAAAAATTTATATGCACCGATAAATTTTAAGCAAGCAACACCTAGCGGTGAATGTAAATTGCATGCATTGATAGACTCAAATACTGTCTTTAACCAAAAATATAGTAGATTTGTGCATCAGTGCATCACCGCCTATCGGTGCATGTAAATTACATGCACCTATAGACTCATATGGTGCATGTAATTTACATGCACCACACGAGACTAACAATGAATTACCTAGCGGTGCATGTAAATTACATGTACCGGTGGTCTATCGGTGTATGTAAATTACATTCATCGATAGACTCAAGTATTGTCTTTAACAAAAAAATATAGCATATTGGTGCATCAATGCATCACCTTCTATCGGCACTTAAATTACATGCACCTATAGACTCATATGGTGCATGTAATTTACATGCACCACACGAGACTAACAATGAATTACCTAGCGGTGCATGTAAATTACATGTACCGGTGGTCTATCGGTGTATGTAATTACATTCATCGATAAACTCAAGTATTGTCTTTAACAAAAAAATATAGCATATTGGTGCATCAATGCATCACCTTCTATCGGCACTTAAATTACATGCACCTATAGACTCATATGGTGCATATAATTTACATGCACCATACGAGACTAACAAGGAATTACCTAGTGGTGCATGTATCGGTGCATGTATTGGTGTATGTAAATTACATGCACCGATAGACTTATGTACAAATATGAGGATGTAGCTTTTTATGCAAGGAAATCAAATGATTGACGACCAGAACTGAGTTTCTTACTTTCTCCACTCAATTATTTGCATGTGGAACACTGATTGTGGTGGTTGTTTTAATCTCCTTGCTTTTCATTGATCAATCACCACATTTGGGTTCTGTTCGAGCGAAAGGCAATTATTGAAGTGGTCCGCCGATAGTAACTGTTAAAAGCTACCAAAATCTAAACTAGTTTGTGTGTTTGATTTATTCGTTGATTAAATTTGAAGTGGTGAATTAATGGCACATTTTTTGTCCGCAAAACACCTCTTCAGTAATTTTACATGCACTGTCAAGTGAATTACATTCTCCTTTGTGATATTACATCCAGTACCCAGGTCGAACCAGTAGAGTCGGGTTCACGGAGGAATGATTTCTGATTTTGAATGCTATCTACGACGATTAAAACGACGAATTTGGGAAGAAATTGCGTTTGCGTTGATTTATAGAAGAGGGAAAAAACACGTAAATGATTGGAGGTGACAGTGCATGGTTATTTTTGTCTATTTGTAGCGAAATGGACATAGTTGAAAGAATTTTTTTTGAGTGACTGTGCCAAAATATTTTTTATCTAATGGTATCGGCTCGAAATTTTCCTTTTTAAATTGGGGAATTGCAAGGAAGTGCTCTTTTGGGAAACTTTAATCACTTAAGTCTTGGGAAAAAATTTTAGTGCAAGAAAATCCAAGTTGGAGAAACTTCTATTCAAATAGGTCCAATTTTCAAATTTTCAAATCAATTGGGTGTTTTATTTGACTCTTTTACCCCTCAATGGTTAGGTGAGAATGCATTCTATTTCCTAGTCTTTTGTTTAGCTTACAAAATAGCCCCTATATAATATTTAATTATATTTTATATCCTTATATTTATAAAAATGGCATTTAACGTCTTCTTTTTACAAGTCCCCGTTTTTGCGATCCTTGGCACAAAATGGTATCATAGCCTAGGTTTATTCTGGAAATACTATGATAATATCTTGAATATTAATTTGTAACCTATACGGAGGAGACAATTCGAGAAAAATATGGACCCGAACGTTTGTTCGAAGTGTAATTCTTACAGGTGGTATTTCCAGAAATTGGAAAAACTAAATCAAAAGCATATGACAGAGCTCAACACTTCAACCATAAGTGGAAACAATTACGAGGAACAAGTTTATGCACACCAGGCATAAATCATTACAAGAAATTGGAAAGGATGGCTAAGAGGCTTCATCGAGTAAACCTCAAACTTCAGTTCCAGTTAGCCGAACTTCAGGAGGACGATCATCCTGAACACGAGGACGTTGTACCAGACCCCAATAATCCAACAGGATCCGGACCGGATGATTATGATGGGTGAGCCAACCTTTCGAGAAATTGAGCCAGATTCTTCTAAGATATCCCAAGATCTTAGAGAAATTCAGAAGACAGTGCAGCGCTATGGTTACCTTCAATACTATGTCCCTGCCCAAATCCATCAGATTCAGAGTCAGATGGAGACCATGATTAAACATCAGAAGGAAATTCTTGAGAACCTTCAAGATGTTCAAACCCGAGTGAAGGAATTGGAGTCAAGGCCAAGTCCGACAGGAAGAAGGAACGGAGGATGGCTGCCACCATCTTACGGAACAGAACCCCTTCTACACCAAAAAGGGAAAGCAGAGGAGGTCCGGCGGCCTATGACGGAGACTGAAAAAATGATTGCAGTCCTACGAGGAGAACCATTACATCTCACAAAGTAATGGAAAGAATCAACCTGGAAGATCTTCATGATCTTGATGATTCATTTGCGGGATTAAATCTCGTAGAAATCAAGACATGAGAACTTGTACAAACACCTCCACCACAAGAGAGCTTCGGGTCACACAATCCACCCGAAGGCGACCAAAGTATGCCACAGAGGGATGATTTCACCTCAGCAACTTTGGATCCCCCAGTAGGAACAAGGAACCGTCCCCGAAGGCCAGATATTCATCAGACGCCATACGGGAAGTCACAGCTGGATCCAATCCATCCATATGGACTTATGCTCAACATGGATATTTTGGATTCCAAAAACAGAGAAATTCTTATTGATGAATGGGCTTCAGCAATGAGAATAGCAGCAGGAACACTTGACTTAGGCAAAGAAGGATTCATTTTACTTCTAAAAATGAGTCTGGAAGGATCAGTCAAGATTGCCTGGGATCTTGGAGACCCAGGAACAAGGAAGAAGTTCTAGCCGGAGAGTCCATGAAAGAGATCGTGGACAAGATGGCGAGATTCTTCAAAATCTGTTTCATCGGAATAAGCTACTTCGAGGGAATGGAGGAAGAAAAGGCTAAGAAATACAGACAAGCTCTAATTAGCTTGGAACTACATGACATCTGCTATGTAGATGAGTACATCAAACTCTTTACAGAGTATCGATGGAAGTCAAAGATAGCGGAAAAAGATGCAGCGGAGCTGTTCTTTGCCAAAATTCCAAGCCCATGGAGAGAAATGCTTATCCAGGAGTATACACCGCATGCAATTGAGACGGTGTCCAGGAGAATGTCATTTCTTAAAGTAAAACTGGCAGAGTGGTGCTATCAAGCAAAGCTCCAGAAAAATTTCAAGAAGCTCAGAGGAATCAACAAAATGGCTCATCTTTGTTGTACAGGAAATGATATCCCTACAATCATCGGGAACTACCCACAAAGGCGAAAGATGAAGAAGCACAAAAGTCATCCATATGCCCAAAGAGGTGGTTCAAGAAGAAGTAGGTCTTCATGGAGACCTAGGAAGTTCTGGTCAAAACAGAAGCCCGAAGCTACAGATCGGGGCAAAGATCAGGACCAACAAGGACTACTCTCAGCGACAGGTTCTAATCAAGCAAGTTCTAGCAGGGCACCAACGAAGAGAACTTTCAGACGCACACCTACCCGTGCAAATGAGAGTTTCAGAGATTGTAACTGCTGGACATGCGGAGCAAAATGACATATCTGTAGGGCCCTGGGTTTTAACCTCGCATTAACATGCAATTAATACCTTTAATCGCGATCAATAATCAAGCAATAATATTCCGGCTAATTTTTTTTTAAAATAAATATTAACCAGACACACTGGGGCCCTCCTAAAACCAAAACTGACCACTTGATGATGTATAAATATATATGAGCCGGAATTTTTTTAAATCAAACAACAAACAGACAGCATCTCGACTATAAATATCAGAATCCAATATCACAATTCCTAAGCAAATGATGACAGGCCCACTATCGCCAAAGTAAATACTTTCCATCATAAATAAAATTTGACAAACCTGATCGAGATGCTGATCAATATCACATAAACACAAACATACACATAAACATATAATCTCTTAAACCATAAACATAAACATATAATCTCTTAAACCTATTGGACATCAAAAGTATATTCTTCCAGTAATATCAAACACTAGAAACTAGTGGGCTCTACCCTATATCCTGTCGTCAGTCTAACTCTGACTCCGTCCACTAGTACCAGTCCTGTCACCTGAAAAACAAAACCCATAAAAGGGTGAGCTAACGCCCAGTACGTTCTTACCAAAATACCAACAGAAATTATACAAATCGTAAACATCTCATCGATATAACTCAACAGTTTAACAAATAATAATACATTGTTCCGTTACCTCGGAACTAATCATGTCAAACAAGACAACAATAATATAATATAAAAATGATGTCCAATATTACATCATATTATCTCATCATCTATATGTGAAATGCATCGCAATGCATTCACGATTATCAGACCAGATATGTCATCCACTGGCCTATATCCAGGACTCGTCAGTCCATATCATCCATATATATGATATCAGGACCAGAAATTTCATCCACTGACCCAAATCCTGGACTCATCAGTCCGCATCAACCACATATATAACATCTATCCAATCATCAATTTAGATATATAATAGACAACAATATTCGCATCATCATCCTATCTTATCTCATCTCATCATATACTATAATATCATTATTCTATCTCAACTCATCAATTCATCACATATTCTCAAATCTTCTTATTTAATGATATTCAATCCATATGTGTACTCAAGGATAATTTACTGATATGATTAAGATAGAACGTACCTGAATAGTTGAAACACAAAGAATTATTTTATTCAACTGTCCAACTGACCTTTGCCGCCACCATCTGATCACAACATCAATGTAATATTTGTGAACTTTTAATTCTTTTTGAACTTTTAAGTCCTTATCATCATCAATAAAATGTAATTCCAGAATTAATATAGGTACTGTCATTAGACAAGATTCACTACCATTCCCAAAATAATCTCATGGCTCATATATATATATATATATATATATATATATATATATATATATATTTTAATCTGGAATTATAAGCATTATTAGTATAAGTCTGCTACGAACATCATGTATAATCAACATATTTAAATTAACAGAGATAATTTCTTAGGGAAACGCTATACTAATTCCTTTAAATCTTCCATACAGTAGCATAACTAATATATTGAATTGTACATGATATAGTTCATGAAATCCAGCAAATATCTAAGTTAGTGTTTTCTTCTCTGCACATTGAATTAATTCATCATCCACCCATACTTTCATTTATCAAATAACTTTTCCAAAAAAAATTCCAAGAATTCTTATTACTTCTACAATCAGTTACAAGCTAAATCTAAAATGGTAGTTTCTCCATCAACATAAACACTATTTTATCAAATAAGTCACCCAATGACAGTATTTATCAAATTTCCAACTTCAATGATTAAAATGACCAATAATCGAAAAGCTTACCTTACTAAAAGAAAATAGCCACAAATATATGAATTAGTTACTGGTTGAGAGGCGACATCTTAAGTTCTTGAAGCAAAAGAATGACGAAATGAAAATCGTAAAGGTTTCCTTCCAGCCCTAGTATCTTTCTTCTCGATTTTTATGCTACTAACCTCTTGTCAATATTTGCACAAAGTTGTCTGTTGTCCACGTTGCATTGTTATATAAAATGAAAGATAAATGTCATGTGCAAAGCAAGCCACGTTGCTTTCAAAGAATTAAAGGGCCAATTACTAAATATGGATTAAAGTCCAAATCACTCTATTAGCTACTAACTCCACTACACCAATAATTCACTATTAAACATTTTTATACTACAATCATAATTATTCACATTATTTCACACCAATCTCGAAATATAAGCAATTCATATCATTTTACTCTAAGTATATTTTATTATTTTCTTAATCATTTCAATAATGAATTAAGCTTCTTAATCTTTTAGTAATTACTTCTCTTAATCTTTACGGGTGTTACAATATCTCTACGGATTGTCCAGAAAATCAAAGCCGAGGAATAAGACAATTTGAGCATACAAAGGAATTTGAGGATGCTGTCTATTTTCAGGATTTGGTACAGGTGTTTCAATTTGAGGTATTCCCTCAGATGAAAGCGTCTACGAAGAAGAGATCTATTCTGAGGATGGAGGTGAATCTAGCTCAGAATCAGAGTGAAGGAGAGTTCCTTCAGCACGTGATTAGAGAAGAACCGTCGGGGTTTTTCTCGCATACCACTGTTTCTCATAAAACCCTTATGAGGATCATGAAAGAAGAGCCAAAGCTTCAAATGTATTATGGATTTACAAATGGAGCAATGGAAAAAGCCATGGATATGATTGGTCTTCGTAGCAGGAAGCATCATATTATCCATAGGGTCACAACAGGTGAATTTGCGATCCCAATGGAATTCACATGAAACCAAATTGAGATGCAGTTAATCCCCTGCAGAGAAATCCAGGAGATTAAGAACAAGGTCAAAAGAGAAGTTGCTAACACGCTCTCATGGATTCATATTGGAGCCATTAGAGTAATCATCAAGGCAACTTTCAAAGAAGGAATTGAATCGCCCCTCAACCTGGCAATCTTTGACAAGAGAATCCCGAACCTCAAAGATTCTTGTTTAGGAGCAGTGGCAGGAAATCTGTATGCAGGAAAGATGACCTTCAACATTTATCCGAGGATTGCATACAATTTAGGAGATCGAGACTTCAACAAAGTTCTCACGCTTCATCAAGATTTTAAAAGAGAAGATTTGATGAAAGAAGGGAACATGCTTTACTCGATCACCTACAATGTGTCATACGCACTCTCGAATACTCATCATTCCGAGGTATTCTTGAGAAAAGAATTCATCGAAGTCCCCAGAATCTTCGAAGACTTCGCCAAAGCAGTATTGCCGGACATCATTGATACTCCGACAATAGGAGAAATCGACATGAGGATACACGATCAGCCCGTTTTGAACAGAAGTAGGAGCCTCATGATCGAGCCAAGAAGGATGTCTTTCCAACAGGATAGGTTAATCAGCAACTATCCCGGGGAAAAACAGAAGGCAGCCTCAAGCAGAATTCAGAAAGTTCCTGATGTATTCCAAACAATAGGAAAACTGAAATGCCCAGAAGGCTGGAGAGAAGTGCAGATAGTTTTTGATATCACTGAGAAGAACAATATCTTCCCCTGCGATGTCTTATATTATTTGCAACAACCTACAGTTGGCAAGTTTCACGGAAACCTTCAAATTGGTGAAATTGATCTCACCATTGAAGGCATTGCTGGACGGATCCCAGAACAGCTTATTCTAGGGATTGAATTTCTCGAGGAACATAATCCTTGGGAAAGATTGCAAGATGGAATGGAGTTCACGGTGGAAGGAAAAAGATAGCGAATCAGATGACCACCAGTCCATTCTCCATATACATCTCCATTGGGATGTTATACGAGAAGTACAGGGCAGAATATTTTGCAGCATACATTGACTCAGGAGCTGGAATATGCACTGCCAGGCGAGAAATCTTCCCCAAAGACGTTGGTGAGAAATTACCAGCCATTGTCGGAAGAGACTTTTCCAAACGGATCCTTATTCTTAATGAAGGAGTCCGAGGAGCGGAAATAATTATTGGCCGAGCCGGCGGTACCCCATGGTACAAAGTTAAAACTCCACCTATTTATTTCCATGACACCGGCGCCGATATGCTGTTAGGAAACAATTTCCTACAGACATTCAAGCGGTTCACACAGGAAAACGAGACCAGGCGACTTATTTTCACAACCCTTTGTGATCATAAGATTATGGTGCAACGACTACGGGAGGCGTTTCACCGAAAATTCCCTATTAGTTTTTGCAACAAGTGTGGTGATGAAGGAAAACTTCGACACCCAAAGATGAAAGATCAACGGAAATTTGGAGAGGCAATTCTTCAGTTCCGACAACAAGGTCCTAGTGAAAAGGATTCTCAAACTTTTGACTGGGTTAATAACATGTCTTTCAGAGAGCAGGATGAGGAAAGAGTAACTCCAGAAACCCTGTTGCTACTGAAAAATGCTTTACGAGAAGAAGTTCTATAACCGAAATCTACCCTCGAAGAGCGAATCACTCTAGTGGATGTAAAAAGGAAGATTCGTAGGAACTACAACGAGGATCCACTGGCATGGTGGAACAAAAATGAGCTCAAAGCTACTTTGAAGGTGAAAACTGGAAAAGAAAATGAGTTTGTTAGGTACAGGCAAATCCCCATGAACCAGGAAGATCGGAAGGATAAGCAGATCATACTTAAGGAGCATCTTGACCTTAAGTTAATCTCAGCAGGTATTTCTCCATACAGCAGCCCAGGATTTTTGGTAAGGAATCATGGAGAAATTAAACGAGGAAAGCCGAGATTGGTGATCAACTATAAAGGGATCAACGAAATCTTGGAGTTCGATGTATATTTTATCCCAAGCAGAGAACATTTGGTAAATAGTATCAAGAATGCCAAAGTGTTTTCTAAATTCGATTGCAAGTCTGGGTTCTACCAGATTAAAATGGAGGAAGCAAGCAGAAAGTTCACTGCATTCTCCACACCACAAGGACATTATATCTGGAATGTCATGCCAATGGGATTAGCAAATGCTCCCCAGATATATCAAAGGAAGATGTATAATCTTTTCAAGGATTACTTCAGCTTCATGTTCGTGTACATTGACGACACCCTCATAGCGTCAAAAAACATGAAAGAACATCTTAAACATCTGGAAATCTTTTCAGACGTTTGTTACAAGGAAGGATTGGTGCTTTCCGAAAAGAAAGCAGTAATTGCTACAAGACAGATCGAGTTCCTTGGAATTGAGATCGATGAATCTGGAATCATCCTGCAAAATCATATTGTTGAAAAAGTACAAGGATATCCGGATGACTTCAAGGATTTAAAACAACTTCAGAGTTTTTTTAGGAGTTGTTAATTGCGCTGGGATGTTTTTCAACAATCTAGCAAACCACATGAAGGTGTTCAGTCCGCTACTCAAAAAGGATGTTAAATTTGAGTGGAATGACGATCATAGACAAGCTGTCAAACAGCTGAAGGAGGTTTGCAGGCAACTACCAAAGCTTGCAATACCAAACGACGAGGATGACCTGGTATTATACACAGATGCCAGTGATCATTGGTGGGCGGCAGTTCTCATGAAAATTACACCAGAAGGAGAAGTGCCATGCAGATATTGCAGTGGGCTATTCGATAACAACGAAGTTATCAGATGGCACATCAACAAGAAGGAGTTCTTTGCTGTTCGAAAGGCTTTTAAGAAATGGCCACTTTTCCTACTTGCAAAGAAATTTATCTTGAAAATAGATAATACAAGTGTCAAAGCCTTTTTAAAAAAAAAATAGAATCAAAACCAGAAAAGGCTAGACTTTTAAGATGGCAAGCTGAATGCCAATATTATGATTATGATATTGTCATTGTGAAATCTGATAAAAATATTCTTACAGATTTCTTAACACGAGATGGAGGGACACATTGCTAGCGATACCCTCAAGCGAGTTAGGAATCTCAGGGAAAACCTGGAGATCTTGGAACGAGATTTGGGTACTCTTTGTCTCAATGCAGAGGTCGCGGGACGACTTCAACGAGCAGATCAGGAACTTGTAACGGATCATATACGAGCATGATTTCGGGACCACGAACGTCTGTTTGAAGTCTTGAAAGGGCCTATCCTTCAGGCAGCACCTTCAACGGTGCAGAAAGAAGTGTTTAGAGAACGGGGCTCATCTAACCCGGAGGCAAGGGATTCAAGTACCCCTGTCACGAGTGCTTCAGATGATGCATGCCTTGAGGATGTACAAGCTGAAGCAAATGTTGAGGGTCAGGTGTCTTCACAATCTGAACCTTCAAGTCAACCCAGCACCTCTGGGGTAAAAGAGAGAGAGTTGAATCTTAGGCCAATGACTGGCAAGTCTAAGGTTCAAACTAATGATGATTTAGTTTCTTCTCCTATGCAGGATTACCAACGCACTTGGGGAGAAACTAATTACCAGGCTAGGTATCAACCCAGATAAATCTATAGTTGATATCTCAGGAAAATATCCGAGAGTTTGGATGAAATCAGGCAGCCATCCAAATGATGTTCAGGAATGGTATAATTTCGGAGCTTTGGCTTTGGTTTATACTGTGGCACCAGCTTTCTCCGAAATATCAAAATTAGCAAAATGGATCAGAGAAGTTGTTTACGAGACTTGGGCCAATAATCCACATTTGGCAAGAGGCGACATTTTGGAGTTGTATTTTTCAGTGCTGCTCCAGAACCGGCAAAGAAAGGCTTCATCGAGGCTTTTCATTTTATCAAGCTTAGAAGACCAGATGGAAACGCCCTAAAAATATAAAAATGGCGTTACCTGAAGGAATTCCAATTTTGGCTGGAACTATCACAGAAGATGAAGTTTCAACCAGACGAGCATGAGGTCTTTGGGTTTGTCTCACTGAAATGGACAAAGTCAAATACTCAGTCAAGTTCTTCCAGAATTCAGCCAACAGAACTTTCTTGCTGATTCCATGACAGGAACCTCCACGAGATTTGCCGAAGAACTCTTTGAAACAAAGAGAAGAATTCTTTGGGAGAACAAGATTCCGGCAGGAAAGGAGACTTACCGGAAATTCTGCAACATGGCACACATCGGCCGATGGATTGATCATATCTGCCAAGCATGCCCGGAGCAGAAAGAACCAGAGTTCGGGAAAGGATTCCAATCCAAACCCGACAGATCAGAGGCAGGAAAATACAAAAGACCTGCTGACAAGAGAGCCCATTTTTCTAAAGCTCGGGGACCACAAAAACCACTAATGTAAAGATTCCCCGACAAAGGAAAAGATGTGGACCATTGGAAGTTAGTGCGGATACTGTTCAACGCACTCAGACAAAAAATAATGGACCACTCACGAGAAAAGTTGGCACAACCGGACAAAGATGCCAGACCACGTGAGAGTTAAGGCGCACTCATAGGCGCACTCAACAATTATCAAAATTTGGAATCCGCATTCGAAGTCCGGATTCATGCCTATATAAGGACACTCATTCAGGAAGCTAAGGACATCAAAAATTCTCCATAGTTTCTAAGAAATAAATTTAGAGTCTCCAAGCTTTGTAATATTTCAACTTTCATAGCTTGGTAACATTTCTTTCTTTTGTAATTGTTTGTATTATTGTTCTGTTTGTTTTAAGTTTATGTGTTCTTGAGTCGAGCCTCATCTATATGAGAGGCTAAACAAGTCCGTCTCCTCCCAAAAGGAGACGTTTTAATGTAATAGATATTATAAGTATTCCAGAATAAAATAAGGCTGTTGCCCAGCTATCTCCCAGATTTCTTTAAATCTTTTTTATATCATGATTATACCTTACGCCCTAAGGTAGAAAACGAATTAGGGCTGTGCTGTGCGGTTTCTGAAGGAGTTGGATAACTGGCAGACTAGCATCGCCCGTGTGCTGAGGTTGAATGGTGATGAGCCATTTGTAAAACAGTCTGGAGGCAGTAAGTTTTCGACTGGTGGCGTTGCGACCCACCTCACCCGGTGCCGTTATGGTCAAAATGGTATATTTCAGTTTGTTAAAATTTTATTGTAATACGGAAGCATGTTTGACCTTTTATTGTTTTTTAACATGATCTTCAAATCGGGTTATGAATTATAATTAGAAGATTGTTACATGAACTGTGAGTCCTTTTCAAAAGTATGCTCTTGGGTTCACCCGAGATGACAGAAACTAAAGGATCTCATGTTCATAAATGCTACTGTTTCATGAATAATAGGATAAAGAAGATGATAAATAGTATATAGATGCTTATTTGTTCTTTAAACATTTTCTTAGGGTTAAGAATGCAATTTTATTAAGAGTTGGTTGGACCATGTGGACCACATGGGGGTTTTATAGTCATTTCAACCAAAAATGGACCTATTGAACTAAGGTTTTTTAACTAGACTAGGATGAATTAAGTTTCAGGAAAGGGTACCGGCCCGCAATTTTCCCTTTTAAATTTGGAGGTAGTGGAGTGGCCAGGTACAATATTGGGCCCATAAAGACTTGGGCCACAAACAAAAGTTAAAGAACAATTTTGCTCGCAGCGGCCCAAAAATTTTAGTCACGCCCAGTGGGACTCGAACCCACAATCGCCTGATTAGAAGTCAGACGCCTTATCCATTAGGCCATGGGCGCTTTTATTACTAACCGGTTACTATTTATTTACTTTACTTATCGAACCAAAAAAAAAAAAAACAGAACAAATGAAAATGAGAAAAAAATTAATAAAGAAAATGCGCGGAGAATAATTTAGAATAAATGATGATGTTAGTTTGGCTACAAAACCTTTTTTAAAATTAATTTTTTAAAAATGTTTTCATAAAGACCGTGAAAGAAAAAAAAAATCAAGAGAGATGAGGAATAAACGAGATAAAATATAATAAAAGAAAATAAAGTCAAAGAAAAAATTGGATATAATTATTTATATTAATGTTACTTTGATAATTTTACCTAAAACTATATGATATTAAAAAATAAGTAAGCGTTATCTTACTTTTTAAAACTTTTTTATTTTTATTAGCTTTCATTTAAACATTAGAAGATTTTTTTTCAAAAGCTTGTAGAATATCTAATTAAATGTTTTAAATAATTCATAAGGTGAGAAAGCTCATACTAATTGGTTTTGGAAACTAAGAGAAATTTATTAGTATTTATAATTTTCTTATTTTTTTCATGAAAGACTATTTATCTCTACTTGTTGAATATAAAACTACATTATATTGGAGTTCAATAATTATCTCAGCCTGAAGAATGATCGAAACGTGATGATTGGGTTGCTAATAATGGCTAAGAGAAATTTATTAGTATTTATAATTTTCTTATTTTTTTCATGAAAGACTATTTATCTCTACTTGTTGAATATAAAACTACATTATATTGGAGTTCAATAATTGTCTCAGCTTGAAGAATGATCGAAACGTGATGATTAGGCTGCTAATAATGGTTTTGGAAACTAAGAGAAATTTATTAGTATTTATAATTTTCTTATTTTTTTCCATGAAAGACTATTTATCTCTACTTGTTGAATATAAAACTACATTATATTGGAGTTCAATAATTGTCTTAGCTTGAAGAATGATCGAAACGTGGTGATTGGGCTGCTAATAATGGTTTTGGAAACTAAGAGAAATTTATTAGTATTTATAATTTTCTTATTTTTTTTCATGAAAGATTATTTATCTCTACTTGTTGAATATAAAATTACATTATATTGGAGTTCAATAATTGTCTCAGCTTGAAGAATGATCGAAACGTGATGATTCTGCTAATAATGTTTAAACATTAGAGTTGCACCGTCAATAATAGCTATAACTTTTGGTATTGCTATAAGCGTTTGATCCTACAAAATGTATCATAATCAATGTCACGTGTTCGATTCCCGTCAGTTGCAATACATTTGCAATTATTGGGATGTAGATTGTTGGAGTGCAATGATTGTACCTGCTTGGAGAGCGATAAAAGTGTGGTGTTTGAGCTGTTAATACGATTTAAAGATTAAAGTGTCATCGTTACCACCAACTATAGATTTTGGTAAAGCGACAAACATTTGATTATACACATTATTATATAATTACCTAAAAAAAATTTAAATTTTATCATTAAAAATATAATCAACCAAATTTATTATTATTCTTTTGGCTGTTTTTATTACCTTTGACAATTTTAAATTTCAAATATTAATATTAAATTAATGGCTTATCACCCAACATTGCTATTTCATACAATTATCTATTATGGGAGTGGCAGGGAGGGGCCTCTTAATTTACGGAAGCAAACAGTAACACTTTAACTAGTTTCAGTTTACACAATTTTTTGACCACCAAAAGTGGGCTCTGGCCTCTGTGGCTCATCAATTATCATCTCTCTCTCCTTCAGTATCACACACACGCACTGGCTGTATACACACACACGCACATTATTACGTTCAGTGTTGAATCCGCCGATGCTTTGTCCAAATTCAGAGCTACCAGGAATCTAACCTAACCTAACACCCACCATCACTCACTCTACACAGTTATTGATCATAAATTCACGGAGTTTAAGGTTTGTCTCTCAGATCCCTATTATGTTTCGTCTTCCCATTCCTAATCTTGGGTTTTAATTTTCTTACATTGTTATCTTCTTACATAGCCTGGAATTGATTATACAGCTGTATTTCCGACTGGGTTATGTTGTTTTCTGTTTCTTGATTGATAAAAGATAGATTAAGTTGTTATTTGCCTTACTTTATTTAATTTTGATGATTTAATTTATTTTGATAGCTGTTTGGTGAGCCATGTATGATTCTTCGTGTTTGTCTGTGAATTTAATTTCTAGATTCATTGTTTGATTTGTACGTATTTTAGCTGACATGTGATACATTTATTACTAATGTAACTTAAATGATGGATCTGAATATGCTTTAGTTACCTACTTACCGGTAATTGGAATTGTATAACAATAGCTACTATTACTGACTATTTAATCCCAATGAATTGGTGTAGGCTAAAGTTGGGTAGTTGGAATCGTGGTCCGAACATTGTCGTGGCTTTTCACTAGTTTGTCTCCTCTTAAAACTCTATGCTTACAGGTGATAGTTAATTTGGTTATTTGACTTCTTTTTGTCTTTGTTGAAGTATTTGTTAGATGCATCTCAGTTGGCCATTGGAAACATTGATCAATCCGAATCCTAAAGTTTGGGACTTAGTGGATTTGTAATCAAATTTTTTTATGGCAACTCTTGTATTAACATTGGTAGCAGAACCAACGGCCTGGCTTCAACTGCATCATTTATCTTATAATACAACTTTACTCCTTTTATCCCATGGTAGTCACTACATACATTTTTTGTTTCCCAAGCATGCCTCCAGGTTATATTCCGATATAGTTCTTGTTAGAATTAATGGGTTTTAAACATTAAAAGCCCAATATTATTATTAATTTTGTTAATGAGAACAAAATTATGGTAAGTTAATTATGAAAGGCAATTAGGCTAAAGAAATCCCACATTGAGTAATTGAGGCACTTATGGTTTGTTTATATTGAGATACAAATCATTAGAGTGTAGTTAAGTAGTAAAGATGGGTGCCCCTCGCGCGCCGTCCGTCCGCTCCGCTCGGCTCGGCACGTCACGTCTCGACTCGACTCGACTCGACTCGCCTCGCCTCGCCTCGCCTCGCCTCGCGTGTCGCTGCCGCGAAGGCAGTCCTATCTTTTTACTACACGGATTTCTGAAATGACTTTTCACCTACCTGCAGAATTGATGTCAGATTTAAGTGTGAGACTTAAATCCGAAATGAATCTGATGTTAAGTGTTGAGACTTTTCATCTAACCCACTATGCATTGTCATTTAAGTTGTGGCCTTTGGTAGGCCTGCTGTTGCAGCTATATAAGCTGCTCCAGCCTCATTCTTTATCATCCCGAAATTGCATTTCATATCATATCATATTATCTTGAGAGTACTACACACTGTTCAGTGTTCGAGTGAGTCTGTCTGGGTTTCTGCTTCAACCCATACAGAGATGTTTGGGACGTTGTACCTTGGAACTCTCTTGTCCAGGAGGCCAGAAGTTGTAGGCGGGCAATTAGAGTTTACGGGCACACGGTTTACTGTGGCCTCGTCCAACAATAAAGTTTCTGTCCAGTTTATTTAAACTGTTTGTTGTAAGTTTTTACTGTTTCAGCAATTTTATAATTTCATAGTATTTGTGATCTTCTTATGCTTTGTCTATTTGTTTTTAAGAGAACAGAACCAACAGTTCTTGCAGGGTCAAGATGAGTCTGGCGTGTCTTGTTTGCCATGGCATTGAAAGTCCCTCACACTCCTTCAGAAGCTACCCAGTATCAAGTTCTGACAACGAGGGACGTTGTTCTGCAATCGCCAATTGCTTGATCAAGAAAACTTCACTACCACACCATAGAGCTAATCCGAGCATCACATCCTCTAAAGTGATGCCTCAACCAACGGTTCCGAGTACTGGGGTTGCTTCAGGTGCTCCTCGACTGGTAAGAAGTCATGCTGTTAGAAGAGATCTTGTACGAGACTGGAACTTTGATGAAGTCGAACGTTGATCAAGAAATCAGGAGTTTGAAAACTTGCTTGTTCTTTGGAGTGGACTCTCCAGAATGGAGCTTTGGGTTTACTTCGGCTACTTTTTTCTCCTCCAATTCTGGTGTAAATCGATGTTAAAATTGTAGGAGTATTTGGGAGTTTGTAAACGATGTTATTTGTTTAAAAATTTAACTTTTGTCCGGCCTTGTAGATTTGCTCAAGTATTATATAGTTGTGCATCTTTGTCTGCAATCGCCATCATTGAATGACGATAATATTGAGATTTAATGATCAAATAAACACAAAATTAATAATAAAAGATAGATCACAAAATCAAAATAAAAAAAATAGTAGACACACATAATGAACGTTTAAATCTATTTTTGTCCGACCGATTTTTCATCCGAATCACGGGTTTTCCAATTCAACTTCCGTCGTTCGGTTTTTGGTTTTTAAATCTATGGTTACAGTTGTTTCAAAATCACCTGTGAATACTAATGATCTAAAAATTATATATTTTAAATTTGATTATTTTCTTCAATCACTTGATTATTTTAGCAAACAGTTTTCGATAGAGTTGTAGTGGAAAATGTATCATTGATCCTTTACCTTTCTTTATTCCGCATTATACGTTCTTATGATTTTAGATCCACAATTGTGATCTTCTATATTTCTTTTGTCGGTGATTTTCATTCTTTATCTTTTATCACCTGCAATTTTAGTCTTTTAATTATCAGAATCCAGAATTTTCATCGTTTATGTTTTATTACTTGCAATTTTAGTCATTTATGTCTTATCATTCGCGAAAATTGATATGATAATTATATATATTAAGCAACATTTTATTGTATTGCAGACTAATGAAAATGCTGAAAATGATAATTATAGATATTAATCTGGAACATTCAAACATGTTTGTTTGTGGAGCAATGAATACGAGAAACTAGTAAACAATTGTCAATAATCACCAAAAAAAATTACAAATAACACACTTGTATCTCTATATAACCTATGACTATATGAATTTGTTATTCCCACAAGTTATTTGATAACTTATTATAATCAGATTACAATTATAATCGAAAAAATAAAATATATTGTAAACTTACAGCAGTAGTATATAAATACTATTCGAAATTTGCACAACAGGAAACTGGAACGATTCTGGACAAGGCCACAGCAAACCTTGTGCCCGTAAACTCAAATTTGCCGGCCTTAGCTTCTGGCCTCCTGGACAAGTGAGTTCCAAGGTACAACACCCAATCACCTCTGCTCGGATTGAAGCAAAACTCCGAGGAGAATACTTCGAACACTAGTAGCGAGCAGTACTCTCAAACAATATGCAATGTATGAGTGAAGAATGATTTCGGAATGATGAAAACATATGACTGAAGCAGCTTATATAGCTGAGCAGCAGACCACTCCAAAGGTCACTGAATTAAGTGTAAAGTTTAATGGGGTAGATGAAAAGTATCAACACTTAACATCAGATTAATATGGATTTAAGTCTCACACTTAAATCTGACATCAATTCTGCAGGTAGGTGAAAAGTCTCAAACTTAATACTCAGCAGAATATGAAAAGTCAGGTAGATGAAAAGTCATTTCAGAAATCCATGTAGTAAAAAGATAGGACTGCCTTCGCGGCAGCGACACGCGCGGCGAGGCGAGACGAGCGGACGGACGGCGCGCGAGGGACACTCATCTTTACTACTTAACTACACTCTATTGATTTGTATCTCATTATAAACAAACCATAAGTGTCTCAATTACTCAATGTGAGATTTCTTTAGCCTAATTGATTATTCATAATTAACTTACCATAATTTTGTTCTCGTTAACAAAATAAAACCTAATTATTGGGCTCTTTATTATTAACCCAATAATACAATTTTATTAATCCAACAGAATTCACAGAATATTATATACACAGTCACAAAAATCATGCAATATCCACTAGAATCCAGCATCTACAAGCTCAAACTGTGGAAATTTTCACTGCTTCAGAGTATAACTTTAGCTATATGGATAATCATACTTTTAATATCCATTTTTTTCAATCGGATATGCATAATCTGGAAAGAAAATGAACTTCTACGCAATTGAGAAACTTAAAAAGAACTTTAGAAGCAACATAATCGCAAAAAACAGAAGCAACAAAATATCGGAGAACCAAGCTTTATAATTGTAATGAGTAAAATCTTAACTCTGTCAAATAATACTTCATGGTTTATTTGCATGATATTTGTGACTGTCTGCATATAATATTTTGTGAATTTATCTGTTCATAGGTTATATAGAGATAAAAAATACGTTGTCTTTGTGATTATTAACAACTGTTATTATTTTTTGGATTCATTGTTCGTCGTACAAATATGTTTGTATGTTCAAGATTAGTATTTATAATTATCATATTTACTAACTTGCAATACAAGAAAATTGTGGTAAATATCTATAATTATCGTATCAAATTGTGTAAAAGATTAAAATTGTGAATTATAAAACATAAAAGATTAAAATTGCAAAGTGATAAAACAATTAAGTAAAAAGTTAAAAGACTAAAATTACAAGTGATAAAAGATAAAAGACAGAAATTACTAACACAATGAAGATGAAAACCATAAAAATGTATAATTGGGAGTAATTAAGTTAAAGAAATAATAAGCAAAAAGAGTTGTAATATCCAAAGGTCCAAGAGCAGGGTTTTTTAAGAAAATATTAATAAAAATTATTAATTTAACAAAAAAAATTGATATTTTAAAATGTTTTTAAACTAACCTAAAACGCCACATGAAGTGGCGTCTCCATCTCTGGTAAAAAAAATTATTGAAGGTGTCATCTAAGATGGCGCCTTCAGATATTTTAAAAAATATTATTGAAGGCGCCATCTGAGATGTCGTCTTCAATAAAAAAATATTATTTCTTAAGTATAAAAATCCGGCCGAACCTCTTCATTTTCTATACCGAAACGAAATCACATAACATTTATAGTTTTTCCTCTGGTTTTATCGTTGAAATTGTCGAATCTCCAATCTTAATTTGCCGCCCTTCAAGTATTTTTCAGGTAAAAATCTTGTTATATTTTTTATGTAATTGATTGTATGCTTATTGTGTAAATGATTGTACGTTATTGTGAAAATTATTGAACGTTTAATTACAAAATTATTGTGTGTTTATATAACGAGTTTTGTATTTATTGAATTGCGCACAAAAAACAATTTTTCAAACTTTTTTATAACTATCAAAATAATTACAAGAGGAATGCAACAAATGTTATCAACGACCACGAGGCCTCATCTGTAAATGTCCTCCGGTACCACAACGACGATAAATAATCTCTCTTCGAACTCTTTCTCTCCTATCCACTTGCTCATTCCTTTGTTGTACCAAAGGCACATCATTAGGTGTATGATATGGTGTGAACTGGGGGAATACAACATGTTTACTTTAGCGATTTAAAGTGATTTTGCAAAAGTCGAGTTTGTGCTGCGGAAGACTTCAAGTCAATCAATCAATGAACGATAAGAAATAATAAAGTAAATGCGTAATGTAAATAAAGCAATAAATAATACAAGTATTTGTTATAGAAGTTCGGCGATTAATCGCCTACATCTCCTCTTCCCGGTTAGAAAGCGTCCAACCGAGGTTACACTAGAACACTTTGATCTTGGCCTTGAGGGCTCCAAGTTAGGCACAAACAAACTCTTCCCGAGTCACACACTCTTCACGAGTCTTCTTGGCCTTAAGGGCTCCAAGGATAGCCACAAACAAACTCTTCCCGAGTTGCACACTCTTCAAGAGTCTTCTTGACCTTAAGGGCTCCAAAGATAACCACAAACATACACCAACTTCACTTGTTGATGATTATACAATTTCCAACTTGCGTTGGTGTTGGAGGACCTTACAACAATTCAAATAACACCTTCACGGTGTAACCAAATGAAGAACAAAAGCTATCACACAAGAATGAATTACAAATACAACACAAATGTATGAAGTTTGCAATGCTAGATTGAATTTAATTGAACAAAGTTTTCTTGTATTGTATCCTCTAGTTTCTTGTCTTCAACTTGAGCCAAAGTATCCATATTTATAGTGTAGGAGGCTCCCAAA
This sequence comes from Haberlea rhodopensis, assembly GCA_907163345.1. Lineage (NCBI taxonomy): Eukaryota > Viridiplantae > Streptophyta > Magnoliopsida > Lamiales > Gesneriaceae > Haberlea > Haberlea rhodopensis. Next base: position 4,172 of record CAJQUN010000274.1, on the reverse strand, counting down.
GGTCATACTAGCCGTTTATAGCCGTAAATAAAAATGTTGTAGGTAAAGTTCTGGATCGCCTAGGGCGTTTTGTGCATCGCCTGGGGCGATAGCCCTTTAAATTTGCTATCGGAACAATTCTGGATCGCCTCAGGCGTTCCAGGCATCGCCTGGGGCGATCCAGATCGCCAGGCGCACAGCGTGCCATTGCCTGGGTCGATGGTGCGCGGCGTTGGCACGCGTGCCTCGGATCGCCTGAAATTATGGCTCGGAACACCTGAAACTATCTCTCAGATTTCAACACTCTCAAACTTTGCACTTTTCGACCATCTTAAGCTCGTTTCTGGGAAAGGTGGTGAACATCAAAGTTGTAGAATATCCTTTTAGCTACGCGAGGATACCAAAATAATCGAATTTCATTAAGGTATGAAGAAGTTATACCCAAAATGCTACAGCTGCTCCAACCTTGCTGCAATCTGCACTTGCTATGACTTCCATGCCTTTTTGCACCATGATGCAATCCGAATTGGATTGAGATGTTTGAATATGAAATCTATAATATTGAGTTGGATTTCCAACCTCTTTCGATTCACATCATTCGGATCATCGAGCCAAGAGATATAATCAAAACACTGCACTGCGCTCCAATTGACTTCTATACGAATTTGCCCACCAACGGACCATTGGTTCGTGGGTCTTCATCCCATCATAAGATATTGTTCCAACATCATTCCACACATGTTGAACACTTAGTTTGGTTGTTCATAGATGTCATTCTTTCTCGTCCATGCTCAATAGATTCCTTGATAAAAATCACCCCTTGTCCTATGAACTCGCATATGTTATTGTATAACTCGGGTTCTCTTCCATTGATCTTCCCAACCAATTTATCAATCTAACCATGTACACTAAGTAGACATATTAGTACAACAAATTCATGTTTTGTTGATCATCAAAACCCATGAAATTTTGAGATTAATTAAGCATTAAACTCAACGATGCATTTAAGGCTCAACAATCTCCCCCTTTTTTATGATCGCAAAACTTGGTAAACTTGTAAATGAAATATGCATGAAATAAGAATAAATCAGGCTCCCGCTCAACAAATGCATATCACATACAAATTTAACCAAGAAAAACATATTCAAGAACTCTCCCCCTCAAAACATGCATGTATTAAACTTCAAGTTTACCACAAAATTCTCTCACTTTTTGTGATAATCAAAAAGCACAATATTGAAATAAACAAATCAAGAGATCATAGCACAAGTTCCTTGTCAAGAATTTAATAGCCATAACAAGCATAAGATTAAATCATTACGAAGAAGACAAATATGTGTTTAAGGCAATTAACAATATGTCAATGTATTCTTAAATGTGCAAAGTGTGCATATGTTCCATAAAAAAAATCATGCATTCATGCTCAATGCATCTTCATAAACAATTGACAAGTTAATAAGGCGCATGTGATGAGAGCAAAATCATAGAAACAATAAAGATATATGAGATTCTTAAGCCATAATCCTATGCTCCAAGATTGAGCATCTAAACAATTGAAACATCCTTAATTACCTTGAATTAAATTGCACATTGCATATTCAAAGTGAACTCAAGGCACATAATAGATTTAGCATCATGCAATGAATTTTAAGTTGGTTAATGCATACCAACATAAAGTAGGAAAATTTTAAGCATGCAACATATGAAGCATCATGTAAAGCTCATGCCAAAATCTCAAAAAATTTATAACATGGTATCACAAGACTAAGCCTACAAATTAGCATGCTCAAGAAGAAGTTATCAACTCATCAATGTATAGAGATATCAACTAAATTAACGCACATATGATGAGATCAAGATCATTTAAGTTATAGGAGAGTGATGACAGGCAAAGTTCTAAACCAACTCCTATAACCACAACTATTGAGCAATTGCATATAAACTCACATATTATAACACATGCATTAAACAAATTTAAACATGCAATCACATAATCATATGAATTTAATATGTAAGTAAGAGAGCATCATCATGTGAAGTCAACATGTAATAAACATTTAAGCATTAACTTGGACAATCTATATTGAGCATGTAATCAAGTTATACCATGTTTAACCATCCAATAATTACTCAGTTTACTAAAATCAAGCATATATACACATAAGTATGGTTATACAAGTTCTTACTCATTTAAGAATCATACAAATATGCATATGCTAAGGGGAAATGCAATGCACTACAAATGAATATTGAGCCCCACAATTTATTGGTCACAATTAATTTGTGCCAATGAAATTTTGTAATTACTCTATTAAATGCACAAGAAAAATATAATTAGCTCCATCTAAATATGATATCATATTAATGTACTCAAAACTCAATTTCTCAAAGATCACCTTCAAAGTAATTGAATTTCATCACATAATCATGATATGCATTCAAGGAATATTAACCAAGCAAAAGAGCTAATTATGCTACTATGATGCTTAAAATAAATTTACCTTGGATGACAAGAGTAAGTTCTTATCATCGGTCCTATACCTAGTGCTTCCTCTATTGTGGTGCATTTGATAGTTTCCTCCCTTGAGGTGCTAGTGCCTTCATCCTCGATCCCTTTGTTGTTCCTACAAAACAAGTTTATAATTGGAGGATCTTTGGTACCCATTTTATTTTTGGGTCCTTGCGGGTTAGCTTTCATCGATTCCTTTGGAATCCATTTCCACCTCTTATTTGGTTGGTATTGATTTTTAACAAATCTACATTTGTTTCTTATATGTCCAACCTTACAACAATAAGTGCAAGTAGTGGAATTATGCTTAACTTTAGCCAACAAGCTTGAAAATATTTTTGATTTGCTTGAAAAGCCTAGTCCGGCTCTATCGAAGCTATATTGTTGCAAGCCAATCAATTCTTCCAACTTTAAACTACTGTCACTAAACTTGGCAAATGATGTCTTTAAATCATGTACTTGATTTTTTAAAATGATATTTTCTTATTCCTTCTTAGCCAAGTCTAGTTGAGCAATTTGTTGCTCTTCTTACTTCTACCAAGACAATCAATAAGTTCATTATATGAATCAAATAATTCATCATAAGAGGGTACCTCATCACCATCTTCTTCTTCTTCATTGCCAAGAGCCATTAGACAAAGGTTAGCTACATCTCATCATCGGAGTAACTATCACTCCATGTAGCCATTAGAGCTTTCTTCTTCCCCTTGTCCATATTCTTTTTCCTACGACATTCTGTGGGGTCCTCGTTACTGAATCCATTATGTATCAAGTTAACATACATATGTGAGTCTGAATTAAGTAAGAACATGCATTGATTTAGAGTATCTTACTAGTTAAGTTGTTACAGATGTACCAAATCCCTAGTACAAAAACCAACTAACGTTTTCACATATACATTACATGTAAAATTAACAACCTAAGCCAGTACAACTCCTATGCAGTGGTTCACCTCGCAGCGGAATAAGACTCACGATTCCCACGTCTATGCAATCCTACAGAAACATTCACAAAACGTGAGTATAGATAAACAACTATCTCAGTGCGATATCAAAACACAATATCATAACAATGATAAGCACTATAAATCATCTAATGTGAATTATCTGTATCATGCATCCACAAATGCACCATGTCATGACATATCTCAACAAGTACCCTATTATTACGAGACTAAAATGATATGCCTATTCAGCTCAATATGTCAGTGGAACCACCTCACATCTTCATATTAGCAGCACATATCATAGTACCGTCCTCAAATGATAATAGCCAGAGCATATACCCAAAACCGGCGTATATCTCTATATCGTATAACCGAGCATATACCCAAACCAGGCGTATATCTCTATGTAACATAACCGAGCATATACCCAAACCAGGCGTACATCTCTATGTAACATAACCGAGCATATACCCAAACCAGGCGTATATCTCAAACACATGATATCCATGAATGTACATGCATATGATACTACCAATCATATGATACTAACATAACACAATTCATATGATATCAATCTCATACAGCATCACACAATATCTATACTCCGTACGTCAACACGTACCTGGAAAGCGACACAAACGAGATAAATCAGTCGTCCCTGCTAATTGCCTCGTTGTCCTGTCCCCTGTGATGGTGCTACAACAATGCCAATAATATATCATTTATCATAGGCATTAA